>PVJD01000977.1:0-320751 GCA_004026545.1 Mormoops blainvillei
AAGCTATTGTCTGAGACTGATCTTTAAAGAGAGAGAGACTTCTAATGGTTACAAAAATGTATATTCCAAAGACCAGAGAAGTAATTTATTTATTAATTGTGTGATAATGTATCATTTTCTATCAGCATCAATCTCCACTGTGAAGTTGGAGCATTTATATTCTGTCTCACTGGAGAAGGTTTCAGTGTATGGCTTTTGGGTGCAATAAGGTGTTATAAGGTAGAGCAGGAAATCCACAGGGGGCCTTTAATGTTTCCTAATCAAGATGCCACCTGGAGCAGAGCAAAGAGCCCTAAATTAATTTTAAAATGTCATTTAAAAGCCAGTTGCTGTGTATTAAGCACTTTGCATGCATTCTCAACATCTTATAACTTATGATTATCCTCTTTACATAAAAATGTGTGAAGTCAGCTTATACTAGCTTATGACTGTTGATTTTTAATTTTCAGGAATTTTGCAAGTTAGTTGTTAAACACAGCCAGTATATTTTTTAAATAAAGAATATGTGTACTATTAAATAAATTAAAATGAAAAAGGCAATACTCAAAACTCATCAATTCCTATTTTACATTTTACTAGTATTTATGCTCTGAAGGTTATTTATAACTATTAAAACTGTATGCTGTAAAGACTGGTGTGGTAAAGTGCATCTCTTCCCACCTCCACATATAGTGGGGTCACCTCATTGCTTGAGATAGAACATAATGGAAGTATTTACACCACAGAAATTGGCAACTGCTACAAACAACAGCATAACTTATTATTTTGTTGCTTGTTTAGACCCAAGAAATTTATGGAGAAAATGGTAATTATTCCAAATAAAGTTAAAAGAATATGTTATTCACAGCCATCTGATTATGAATAACACACAAAATAATAAACCCTTCAGAACCCAAAGTAATCATTATTCAATTCTGCAAAAAAGTCATTTAGGTCACTGATGAGCAAGTGACATTCTTGCACATATCTTTGTGGCTTTACTTTGATCTTTCTAGCAAATGAAAACTAAATATCAACCAATCCTCACTTCAGAACTATACCTGTTAATCAATTGCTACCTTAGGTTGGCTATGGGTACAAGAAGAATTTGGCAAAAATCAATGAAAATATTCAGTGATAAACAACCAGCTATAGGGAATTTATAAGAAATGACATTATATATTTATTATTTATAAAACACATACATCTTTTATATCAGTAAAATTAATAAATTTGCTTATGTATATACACATATACATAGTTTTAAACATTTACCAGCACACCAAGGCTCAGGGAGTGACCAAGGCTCAGGGAGGCTCTCTTTGCCAGGATCACACAGTGAGCAAGTGCTTTGGCCTAAGTGTGGGGAGGAGGGGAACTTGCAGCAGGAGGTTAGACACTTCTAGGCCCCGTGGGGCTTCTGGTCTCATTCTCACTGGCTCTCGAATGCCTGACTTGAGGTCTCACCTCTATCTTCTGTTTGTTTCTTTTCTGGTGGTTATTGGAAAGAGTTGGTCTCATAAAAGACATCCTTCTTCCACTGACCCTCCTTCTTCAGATTTTATAATTAAATATGCACAAGTCTCATCAAACTTGGTGTATGTGGGTCTTTCAACATTGATATCCCCAAGATCTATCATTGTCAGCCCTCTGACTCTTTTACTTTCCTATAAAGTTTAACAAAATATAGACACAGCTTTTACATAAATCATTTTCTGGCTCCTTTGAAAAGAATGTCACTTTCAGACTAAACAGCTCCTTCCAGTCATTTCCTACTGTAGGAGCTAGCAATTAGAACAGGTGGGCAATCATTTTTATCTATGGCTTCTTTCTTATCATGTTAACAGCAATAAAATAATGAAAAGAGCTTATTTTTTATAGAACTTTAAGCTGTATAATGTACTTTACTATCATCGTATCTGTTGGTCCCCATAACAGTGGTGAGATACGTGGGATAGATCTCATTTAACTGAGGAGGAAATTGAGGCTCTAGAAGATTAAAGACATCTCCATGAGCGATAGCTTTATTATATTATAAGTCAGGTCTTATTTTCCATCGTCACAGCACCATGTATCCCGGTAGTGGAAATGTGAACAAAATCCCTCAGGTTTATTGAGCAAAGCAAGGCAATAAAGAAAGATTATGTAGTCCAAATAAATTGAGCGGCAAAAATCCCATCGGTTCCTCACTACAGAAACAGAGTGCTAGGAAAGGGCAGGAAAGACATTGGAGGTAAAGTTTTGTTCCTGCCAATGCTTTTCCTCACAGAAATAAAGATTGCCGCTAACTGTGGAAAATCTCATCAATTCTTGATGTAAATTCAAATCACAAATGAGCTGATGCTTTTAGAATCAGTAGAATGGAAAGCTGTTGAAAAGGTAACCTGTATTAGATCATGTCTGTGAGCAGGTACCACATACCAGATGTTTTCCCTGGTGTTTTAGGTCCATCATCCATGAATTGCTGAAAATACTTCTATGAGGTAGTCACTATGGTCATTCCAGTTTACAGGTAAGGAAGCTGAGGCTCAGAGAGGTTAGATAACTTGCCTGAGCTCATCTGGGTAGCAAGTCTCAAAACTCGGATTTGAACCCAGGTTTGACTAACTCTATGGCCTGCACTTTTAGGCCGCCCCCACGACCCCGGTCGCACGCCGTGCTAATCCACAAAGACAGCGAGCCGCTCCTTTGGTTGCATTCCTTAGTAGGAGGTTGCAGCCTCCTACTGTGGGTAAACTATTTGTAGAAGCAGCTCCAGGAAAGACAGTTCCTGTCAGAGAGCTGGGAACAGCCCCAGAAAAGTGTTCATCCCATCTCTGACTCAGATACTTCCTGCCCTGGCTGGACTCAGATATTGCCAAGGCAGCTGTGGAGAAAAAATGAAGAAAAACCCAACTTTTTAAAAGGAAACTCCTACGATTTAAATGAGAGTTAATCAAGTGGTTGAGTCTGGACAAAAACTGACGTTTCTGTGCAGAAAAAGCAACATACTTGCCCAACACCACCAGCAATTCAGTTCCCAATGCCAAACCCCCTAAAGGCTGACTCTATGAGCTCTGGCCTAGTGGATCTCAGGAACCGCCTGGGTGTTAGTTACATCCGGACCCGGTAAATTCTCCTACAGTTCACCTGAATGACAACACGAAGCAGCCTGGTTGGAACACAGTGAAATCTAAAACGTATTTCATGCTCTGGCCAGGTGGTTTTGCTGGTTGATGCATCATCAAATACACCAAAAGGCTGAGGGTTTGATCCCTGGTTGGGGCACACAGGGAAAGCAACCAATCAGTGTTTCTCTCTCCTTCTCTCCCTCTCTTTTTCTCCTCCCCCTCCCACCCAAAATCAATAAGCATATCCTTGAGTGAGGATTAAAAAATAATACTAGAAATGCATTCCATTTCCTTTTCTATTTTTTAAACTAGTCAGTAGCCAGTTCTTATAGTACTTATTTATGATGATTATAAAGGCAATGCATGATTATAATAGAAAAATGGAAAATTCAAAAAAGCATTAATGGAAAAAGCCATTTAGAAATAACTACTATAAAAAATTAATACACACATTCTTGTTCCCTATTATGTATGAATGTGTACATATATGTGTGTGTGTATTATTTATATACAAGGAGCCAAAAAATCATAATTTATTTATAAAATATTGTGTATTCTTACACGTTTAAACTTCAGTCACCTTCAAAGTGCTCTCCATTTGATGCAATGCATCTATCAAGGTTTTTTTTTCCACTGCTCAAAAACAGTTTTGAACTCAGTGATTCTGATGCCTTTTAGTGCTTCTGCCATTTTTTGTTTCATCTCTTCCACATCGGCAAAATATTTCCCTTTGAGGACTTTTTTCACCCAGGAAAACAAAACAAAACAAAACAAAAAAGTCGCTCATGGTGAGACTGGGCAAATAGGGAGGGCTGGGGCGCGGGGACCACGGTGTCCCTGGCCAAAAACTGCGGGACACTCAGCACGGCGCAGGCAGGCGCGCTCGTAAGTCACCCATCAAGAAGTGGGCAAACACACTGAAAGAGTCTTCAAAAAAAAAAAAAAATTCAGTGAAGCCACACACAGCCTCTCACAACAACGCCAGCTGGCGCACTGAGACAGACGGGTCCCTAGAGCACTCATCCAGTGGGGAGCCTGTGCTATACAAGGGGTGCGCCCTCCAGAAGATAATTCCACTTTTTTTGGCCCACCCCTCATATAAGTGACCTGGTATCATACAATCTAGGTTTTTATAAATTATTTACAAAATAGTTTTGACTTCTTTAATTTCTCTCGAGTTATTTCCCTACAGAATAATAATGAACACTAAGTGCTCACAATAACTGTTCTCTACGTGTGCATTAATTTAAAACAGCAAGTGCTGATTTACATATGGAGAAACGGAGACAGAGGGGTGAGATGACTTTCCTAATGTCACAGAGCTAGATAGAGGCAGAGCCAGGACTTAAATCAAGTGATCAGGCTAAAGAGTTCCCATTCAGTATATATAATACTTCTTATCTGTATACAACCCATAGTTTTTTTTTTTAATTATACATGTTATTATGTACTAACTGTCCTCCTACTCTAATATTTCAGTGAATTAGCATTCATTCAACAAATAATCATTGACTTCTTACACTGTGTTAGACCTGTGCTAGTTATTAGAAAAATATAGTATTAAAGAGGACATAGTTCTGACTCACTCACTTCTTTGCTAAACAACTATTTACCGAGTATCAAGCATGGGAATGGATCCAGATGCCAGAGATATACCAAGGAACAAAATGGAAACGGTCCCCCCTTTGCAGAGCTTACCACGCTTAGTGTGGTAAGACAGAAGCCAGGGGCTGAGCAAAGCAAAGATACACTGCAGCGTCGGGCAGTGACTAGCGCTGCGGAGAAACAGCAGGATGAGAGGAAGATCGGGAGGATGAGGGGCATTCGAACAAAGACAGGGAAAAAGTGAGGGAGCAGAGCACATAGCTACCTGGAAAAGAGCCTTCTGGGGCGCCCCACAATCCAGAGAAGGACACAGACATAAATATACAGGAGAAAGGGCAAGTAAGGCCGCAGGGGCAAGAACATCCCATGGCGTGGAAGCGCAAGCCGTCCGAAGTGCAGGTGCTGTGGAGGACGGACAGCTGGAAGGCCGAGGGGAGCCACCTCAGGGTGAACCTCAGTGTCAGAAATCGCCCTGATGCGTCGACAACCGGTACACAGCCCCCTCCATCTCCAGCGTCCTGTCATCAACTTGTGCTCTAAACTAACATCTGGTTGATGTTCTAAATTCTAATGAGGTTATAAGTGAAGTTATGTTTAGGACTCAGGAGCCGTAAATTTGTTTCCAATAATGAATAGCATTGATGAAAAAGTGAAAATAATGTTAGCATAGAATGAAGAAGAATCCTAAGAATGTGAGACAATAGGTTTCAAAGAAGAGAGCCCAAAATACCTCAATCACCTTACACATGGTGGTTCGATTAAAACATTTTTGATGAATATTTTATCACATGTTTTCAAATGGCTCATCTTGGGAAATGTCGAGATGTCAGGCATAGTTTTATGTCTACACTAGCACTTCAGAAGTGTTCAGATACAGTCTTCCTTGAGCGTGTGCTGAAAGGGAGCTTCTGGGGAGCGAGATCGTCTCTGTGGAAAATGTGTCTCCCTCAGACAGATAGCCTTTGTTCCACTTAGACATTTGTCACTCTGGGATTAATTTTTTAATGGACTTCATGATCTTTCAACAATGTGAATTCTCCTCTGCTGTTAATCGTCACACAGATTAATGTGTACTTTGACTTCAGTAACTATTTTTCATCTCTCTGAAAAATACTACAAGGGAATGGGGAGAGTGAGGGTCAAAGACAGTGGGAAACAGTCAGAAGGAGGAACTCTGAATTTTTATACAGTAAAAACATAATACTACAAATGTTCTTTTAGGTTATCTCAATTTGTGTTAGAAAAAGTATGATAAAATTAGCAAGTAATCTTCTGTGGTAGTGTTTCTGACAATCTTGTACATCCGTGGGAAATGGATGTACACAGAGATCCCGAGACACCGTGTGTCATTACTGAGTCCTGCACTCCTTGCTTGTCTTCATTTTGTAGAAAACCTCTTTGTAATCAAAATGGGACAATACTTGGTTGATTTAATTTTTAAAATGGATTAGAGAGAAATCATTTTTAAAATGACACATGTATGTCCTAGAGAATATATTTTAAAATAACAACTTATATTGATGTACTCATTTGGACAACATTTGGTGTGGAGATAGAGTCTATTTTTGTGTTTTACTATAGATGAGGTCTGCTAAGTGACTACTTATGTCATCATTTTTATAAAAGTTATATCCATGCTTCATTATGTATGATCTCCAGTTTTTGTTTCTTTAAAGAATACCTGGAACTTAGAGGCAAAGCTATGTAAGTGCAGAATTCTTCTAAGTTAATTTTTCTTAATAATTCTTATTTAATACGGTTTTCCAATAAATTGCCTTTGTCAAGCTTTTTTTTTCAAATGCTCTTAAACTTACTCTCAGAAAAACAAATTTCTCTTTGTGCTCATATTTTATCACTTTGAGTAATTCTTATTTAAATCACATAATTAAAATAACAAATATGCCCTACGCGAGCAACCTGGGAAAAGGAAACAAACAAATGAACGAACGAAAGCTCTATCTCGGCGGAAAAGAGGCGGTCAGCGCAGTGCGGGCGCCCGTGAGCAATCGGAGTGTCATCCCTGGGGCAGGTTCGGTGCAGGTCTAATTAAGCGAGTTTCTATCATATTTCACACATATATGAAGAGCAAGGAAGTTTTAAATGCCATCGAAGGGGCAAACTTTGTAAAGGACAACATTTTATGTCCCCAGCTCAAAAAGAAAAAAAATCTTCCCTTTAAAGACTCTGTCACTACCTTCAAAACAAGACTGTATCTAATTAATTAACTGCTAATAATACAGAGTGGATAAAATCAAACATTATTGCAAGATGGTATGACAAGGTGACAGCATGTTTATTTAGGAGATAATTCATCTAAAGTCATCTTGAATGGGAAGCAGGCAACTTGCTACTAAATGTCAAATATATTGTCTTTATCGTATAAAATATAGATTTATTTAACAGCAGTGCTCCCTTTTAATCAAACTATAATTCTTGTTAATGGGAAAGTGTAACCCAAATATAAAAAGAGGTTGCTATAATGATATAAAAAAAAGACAAAATATGCTAACACCAAGTTTGGGCAAAAATGAAGGAACAATGCCTAGAGTCATAGAGTATTAATAAAGTGTAAGCTGATAATTGTCCCTCGAGGAAAATCTAGCAAGGCTCATTTTAGAAATGTTTTTGAATATATACCCCATTACACAGTATTTCTGATTCTGAGAATTTCTATTCAATGAACAATAAGAAGCAACCAAAAAGACATGTATTAGAAGCTTTGAACAGACCTATACATAAACAAAGGGGAAGAGGAAAGAAGAAAAGAAGCCCATGTCATTACTGTTAAGCTAAAGTGTGTTATTCTGAGCTTAATTTTGCAGAATCCTGTTTTCAAAATGTCTTTCTGTATCATTCTGCAAGATGCTGGCTCTACTCTGTGTGCATGAGGCTAGTCCAGCCCACATTCCCACACTCTTCTCTCACAACTCAAACTAGAAAATTCCCTCAGGCTACTGCAAGGACGGTAGGTTGGAATGAGGAAAGACTGGAGCAGGAAAACCAATTAGAAGCCTGTCTCGGTATAACCGGGGGCAAATTATGATGGCCGGCATCAAAGTGGTAAGTAAAAATAAATCGAAGGAGATACAGTCAAGAAATATTTAAGAAATAGAAATGACAACACTTGATTAATTGGATTTATCTGGGAAGTCTGGGTAAGCGGCAGATATGTCCAGGATGTGTCTCGGGCTAGTTTTTGTTTTTGAATGCCTGTAAATGGGCTAAAAATTGGACCGCCCTGTTCACTCTGTTCATTTTAGCTTCATCAGGTTGAGCTGCCCAATGGACAGTCAACTGGAAATGCCTAAATAGCAGCTGGATTATAGTCCAGAACAGAAATGGTGTTAGAAAGACAACTTTGTGAGCAATGAACACAGAAGAGAAATGAATGGGTCACCCAAAGCGAGCCTGTGCGATAGCAGCGAGGAGAGGTCAGAAAAGACCCCAGTGCTCTAAAAGCATCCCGCACACAGCTGCCAGTTAGCAAGTGCATGAAATAATGAGCTAAGGAAAGGGTGAATAGACACAGAGAGACAGACCTTTTTCTAATGAACTGACAGATGCATAAACCAGTAACGATCATTCCATGTGTTATTAATAAAGTGCTACAGAAATAAAATTAAATGTCTCCTACAATAATTTATTAAACTTTACAATAAACAGAATGGATTAAACATAGAAGATATTATTCTTACTTTAATCACAATACACTTGAGGCTGAAAAAGATGTTTTGTCAAGGGTTGCAAGGATATAATTCACAATGGTAGAACCAGGAGTAAAACCATTTTTTAAAATATTGAATGAGGAGTTAGTAAATACCAGTTTTATTTATTTCATTGGAATCGGAAGAGAGGATGGGGAATAAAGGAGGGAAAATTTGCTCCTTGAACTGTAACGCAAAACCACCGGTCTGAAGGCAGCTTTGCAAATCACAGCCATCCGAAGGACGTGGATGAAGATGAGAGATTTCTGCCTCCTAAAGCCAGCAGGGCCCCTTTCCGGAGCACCCCACACAGGCTCCAGAACAGACTCCCTTCCTGTTAGGTTTATGAACCCCTGGGTTTGTCTCCCGTAAGTGCTAACACAGCAAGGTTTGTATTAATAATCCTGTTCCACAAATGTATGACCTTACATTCCTTTCATATATTCAGGCTGTTGATGGAAATTTTGCTTGGATTTAAAATGTATTACAAATTGAGGGCCCCTTTGCCCTCTTAAATCAGAAAGCCTCTCTAGAGGGATTTGAAATCTCTGAGTTGCATTAATGGGTATTTTAACATGTCAGGAAGGCAAATATTCTTAATGTATGTAATTATTCTTTTCTCATCCATCAACTACCGACTCATTCCCAAATATTTTCGCTTGTGCATGTGTGTGCCTCTCTCAGCCTACCTGAAGATGGTGGGATGTGGTGGAGGGAGAGGATCTCTTTCCTAGTCCAATCGTCAGTCTGCCCCAGGGACCTCTAAGGGGTTAGGTTACATGGGTCTTTAACGCGTATTTCTCTTCTGTTCCAAGTGAGGTTCCGTCTTCACAGACAGTGAGAAGGACCCAGGGACTCTCGGTGCAAAGCCACTGCGCTGCTGAGGAGGAGCACGGCACTGCCTCTCGGGGACCCGGAGGCAGGGCAGCCCAAGTCAAAAATCAGCGCGATGCTAACTTCATAATAAAGTACTGCCAAGGGGGAGGAGTCTCTACCATGGAGCGCTGTCCTGGAAACTGTCTTCCAGTGGTTCCGGCCAAGGGAACAGGCGCTCAGATTGGGGGGACCCTCCCCATCACGCAGAACTAGGTATCATGAGATGTTCATCAAGGGATCTTGGCTATGCGGGTGTTCCTCAAGAACTTCCAGTCCCCCTTTTATCTAGTTCTTGGTGCTACATGCCACTTCCTAACATAGCTAGGAAGTAGTTCCTTAACTAGTTGTACAGTTTCTACATCTTGCCCCTTGGAATCCGGCTCTTATGTAAAATCTGAAACGTCCTTTAAACAACCATGCTGCAAGAAGCCAAGCCACGTGGAGAAACCCTGGAAAAGCCACCTGAGAAAGACCAAGGAGCTCTGAAACACCAAAAACGTATGTGAGGAAGGCATCCCGGAAGAAGAGTCTTCCACTCTGGCTGATGCAATGTTGACCAAAAATGACCACCCAATAGAGCCATTCCTGTATTCCTGGCTCACAAAATCACAAGCAAAATAAGAAAGGCTACTTCAACTCTCTAAATTTTGGGGGTAGTAAGCTATGCTGCAAGAGATAATTAAAATAACAAGCATGCTGCATTGACACATTAAGTCAGGTAACAACACCGAGGAGTCAGGCAGAAGAGCATAAGCTAGCGCAGAACCCAAAGTACAAAACCGCTGGTGTGCCCTGGTCAGTGCTACTCCAGGAAACATGCGCATCCTCGACCCTTCCAAATGGCAAAGTGACACAATCTGATCTGTGATTACTAATGGTCACATTGGGGAAAATGTGAACAATGGGCATCAGAGAAAAATGGCTAGAGGAAGGCAGAACCACTTAAATTTTCTCTTGGAACTGACCATACAACAATGATAAAGGCAGAAGTATGGAACTGTCGCATCACCGAGACAAGCAGACACCATCGGGAACACTTAGCGATTAGAATTACACCCCTTTAATTGGAAGGAAGGAGCTAGCAAAAAATCGTAACAGATGACTCCAGAATGCCTACCCATTACCCAACAGAGCAAACACAGAGAAGCAGTGGGTACGAGGGGAAGGGGCAGTTGATAAGTTTGGTTTTAGTTGTGTTGAATTTGAGTGATTACGGGTCTTTCAACGATTGCAGTCGAGTCCTGGAGAAGTGACTGAACTGTGCTCCATTCCACCACAATTTCCACCTTTCTCCCACATTTCCTAATTGTTTTTAATAGAGGACAGCAGTCCAAGGGATGCCAGTTGCTGCCGTATTCCCACTACCAGCTCCATACAGACTCATACATTATAACGGCCCTAACATCCCACCAACCCGCTTTTTCCACTCCATATTTTTGATGATCTCTAATTATAGGCATAAGATCCAGGTAATGACTGGGTTACATTTTCTGCTAGACAAATTACGTACATAATTGTAGGCACATGTTCACTGAGATACTGAAGCATCTGATGCTTCTATAGGGAAGATAATTGTCAACCTTTGCACTGTAATTAAGTCTAAATGGGAATCCTAATCATTTTCCAAATGAGCAAATGGTAAGCCAGTCCTGGTCGGCTGTGCCATGGCAGCAAGTAAAACGGACGTGCTGCACAGGTTAATTAGTCATCTTTGAATGTCAAAGCCCTCAGAAAACCTTGCATTAGATCTAAGCACTAGAGCTAATTAGCAGTACATTGTTGAAACTCCATATGTTTTTACCTCGCTTATCACTGGAATTCTAGTTTTTCAGTTTTTTCCCCCTGAATCTTTCTTCTCACAGCGATTCACATCAAGTCATTTAAAATGTCTACCCATTGATTCTGGTACAGGCAGGAGAGAACGGAAGAAGCAAGTATGCAGAATGAGGCAGAGCTGGGTTCAAATCCCACCCAATTTCACTCTTATTAGTGAAAATTTGGACTATTTAAACGTTAACCTCTCTCAATTTCAGTAGTTTATCTATGAACTCTATGTGACTCATCTAACTTCTGATGCATTGCCAAGCAAACTGTAGACATTAATAAACTGTTCCCCTAAGTTTTCTAACATACAAATTATGAACAGTTCGGTGTTTGTTTATAGCTATTCTTTAGCTGTGAAATTTATACCCGAGAAAGTGCACTAATTAACTGCATATGCGCTAGCTTTGAAGAGCACATGACTTTGTGGACCTCAAACCCCCACCAATACAGAGAGTGCTGAGATCACCCTAGAAAGTTTCTCTATGCTGCTTCCAGTCAAACCCCGCCCAGCCCCTCCAGAGGCAACAAGCTTTCTGAGGTTGTCCTATTAATTCTGCCAATTCTAGATTGTCATGTGCATCTAAAAATGTCATCCATAACCCTCTTGAAAGGGTTTTTTTCACTCAGAGTAATGTTTCTGAGGTCTACCCATGTCATCACATCAGTACATCCTTCCTGCTAAAAGAATTAATAAACCCTGACGTTCCGTCACTTAACAGAAATACACTTCTCACTTATGTCAGGGTACAACATGGGCATTCCTATTTCAAAGACAACTTTCCTGGATGTGGGGGACTTGGTGGCCTTGGGCCTCTATCATCTGGAGCTTTACCTCTGCCTAAGGTTTTTGTACATCTGCGCCCAGAAGCTGAAGAAGAGAAGGGAGACTGCGGAGGGTAATCTCCACTGCTTCAGAGCCTGGCCCAGAAGTGCCATGCCACCTCAAAACATATTCAGTTGGTGAGGGTGGGTCACATGGCCACACGTGTAGATCAAAGTGGGAAGCGTGGGCTGGGCAACCGCATTCCCCCACTCACGCTACGCTGTGGGGGAAGGGCCGCACTTTCCCCACGGGAAGCTAGTTCTTCCTGCCACAGGGTCTGACTTCAGTCCATGACCTTCTCATCATGGCAGGTTCTTTACTGGTTGTCTCTGCATGGAGGTGAAACACACAAACACTACCAACCAATGAAATCATGTCCACGGGTGCTGCGCCTAATGGATTCTGAGGTCAATTCCTACCTCTCCTACTGCGGCTACCCTAAAAACTTGCTGTGTCAATGACATTCTGCTGCCTCCATGGGCTACCGGGTGGCTGCAAGAGAAGTTTTTAACCTTGCCTTCTCTTCCTTATTCAGATCTCGCTCACCTCTGCTAATCTGTTCAAACATAATCTGAGAAATCATGTGCTTGGGTAGGTCTGCCTGGTATCCAGAGCCATTTTCAAGAAAAATTACTGTTTTTCCAAGTCATTGTTAGGAAGGAAACTGCACATGTATTGAGAAATTTACTGTGTGCCTTACCCTCTGCTAGGAATTCTCACAGATATTATTTGAATTAATCTTCAAAATACAGTAAGACATGCATTATCATCGTTATTATAGGATACAGATGACTAAGGTCCAGGTATTAACCGGTGTCCCAAAACATAAAATTAGACAATGACCTGGGACTTGAATCCAGCTAATGGGCAATCTCATGACCAGAAGAGAATTCACAGATTATCTGTTGAATTTCTTCATTTCAGAGGTAAGGAAATAGAAGCTGATAGCACTCGAGTGATTCTTCTAATGTCCCAGAGCTGGAAAGTATCAGAACCAGGCCAACTCTAAGGCTGCTAAATATCTATTATATCATTCTATTTTTTTTTAACAATAAAATGTTGTTATACATATGAACCAGAAACAAAGTTGACTAGGTAGTCTGTCTGCACAAAGGATTTATTAGGACAAAAGAAAAGATTGCCATCTGGTTTATGCAGCCATGGCAAGCCATGCGCAAGGAGAGGGAGCAAGGAGGAGAAGTTCCGTGTGGAGGGGCAGAGGAAGTTAAGGGGTGGGGTTGTTATAACCACAGAGTTCTTCCTGCAGGGTTTTCGCAGCCGACATAGGGTGTGAGAGCTCCTCCTACTGGCCCTTCCGATTCCCGTCATAAAATTTGACATACATAGAGCTGACCCTTGCAGTGCCTGACTTGATTCCCAGTTGACCATCACTAGTCGGACAGCCTCTATCTGGGGGTCACCTATCACAATACCCTCGGTTTCCACCTGAATGCTGATGTCAGCTCAACCATCTCTCCCCCTGAAATGATCAAAACTATGTTGCCTTTGCCAAATACTTATTCCTTTTGAAGTCTCCCCAAAACCTGTTTGGCAGAACCAAAAAGCCTTTGACAAAACTGTCCCCCGGTTCAATGGCATGGATTCACGGTTTTGTCTGCTTATGTGTCAGTACAGCTGAAAGTGTTTTCTGCCTCAAGGATCCGCCTATCACACTTGCTATCTTTGTTTTTACTGTCTGTGAAAAGATCAGCCTGGCTCAGTACTGGCAACTGTGCCACAGGTAACTACTGTGAACTATGTTCTCGGCGTCACTGCGTGTCTTATTTACTATGATAAAGGTGATGAACCAGTGTACGTAAGGCATCACTTACATTCCGAAAATAAAATGGAACAGTATTTCTGCCAAGAAGATAAAATATCTTTTGATGGCAAGGTGTGACATTGTTTTTGTGTGTTCCTAGTTGGGGGCCTTGTAAACACCAAGGTGGAGCCCTGTGGGGTTCACGCCTGGGAAGATAGGAATCTAAATGGTGAGAATGAGAAGGGAAGAGAAAGATATGTGACCACTAAAGAACAATGATGTGCAGTCCCGTGAGCCAGTAACGAAGCACTTTACAGAGACTGCGCTTGCTGAAGTGATATGTAATTTGTGGGAAACCACTAATTGCAACTTACATAAATTAGCTTTAAATCCTTCCAGAAAAGTAGCCTGCTTATTCAAAGGGAGGCATTTAAAAATTGCAAAGCTGCCAGAAGCTCTTGCCTGAGGTGAATGGCATTCTCCTATCCTTCTGGGGAGAGAATAATTTAAACTGCTTATATTGGGGACTGGGCTTAAGTGTCTCATGCGGTTAGTGGAGACATCTGCCAATGTTAAAATGGAGAATACTTGAAAAAAATGCTCTTTGACTAAGTACAATCTGATTTCAGGCCACAAATCTGCATTTGGGAATTATACACTTGCAGGGAGAAGGCTCTGCAAGGTGTCATTTAGGAAGAAAAGTTAAAAAAACATCAATTCTAAAGTGTTGTACTTACTATAGAGACCACTACTCACTTCCTAGAAGCTGATTAGGACATGCTTCTTGAATAATAATAAGTTGAGTTGCCGCTCACTGAGGACATACCACGAGCCTTCGCACCTAGTGACAGGGCCCCGCACATTCAGGTCAGGCGTGGCCTGTGCTCCCTCTCCTTTGAAGTCTCCGGAAGCCCTTGAGTTTTTCAGGCATCCATCCACACTGTGTGCTCTCCCCGCTCTGTCCTCTCCCACCCTTCTTTTTCTAGCTATTTATCCCAAAATGTCTAGTAACAGAAGGATCAGGGATTTCCTACCTTGGACATTTCCCCTGAACTTGAACTTGTGTATCGTGACAGTTTCCTACAGTGATGCCAGACCATGTAGCTCTCTCATGCTTTGAATTCCCAAAACACATTTCCCTTTTTCTTTCCTAGCACTTCCCACAACTGTGATTGCTTAGGGGAGCCCCAGAAGGACGTGAGGAACAGTCTTGTCTTGTTCACATCTACACCCCCTTCCTGCAGTTCAATTCCTCTAGGAGTTTAAAAATAGAATGAACACATCTTTAATGAATTCTCACATCATTTCTTAAGATAGGAATTACTGTCCTCAATTACACATAAGAACACTGAAGGGTAGAGAAGGAACTTCTCTAAGATCCTTAACGCACTAAATGACAGAATGTTTCCCTTACTGTGATACCCGTGCCTTTGAGTCTTTTGTGACACTGTCTTACACTTTAAAAGGGACTCTTGCTTTGTGAATTTAAGATATACAAGTGAAAACAGAACAAACGCACACCAAAGTTAAGTGAAATCACGCGGCTCATGGAGTGGGTGGTATCAGTGCTGATGTGCTTGACCTGATTCTTCTGCTCTGGTTCAGCAGGTGCACCAGGTCCAGAAGTGGCAGTTCCTGAGAACATCTCCCCGCTGGGAAGTGAGGCCAGGCTGTGTTCTCCGATCCAGGCACAGAGTCTGAAATGTGTAGGAGGGAGCTCGCAAATCGATAAGGGCTGACATAAACCCCAAGGGAGAGGGCTGTGTCACTCAGATGGGGACAGTGGCCATAACCTACCTCGACTCTTCTTTTTAATTTGGGCGGTGGCTCTTTCAGCTAGAGGCAATAGAAGTATAATCACATCCAACTACTTTTGAAAGATAGATTATGGGTGCATTCATCAGCATAGGACATCTGGTTAACTTTTAATAAATGTGCACACTAACTGAAAAAAAAACTGAAAACCTTTGCAATAACACCGTCCAAGCAGACATGATCATTTTCTATATAGTGCTTGTAAGCAGAACGTTGTGGGGCGGGGGGCAGAGCTGCTTCATGACTGCACAGACTTCATGGGAGAGCTTCACGGCTTCAACAGGGTGACGATTTCTCTGATACTTAAAAATGACAGAGGTCACAGAATTGTCATTGTCTGACATCTCACCATGCTGTCAGTCTTATTAAAAGGAATAAATAAATCTTTGCCTGAAGTTTACTGATGAGCAAGTTTGTAAGCAGGAAAGCATAGAGCTGCTCAAGAAGCCAGTTCCTCAGATTTCCAGGTCAGAGATAGCGCCAAAAGAGGCACAAAGTCCCTTAATTGTGCACCAGGCTCTCCATGACACTGCTGGCTTTGATGCATTTAATTTAAACCCTCAAATATGGTATTGCCCCCAGATATGGAAGGTATGGCCCAATGGCAACTTGAGCAATCAGTTGAGCAAGAAGTGGGCTCCAAAGGGACTTGCTGGGCTGAAGATGAGAGGGACAGAAGAGGAAATGGGCAATTCTGGAAGACTGGGACAAAGTTACAGGAGGAGCATTAAGTTCATGGCCAGGAACTAATTTTGCTCACGTATTAAATAAACACACATGATACATTTTTAGAAGCCAGTTTCAGGGACATCGCTAAATCCCAGGAGTACGAAAAATGAATTTCACAAGTTAATTAATGCATTATTTCACTCCAGATAATCTCCAAGTTTAGAGAAAAGTCAAGTTTCGTGCAGAGGCATTTATATTATGAGTAGAGAGGTATCCACAAGACGATATGGACGCCCAGTGCAGAAAGCTACCAACCCGCAAAGTGAAGAATTTCTAAAAGGACTTATGCAAGCAAAGTGGCCCTGGAGAAATATTATTCTGAATGTTAGTTATGTAAGCCTTTGGAATAGGCCGGTGCTGAAAGGAGGAAAATATCCAGAATGCTATTGTAGCAATCCAGGTTCCAGTGGGGTAATGTTAGAAGAAATAATATTTGGCATTCGAAGCTGGCCTCATGAGTTTTGAAGGAGTAGTTTGCTTTCCTGTCGACTCCTTGCACGGCTCACCCTCTCTCGTGGTCTGCAAGCACCTCAGAGCCTGAGCGGCTCAGAGCCCTGGTTCTAGTTCACAGAAATATACATACATTCACGTCATCAATCCATGCTCATCCAACAACTATTTAGTGATCATTTACTGGGTCCCACGGCCTGAGCTAAGAACTGCCTGGGCAAAAGTAGACAGTAGAAGGACTCCGTACAATTGATAAAAATAGTTCAATGGCTTTCTACCTACCTAAAACTTTAGCCTAAACTGGCACCATGTTGGAGGGGGGCAGGGGGATGCCATGATGCGGAGAGCGTGGCCTTGCTGCACCATGGGTGTCAATCTCAAGAGTGAATCAGGATCACATGGGAGGTAAACGTCAGAGTTTCTGATTCAGGGCCTCTGCGGGGAGCCTCAGAACTTCAATCCTAACACACTTCCAGGAGATGCTGATGCTGATGGCCCAGGGGCCGTGCTTCAGAACCTCTGAAAGCAGAAAACTTTTTTGCTTCCTCTCTCTCTTTCGCTGCTCTAGTCTAAAGAAGGTGTCCCTCCTGGTCAATGCCCGTAACACCACAGACTGAATGTCATATGGTCTAGCTCTCCACTTAATAGGGGGACCTAATCTCCATGGGACTGAGCTCGGTCTGCCCTGTTAGACTTCTCTGACTTTCCTTCTTGCTGAGAAGTAGATTTTTATTGAATAGTAGCTGCTATACCAAATGTCATGGTTTCCAGATGCAGAGGAAGAGAGGCAACCTCTTAGATGAGGGCAGGAAAGTTCGGCAGCGAACTTTCATGGAGCATTTGCCAGCGGACAGCTCTGCATTATGACCTGGACAGACGGGCCCTCAGAAAGCAGACAGTCTTTATCTGAGGGCTTGTACCCCCACGGGCTCAAAAAAAATGCTTTCAGTGTTTAAAACGTGACAAAACTTCAAAATTTTGGCCAATAGAAAAAATATATATATATATATTTTTTTTTTAATTAAAACTGCAGTTCATCTAAATAGCCGCTAAAAAGAAAGGGCTGCCTTCAGACTCCGGATAATCACTAAGGGCCTATGAGAACCTCAGTGTGCCCTCACTCAGGCGACCAGCTGGCGGGGGCCGCAGGAGCAGCCGCCCCCAGCCAGGCAACAAGCTCCCTAACTGGGGGGCATCTAAGGGGAGGCTCGCTGTATTCGTTCGCAGCATTTGCATACTGAGGTCAACACTTTGATGTGTAAACTGGAAAGAAAAGTTAATTAACACGATTTCCTGCAGAGCTATTTGGCTTCAAAAAATAGCAGTGTCAGCATAATGTAAGTGCGCATGGGTGTCCTCCCCCCACTCAAATCTGGCTAGATCCGGTGAACCCTGTCCTGCTCACAGACGGGGCAAATCATCTGCTATTCCAACACACGTCTGAGGACCCCTGCGCGGCGTGTGCACGAACCTGAGGCACGGGGCCGGGCAGGCACGCTGCGCTTGGCCGAGCTCCGAGAGGGTGGAGAAAGGACCTGGAGGACTTGGCGAAAGCAAGGTTTCCACTTTGGAAGAGGAGGGATGCACGGGTTCCCACCTGAATGATCTGTCTTCAGCCCCGTGCTTGGCACGTGAGAGGCAGTCGATGAGCACTTCTGAATGTGGAATTTAGTAGAGAAGTGAACAGCCGAGGTAAGTTGGGTTTTACTTATGAACCTGCAACTCATTTGGCCTTAAAATATTTCCCAGTAAAAAGTCTTGGCCATTCATGTATATACGTCTTAATTTTCATGATAAGTCCTTCGCAAGTGTAAAGATGTAGAAAGAAGGTGAATATTGTGGTGTCCTGCAGGGGAAATGTCTTAAATAAGAGGTCGCTGTCCGAGATGCTTAGTGGTGCTAAACTGCATCGGGCCTACTGTCAAACCCTGCTTTTCCAGATGGCACATGGATGTGAAAATTTTTACAAGCACTTCTCTTCCAAATATTAAAGAACTTTAATTTTTTTTCTTGTTATAAAATGTTGATGCTCCAGCCATTAAAAATAGTGCAATATGAAAACTTGCTGATCTGCTTTTTGTCAAGAGAAGAAAACAACGTGTTTGGCAAAAGTCATTGATTTTCCAGCAATATGAGCAATAAAGAGGCTAAATTCTTAGAAAAGTTCCAAATTCAACCCCACCTGCCTAATGTTTCCAGCAGATCCTGCCTATTTAGCCCAGAATCTGGAAACATTTATAATTTGTAGCTCTTAATGAACTGATGGAAAGGGGAAGGAAGATGTTGATAATTTCTACATTTTACAAGCTATAGGTATAGTCACCACTCCTAAGCAATTAGGAACAAAATATTTAAACTCTTGGCCTTGCTCTACCCAACTATAAAGTAGGTGAACCAAACTACCTGCTTCTCCAAGTATTTTAATAAGTAAGGATAATAACCCCTTTTTTAATGTACGCATCTGCTACATGTCAGGAACCATGCTAAGACCCTACCTTGAATTAGCTCATTTGGTTCTACTGCAAGCCTAAAATATGTTCTATAACCTCCACTTTACAGATTTAAAAACAAAAACCTGGGGCTTTTAGAGTAAACAGCTTCCCCAAGTCAATAAAATACATGTAAGATCAAAATTTAAGTCTGTTTCACTACAAAACTCCTGTTCATAAATGCTTTCTTAAATGGAGTATAGGCTCTCAAATTAAAAATCATTATTTCCCTTTTCACAAGACCTGTATATAATCACATATTAGCAATCAGACAGACAGACAGACAGACAGTGCACACACATGCACTCTTTTCAACCCTGACCAGCTACTCTGGCTATTTCCATGATCCAGAACAGACTTTTTTTCCTGTGATTCTGGATAGATGGGTCAATTTCATAGCTCAGGGAGAAAACGGGAGAAAAAATGGTCACTTTTAGACACAGAAATGACCTTTTTTTTAACAGCAATTAATATGTCCAGTTAAATAATAAAAAAATAAAACTTATTTCAGTTAAACCTTTTCCTTCCCCCAGCCAGGAGCAAATCCAGGTTTGGGGGGCCTAAAACATATACATCTTGGGGTGGGAACTATTTACAAAAAAAAGATACACATTTTAAAAATAAAATTAAGCTCCAAAGTGAGTAACATCATCGAATCGGTGAGCTAGTGTGCTTCGGGTCCTCGTTCCCCCAAGGAAACATCAAATAAACAGCTAGAACCGGACTAACAGCTTTATGGAGCTCTGGAAACCATTAGAAATCTGTAACAACCATGCAGACACCCAAACAAGAAAAAGCTGCGTTCGAAATGATAAGGAATCTATCTCATGGCATTTTTACTATCCTCGCCTCTCCTCTGGCTTAGCAAGGCATGGCTGGGAGGAAGTGGCTGAATCCTCACTACGTTCCTGCCGTGAGTTGAGCCATTGTTTTCCTCCTGATCTTTATAACTTCAGCCAAATCTGAGATGGAAGAGCCTATTTCACACCTCCATTACAGAGTGACAAATGTTAGAATAGGAAGAAAAAATATCATTGGCTCCAAACTATTCATTTCATATGGGAGAAAATTAATAACCCTCGTGTCAAGAGGGGTTGATGTTGACTCTATCGAAAGAGGTTGGTCCTATTTCAGAGTAAAAGATTCTCTGTAGCCATCATCTTCACACATTATTCATCATCACATAACACTTAACAATTTCCTGCACTGAGTAAAATGATCATAAACAATTCTGTACCCAAGAGCACTGTCATCATCCCAAGACTTGCAAAAGAATCACAGAGAGCGAAGCATTGGCAGGAAAGCCGGTGGACGGGAGCCCCAAGGGACAGCCGGTGAGTATGAATCACTCGCCCCAGCCGTGTGCTCCCTGGTGCGCACCACCGTAGGGATCCTCACCAAGCTGGGTCACGACGGGTAGTATCCCTGTTCTTGCACTTCCTGCCCCACCGTTCACAGACTAAAAGGGGGGAAAAAAGGCGCAGGGAGAAGTCTTTCCTTAAAATAAGATTCTAGCCACTTCAAGTACTAAATATTAGAAAAAGAAAATACTTGACATTGTAGTCACATCTGGAAGCTGGCTCCTTACCATAAACATTGCAAAATTTTAAAAATAGAACCATCGAAAACAAAGGAGATTCAAACTGACAGCAAATATTTATAAGGTTTCCTTGAAGGTCATCTCCATCACAACAGAGATAAATCAATACTGGCTGTTTGCGATTTCAAAATGTGTGAGCAATGGCTCGAAGCTACAGAAAGCGCAGCTTCTCCATAAATCTAAAGCAACACAAATTTAAAGTAGAAGAGACTCAGCAGGCTATATAATCAGTTACACTCAAGCTAGCTCCAGCCACTGCTGACAATGGTTCTCAACCTTGGCTGTACTTCGTAAAGATTTACGTACCTTTACACGTGCTGGATCCCACCTGCGAGGATTCTCACGTATAGGTCTCACTTGAGGCCTGGCATGAGTGGCCGAGGATGAATCTAGGTTTCCAGCTTGGATAACTGGGTAATGGGATGGACAGTAATTCTACCCACTGAGAAGCACATTCATTAGTAAAAGACTAGTTTTAGGGAATGAGAGGAGTAGAAATTTAGTTTTGGTTATGTTTAGTTTAAAGGCCTTTGGCCTTCTATGATTGACATGCAAGAAAGAAAGTGGTTATATGGATCTGGTACCCACAGGAGATATCAGAGATGCAGATGCTATTTCTAAACTGTCTGTGTGACGGTGGTAAACGAAGCCATGAGTATGAATGAGCTCACCTGAAAGAGAGGGGAATAACAGTGCTCATACTGGGGTGATGTCGTTCCTTCCTTCTTCCCCCTCTGCCTGGGATATCTGACAGTCTCTGAAGACTTTTTTTGGTTGTCATGACTCTGGGCATGCATCTCAGGGTAGAAGTCAATTATTCTGCTAAACATCCCCAAACACACAAGCTAGTCTCCTCCTTCCCTGCTACAAGGAGTTGCCCAGTCTAAAACATCAAGAGTTTCAAAGCTGAGAAGCCCTGGGATACCGAAAAGAGGCCCTGGGCCAAATTTTTCTGAGCCAAGATTTTTATTTTCAAATACTTAAAATTTTCTTCCTTCACTTTATAGATAGACAATTTATTACAGTGAATTGGTCCCTGCAACTTTTTTTCCTTAGCCTTCATAAATTACTTTTCTATTGAAAACAGTATTTATATTGTTTTCTGGATATTTCAGGAAAACTCTGACTTTGGGAAAAAAATTATAAAAGCTGAATACCTTGGAGGTGGGATATATGAGGTCAAGGTTTGGGAGGTTTCGCATCCCATGTAGTTGCACTGATTCGGAATCTTTAGGGGTAGAACTGAAGACACACTCTTAAGGCTGAGAAATATTACTTTGTACAGCCCGCTGTGTTAGGAGTCTTCTCTAGAGACCTGTTTAATCGTGAACTACTGACTTACTGTAGGCAACCATTTACCTGACTTTCTGAACCACAGCAAGTTATTCCCATCCAAGATAAAGGTATCTCACAGGTGGAGAGTTATGGCATTTCATCACTTTAAACAAAGAGAAATACTGAGTACCATCTATGTCCCTCCCCAAAATGCCTGACACTAACTTCTGCCACAGTTAGGTCTCCATTGCCTTGTCATGGCAACCAAGATATTATATTAAATGTGATAAAGGGTGCACCTCTAGATTATCCACACAGCTTTGAAAACATGTTGATAAAGCAAAGATGTAAATTCTTCTCAAGAATGCTCTCTGTGGTACAGACGAGAGAACCTGGCTTATATCATTGATGACCATTATAGGAAATAACAAGGCAAGAAAATTATCTTTATTATACATCAGAAATTGATGCGTTAGCTCATTAACTATGGAATTCCATTTTCCCCACAACCTTTGGAGTAGTTAGTATTGTTCCCATTGTACAGATTAAAAAGTTGAGGTCACCCGTAGAGTGATTTGGCAAGGCCAAGGCCCTAAGGCAGTTCTCTGTCAATGGTACATTGTGACTTCACATAGCCTAGATTAAATTAATAACTGAGGCTTTTGGAAATGAAGCAATTCCAGCTACGGGAACATTAACTCCAGAGCTTGAAAACTGAGTGTGTATTCATTCTTCTATCACTGTTCCTTTATAACGTTGAACTCTGTGGAGGACAAAAAATGATTTCCAGTATAGCCTCCAATCCCAACGAACAAATGTTGATTTAAAATGAACCAGAAGATGATACAAGATAATCAAAACAAGTTCCCAAATGTGTGGCACAGATGCAAAGGACTCTGGAAGTCTGGGAAGGAGACAGAGGTCAGCATGTCCTACAGGCCTTGGGGCAGGGTTCCTGGAGGAGATCGGAATAAGGCGGGTTTGGGAGCTAAGAAGTATTTAGACAGCTGGAGGGAGGCAGCCTGAGAGCTGCTCCTTGGCGAAGCAGAATCGTAATGTAGCAGGATCCTGTTCACTCTGGAGATGATGAGATTAGGTTCTTATTTCCTTCCTTCCAGGGGGAATTTATTGAAGGATGGGCTCCTGCAACTTCTCAGAATGCAAGAGTCTGCACCAGGTCCTGTTGAACCACTGACAACTCACAAGTTAAAACTCACAGAGGTGAGTAAAGGCTGTTTGATAGCCAGCCTCTGAGAAGAGTCAGAGTTATATTCCTTTTTTTTTTTTGATGGATGTTATTTTTTATTGTTTATTCTATTACAGTTAACCCAGTTTTTCCCTTTTGCCCCCCTCCACCCAGCCCACCCCTCTCACCTACAGTCAATCCCCTCCCCATTGTCTATGTCTGTGAGTCACTGATACATGTTCTTTAACTAGTCCCTTTCCCTTCCTTCCACTATCCTCCCCCCTTCCCCTCCTACAGCTATCAGTCTGTTTCTTGTTTCCATGTCTCTGGTTCTGTTTTTCTCGTTAATTTATTTTGTTCATTAGATTCCAGTTATAAATGACGTCCAACAGCCCAAGTGCCCATCAGTAGGTGAGTGGATTAAAAAACTGTGGTACATTTACACAATGGAATATGATGTAGCAGAAAGGAAGAAGTCCTACCTTTTATGACAGCATGGATGGAACTGGAGACTATCATGCTAAGTGAAATAGGTCAGCCAGCAAAAGACAAATACATTCCTTTTCATTCATGCAGAAATATAATGTTAGGAAAACTAATATATACTGTTCTTTCAATAAAAAGTGGATTTCTTATAGTTGAATGTATTTGTTTGATTTAAAATTTTCCTGCAAATCTATGTTACTTTCAATGCAGGCACAAATAAAGTCAAAGAGCTAGTGCTTTGAAGTCAGACGGAATTAATAACAGTCTACTGGACACTTTGCTGAGTGAACATCGAGCCTTCAAAGGCCTAAGTCACTTGTCCCAGATCACAGAGTGGCAATTTGGGGTTCAAACAAGCTGACTCAAAATCTGTTTCCCTTAACCACTATTCCAAATTCTCAACGTGGTTCCAGACATCAACACTGGGCGAGCTTAAGCAAGTAAGTCGACTGGACTTCGGTCTTGTCACCTGCACGGTGGAGACCAGGAGACCTTCCAGAGTGACTGTGAGGATCCCACGAGGGAACACGTTCAGAGCTCCTTGTCTGGCACCTGCTCACAAATACTTACTGAGGAGGCACCTAATTTATCTCACGATCTCCTTTTCCTGCACTGACCAGGCTCCCAGCTTGCCTGCTGAAGCCATCAGAGAATGGAACCTTCTTTTGTTCTAAACACAGTGACCCCCACCCCACCCCACCATAAGAAGGTTGCTCTGACATGTTATTTGAGTGGAAACAATGACCATCAATCATAGTAATACCAAGTAGGGGAGCTGGTGGACATTTTCTATGAGCCTCTATTTCTGTGATATTCTCTTAGTTTTAAGAGTGGTTCCTAAAATGTGAGTTTTGAAACCTCATTAACCCTTCAGGCCCTTACTCATCCAGGGGCTCCAAAGAGCATTCCTTACCGGGAGTTAATCATTTATTTTAAACTGCATTGTTAATTTGTGTACTACAGGATACAGAAGAGAAAAAGCCCAATTATTTTTCTTTTCAAGAACAGCTGTCTCCCTACCCCACTGGCAGCTGCTTTACAAATTGCCCAGACATTAAGTAATTATTTCCCTGTTATCAGAGCAGCTGGGAGAGATAGCCTGCCTGCCTGCCTCCCTCCCTCCCCAATAGGTCCCCACTTCCTTCTGCCTCCTCCCCCACCTGCTCTGAAATGGGCCAGGCCTAGAGAAGTACCGTATGGGTTTCCTTCTTGTAACTGAAGATTGTGACCAAGCATTTTGATCACTGATTATTTTTCAACAGCCCTTAAAGACAACAAAGGAATGGCTTGCTGGTATGTGAGGCTAACTCTTGGAGCAACATGCAATATTGTCTAGGACACTTCCCTCATTCTGTTGGCAAGGAACTTAAGTGCAGAGACACGGTTTGGTCAAGGTCCTGCCTAGCGAGCGGCAGCGCTTGGTGAGACTCTGGCCTCACCACCTCCAGCCCAGTGCAGTGCTCCTTCCACCCCTCCATGGGCATGGGTCTGGGCCGCGAGCCTGCCTCATCTTCCTACTACTGGCTAGTGTTAGAAGAAACATCTACAATGAGTTATATTCTCTTTTTTAAAAAAAAAATCCTCATCCGAGGATATGCTTACTGATTTGAGAGAGAGGAAGGAGGAGAAAGAGACAGGGGGAAAGAGAGAGGTAAATACTGATGTGAGAGAAACATTGCTTGGTTGCCTCCCGTACACGCCCCAGCCAGGGATCGAACCCACCACCTTTTGGTACACAGGACATTCCGTCACCACACACAGTTACCGTTTTTCTCTTGTCATGAGAACTTTCAATATTTACTCTCTAAGGAAGCTTCAAATACGCATAACAGTATTTTGATTTCCATTTTGCATTAGTCCGACTGAGGCCTGATCAGGCTTGGTGTGCGCAGCCTACTGCTGATAGCCGCTGATACAGTTCTCTGCACCCGGGTAAATCTGACTCCCTCCTGTGCTCTGGCGCCCCAGGCCCTACTCTGGGTCACCTCCCCTCTGACACCTCTTAACCCCTTCCTCTCCCTGCTTTCCCACGATTTAGTGACTAACAGGTTAACGCTCAACTCCCCGGTGTCTGCTCCTGGGTTGTGCTGCCATCCATTTGGGCCTTACCGATTTATATATGTTAATGACCATTCCTGATTAAAAGCAAATTTCCAGCTATTAAGTGGTAAGCTAGAATTTGAACTGAGACAAACAGATTATTGGCACAAATAAAGGGCAGATAGGCTATGTTGTACAAAATAATAAAAAATTAAATGAATTTTAAAATGAATCTTTTTAAATGGTCATGTGAGGAATTATTATAAAAAGAGTCAGAAGGTCAGGTAGGAACTAGAAAATGAGCAGAGAGAGCCCCGCTTCATTTTACCCAATGAGAAAACAGATTCCACAGTTTTTCCCATCATCCCACTGGGTGTGCCCAGGCTAGAGATTGCCAGACCTCTCACCTCTGCTCTCTCTAGCCTTGGGGGGACTATGAAATTATTCTTACTACTCTGTGGATAGCCCATGGCAGAAACCATGACAGTAACATATTTTTAAAAAAACAGAGCAACTGAAAAAATGCAAATGTAGCAGATGTGCTCAAATTAAGAAAATGACAATAAAAAACTGAGGTAGACAATATTAAGCCTCAGTTACAGCGCTGAACAATTTACATACTTTCCACCAACCCACAAATCCAGCTCACTTAATGTGAGAAATAATTTTACAGACCTGATAATGAAAATCCATATTCCGTAATTTGCTACCTGTTGACTACATTATGCCAAGTGCATGTTAAACAAGGTATCCTTCAACTTAACTGCATTTGATTTCTCCACATTCTAATTGTTATGAAGATACATCTTTCTACCTCTCTCACTCACACCTAGATCACTTTGCTTTTACCCTAGAGCAAAGCAGTGAAACAAAACTGGTGAGTTTTTATTTGCCAGGCACCCAGGGAATCCCAAATAAAAGTATAATGGAAACGCTGTGCGCGTGTGTGTGTGTGCATGAGAGAGAGAGAGAAAGAGAAAGAGAGAGAGGAGAGCGAGCAAGAAAGCGAACGCACACGCGAGCGCGCCCCAGCCCCCAATTCAGATGCTGGGATTTGTTATCTGTTTCCAAAGCTAGGATTACAAATAATATCACCCTGCCTCACACAGATAAATGTTTAAGGCAGTGATTCTCAACCAAGGACAATTTTGCCCACTTCCTCAGAGGACATTTGGCAATACTGGGTTACATTTTTGTTATCACACTGGGGAGAAGGCTAGTGGCATAGCGCCAGAGGCCAGAGATGTTGACAAACACACAATGCTCAGGATAGTCCCTGCACGGAAAAGAAATATTCCTCCCAAAATGTTAATGGGAATAGTGCCAAAGCTGAGTAACCCTGCTAAAAGGTAACATTGTATCAGGGTTATTAAAGGCCAATCAATTAAACTCATTCATTATGACACATTACTTATATCCTTTTACATGAAAAGTCCAAGTTTCATGTGAAGAGACTACTGATTCATGTGAAGCAAATATATACTGTGTGCTCTTCTCTCTGGGAACCAAAGCTGATTTCCACAAGGTCCCTTGCCATGGAAACTGTACCTTAGAGACCACAGGGGTGTCCTCCACTTCGAAGACCGACAGTGGTCAGGACTCAAACACGAATCCGGAGGCCATGCCAAGACAAGGATAGCCTTGTCCAGTCTAACAACAACAGAAGGAGTCACAGAGTGGCAGCCAAGTCCTTAGAGAGCCTCAAGAACAAGCTGACGTCTCCAGTTCAAAAGAGCAGGCAAGTCCAAAGATGGGTCAATAGGTGGCAATGTCAAGCCTAACACTGCTGTCCTCAAGATTTCCCTCCTTGGTGAACGATGAAGGCACAGATGCTAGGGGAGGACAATCTGCAAAGTTTAAAGTCTCTCTGACCAGCCAAAAGTTCGGCTCACACTGGATTAATCTTTCAGCCTGGCGCCGCAGCTCGCCAGATCTCCTGCCTCCATGGAAGGCTAGGCAAATGGGGTGCTCTCAGCACAGAGAAGGCGGTTCAGCAACGTAAGATTTCCCGTGGCTGCTGTTCTCAGAGGGAAGCGCGCTTTTCCAGCCACACCCCTAATTGTCTCTGGGTTCCAGGGCAGAGAGGTCTGTATTAGTCACAAAGGCAAGCGGAGGCCTGTGGGCTCTGATTGTTCTCCCAACTTGGGTCCCCAGGCTTGAAAGGAAGCCAGACACCAGGGAGTGAACCCTAATCCCTCAGTTTGGATGGCTGTTCGTGCAGAATTTAGTGCTGGCTCAACAGACAGGCACTGACATGTTCCTTAAGAGGGGCGGTGGTGAGTGGGGGTGGGGGTGGAGGGGGAAAAGGAGAAATTGAATCAAGGACTTAGGAAAAACTTGGAGGACTTTCCCCATTTCTACAAGAATATACTATAGAAAACCAAGTGAACTCCTACATCTTTCTCCAAATATTGTAAAAGATTCCTGCAATTTTAATGCCAGTGTAAGACTGCATATTGAAATGTAAAGCACTTCCCTCTGAGTTTTCTGAGATTACGGACAACTCTATTTCTCCTCGGCATGTGTATTTTCCAAAGTCGGCAATGATATTACTTCTCGGAGGATGAGCGAGGAGGAAGGGAATTGGAGGAGAATCAGGTAATGTCAAACCTCACTACCCAGGACTCCTCAGTTCTACCTGGGGCCTAGAGCTGGACACCCATTGGGGTGATTTCTGAACATCTCTGCGCTGACAAGACAAAAATTTAAACAGACAGTAATGAAAATGTGTTCTTCAAATTTTTCATAGAAACAAGAAAACCAAGGTCTTATGCCAAGAGTCTAAATGCCAGGGGAGAGCAAAAAAATGAACCCCAGAGGGGCACGGAGGAAGAAGGAGTGTTTGACTCGCCTACATATGCCTCGAGAGGCTGCGGCGGCCTGGCAGGGGCCTCTAGCCCAACGCTGCCCTACGGGACCGGAGTCTGCCAGCGAGAAGGGCGGGAGAGCGCCCGGGCTGGCAGAGCAGAGATGCATAACGAGCTTAATGATATCAAGCAAGTCCTGATCAACCGCCTGCCTCCCTGTTATGTGAAATAATGCCTGTCATCGTTGGTTGAGCCCATTTGAGGTGAGCTTTGCTGTTACTTCCTGCCCAGGGTGCCCTACCTGCATGAATGCCAAACCAAACTTCACAATTTTACTTACACTGTGGGCTTACTCTGTCATCCCCTGTATCTTGATAATTTGTCCCCACCCATTTTTTGTTTGTTTGTTTTTTTGTTATTCTTCTTCAAGATACTTTCACTTCCAGATCCTTTTATGTCTGCGTATTGCACACTGTAAAAACAACAATGTGATTTATTGCCTTTAGCTGAAGGATTATGTACATAAACCACATATTAGCATGTTAACTTATTTTGGCTAATTGAGTCCATTGAAGTGGGGTTTTTCATTCATTTGAAGGATCATGTGTCAGTCCTGCTCTGGAAAAAAAATACTGGCATGCAATCTAGCAATAAAGACACACACCACACCTGGCCGGTATTTCTTCATGGTTTCTGTGCCAATTTAAAATTTCTGAGTTATGTAATGAAATATAGAAAAGCATGGAGAACAATGCAAAATCTACCTGTGGACCCAGATTAACAAATATTAACATCTTCCCCATTTTGATTTAAAATGTTTTATGTTACAAAAATAAGGGATTAAGTATAAAGTTGAAGTTTCTTTCTCCCTGGCTCCATTTCTCTATTTTCCTTCCCAAAAGTAACCATAATAAAGTATTTCTTAAATATTTTAATATACTTATATGTCCCTACAAATTATAGTATCATTTTTTTCTTTTTTAATTGTTTTATCTAAGTTCTTCAGTGTAAATATCAATCTTCAATTTGCTGTATGAGTTGTACGCAGGGTCTGGCACAAATAATGTCCTTTTATTACAAAATCTTTTACTACAAAATCATAAGCATGTAAGTCTGTAATGTAATGATATCACACACAAACACACCACAGGACATTTCAGGTGAAATGTTCAAATTAAAACTATAAATTGTCACACCCATATCATCACCCTACCAACCGCCCTCGCGCAGGCCTTACTTCTGCCGGACTCTGTACATAGCCTCCCAATTTGTAGCTATCTTCAAAGTTTGATTAGTGTCTTCCTTCCCTTCCTTCCTTCCCCCCTCTCATTCTCTCTCTCTCTCTCTCTCTCTCTCTGTCTCAATACCTTTCACTTGGTTTATTAAACTTATTTATGTTTCCATTTGTAGTTTGGGGTCATTCTGTCTTGTCTAAGGGGTTCTTTCCTATCTCAAAATTATACAGACTTTCATATTTTCTTACCAATTCTTAAAGTATTTCTTTTGGGTTGTCTGTATGTGTGTGTTCCAAATGTCTCTTGGAAAGTCTTTTAACTCTAATTTTCTTATTTACTTCTAGCTTAAAAAAATTGTTACCAAAGCACAGAATGTGTATGATTTGGGTATGGATAGCATTTTTATCACGAGATAAAAATGATGGTTACGCCGGAGGTTCGGAAGATATGAAGCCGCTTTTGGTGCCCTTTTCCTTCAATCGGTTATTTTCTGAAATAGCACTGCCATCCCGGCTTTCTTTCAGTTAGTTTTTGTGTAGTGTATGCTTTCCTTCTACTGTGTTTTCAACTGTCTGTATTATTCTAGTGACGTTCCTTGTCAGCAACTGTACATTTGACTCAGGTCTCGCCCACTTGTTCACTAGTATTTTAATGAACCTTGTTTTCCTTCTCTCAGAAGTCATTATTAGTTTTTATAATCAAGCAATGCTAATTTATATTTAATAATTTATTCATTTTTGTATGCTACTGTTCTATGTTGAAGTTTCCTCTTTCCATGATTACATTTCACTGTCTAAAAAGGTCATTATTTCTCTCATTCCATTGCAGGGTTTGCGATTCTAAGTTGACAGTTACAGATCTTCAATTCTTGCATATTATATCAGCCTACCTAACCTCAGTTGTGTTTTAAATTTGCCGCAGCCTGGGGCCCTATTAAGCCAAGAGCTTTTGTTTTCATTTTTGGGCGTGGGGGCCACTATACCATATTAGTAGCCTGAGTTCAGAATTCACACCTCCTTACGGTACTGGCCGGGCTGACTCTTTTTCCACCCTGGGCCTTAGAAGACAGGGAGGGTATTTTGCCAAGGACGAGGGTCCCTGCCTCAGGCAGCAGTGCAAGTGCACCCCCGCCCCCGCCCCACGCCCAGTATCCACCCCACCCCCGCCACGAGACTCTTAGCTTCCTTTTCCAGCCACCATCAACTTTGCGTTGCCTCTCTAAATTTTGACCCTGGGGACTGCCTTTTGTCGAGGTATTTAAACTTAGCTATACATTGAATAATTTTCATTTATTTATTTTCTTAGCTTTTCCATATGCTTGAAATGAGAAAGGGGATTTCTCCTGACAGCTCAGTCTACCTAACTGACCACATGTCCCTTCAGTATCCTACATATTAGATCATAACTCTCCTAGAAATTGCCTCTTAATAGGGTCAACCTAAGCAGCTGAAGAATGGGGGAGACCCTTAAGCCCACCCATGCACATGTGATTGTCGCTCTCCCACTCACTGAGGAATGTGGGCACGAAAAGATCGACTGCACCCATGTCTCCGGTTCCTGCATGAGACCCCCGCCCTATGGGTTCCCGGTAGCAGTCACCAGAAGGAAAGAGGCTTTTCATCCTCCTGGGCCTTCCTTCCTGGTCCACTCATCCTCTGTTCATCTGATCATGCCGGTTAGCCTCGGGCTGGCTGAAGCTCTTGCTACTTGAAGATTAGGATCCTGGCATTGTCTCTGTGTGCCTTGAACCAGCCCCCTCGCTGACACCGTAACCCCGTCTGAAGAGTCCTACCCACTGCACTGGTGAACCTCATCTCAGGAGCCTCATTTGGGTTACTTTGAGCCTCAAGAAGATGACCGGATTTCCCCTTATGAGGACACATGCCATCAAATTTAGGGCCCACATAGGTAATCCAGGATGATCTCCTCATCTCGGGATCCTTGATTATGGTTGCAAAGACCCTCATTTCATCTGGTCCTAGTGTGATTTAGTATATGTCATTCTTTAGAAAAAGAATGACAGGGTAGGGGGAGTGGGAGGCAGAAGGACCAGCACGAGCACAGGCCCCAAGGACTGAGATGGAATGACATTATCGGGGCTGGGAAGGAACAAGAATTCTCCACGCCAGTTCATCTGATTGGAGAAGCAACACCAAGGGGACTACCGCGAGCACTGGACTTGGGGGGGCAGATGCGGTTGACTGCACTCAGACATCTCTTGGAAGAGCTCGGGTCTGCTGTGTTGGATCTAAGGCCAGGATACGTGACAACAGTAAGAACTAGCGCTGCCGCCAAGTCCTGCTGCCAATGTTTCCCCCCTGGCTCTGACCCTGCTGACACTGACACTGGCTGGACCAGACCAGGTCAGCGGCGGGCTCCTCCTGGCAAAGGGCTGTCCTTTCTGTTCCCACTGTTTCCCACTCTCTGAGCCAATGTGTTTCCCTCCTGAATTCTCAGCAAGGACTCCCGGGAAGGCCTTATACCTAAAGGGCCCTTGTCCTGGTTTGTGCAGGATATGGGACTTCAGGGCTAAAACCTGGACAGTCTCGGGCAAACTGAAATGGTTGGTGACCCTACTCAGGACCAAGATTATGCCCATCAACCTTCAACAGGTGCCACAATGGGCGGCCAAGCCTCTGTCCCCTTATGTTCAACACCCGACTATTTCAGCACCTGCTGCTGCCTTGAGTGGTCAGTCTCAGCCCCGGCTGTGTATTTTATAGTCACCTGGAAAACTTTAAAAATTCCTTCCGCACAGGCCACACCCTGGACAATTAAATCAGAATTTCTTGGATCAGAAGAAGGCATCCATATTTTTTATTGTATTTTTTTCCATTACCATTTATCCCCCTTATACCTTCCTTCTACCTCTACCCTTTTTTTTTTTAAAGCGTCCCAGCTGATTCCAATATATAGCCATGGTAAAAACCACTGGCCCAGAACAGCAGTGATGACTGACTATTAGAGTTAGGTAACCGTCACCTCCCGTTGACTCTCATTTGGAGGGACTGTGGGGTTTTTTTTAACCTTGATGGTGAAACATATATGCCTCCCTCTACAGATCATGAGGACTTGGGTCTGTCAATATTTTGGAAATTAAAGCTGTTAAATCAAGAGTTAAAATGAAACTCAAATTAGGTGGAGAAACATTTTCTTTCCAGTATTCATACGCCTCCAGTTTTTGTCTGCGTGGATGGACCGATGGAACGGGCAATCTCGGTCTACAGGACTCTCATCACGTGAAAAGGAGCTCAGGCTTAAAACTGACCAGTAACACTTATAACTAATGGTTCGCTGCCGTTAGCAGCTGGGAGACCTCTCTGAAGTCAGCGTGAGTAATGTAAAATCATTCCCATCAATAACCTTCCCTCTGGTGTGCCTCCAGTTGTCCCTGGGGATGCTGTCACCATTTGGAAGGATTAACCATCCACCCGAATGCTTAGCATGCATGGAGCTGCCTGCTAACATATGAAAGAAATCAAAAAAGGAATTAGTTTGCAGACAAAGTGTGGATTCTTGGAAGAATGTCAGCTTCGAGAGTCTATGAAGGCATTAGGTAGGCACTGAATTTAAGCTCACAAAATATTTCTAGGACTGTCCGTGAAGTCAGCTTTATTAGCATTTAAAAGCATATAGCAAATAAAGGAGAAGCGACTTCAGCCCCCTGTAACTGCAAAGGTATCTGAAGAGGGCTTGCATCTGATTCAAAGAGTATTTAAATACAATATACTGCCCTTTCACCAATGGGTCTTAAGTGCAAAAACCACACTGCGTGCCTGTCTCCTTCTACGAGGAGAAACAGCGTGCCTCTTTTGTAATGGGGACGATACTCAAACTTTCAACTGTTGCATTCAGTCTGGGGACACACTGAGGTCTGGCTGTCCCTCAGATTCACGTGCATTAGTCTGGAACACCCAAATCATATGCTTACAAAGGAGAGGCCATGAGTCCTCCTGCCCCCAAAGACCACAACATTTCAGAGCACTTCTGAATAGACCGGAAGAATTAAGTAGAACATCTGCCCCTGCTGACAGCTGAAAGTATGACAGGGAAGAGAGACAGGGTGAAGCAAATCAAGTGATGCTGTGTCCTCACAGCCCTCCCTCCTGGTCCTGGAGAAGGTGGGGACTGGCTAGGGTCTGAGTACCTCCTTTCTGTCTCCAGGGTCTAAGTAGTCCTGGGAACTGTCAATGACAGAGAGTGGGACAGCTCCAAGTGACTATTAAATGTCTCGGCCTATGTACTTTTTTCCTAAACCTAGGGCCTGTAATCAATAAATATTACTTTTTTTTTACCCATTCTCTACCTAAAAAAAGAAATATATATATATATATATATATATATATATATATATAAAATTAACTTTATATTAACTTTAAAAAAGATCTGGCAGCACTTCACTGTTGTTGTTGAGGACTCAATGAAAGGATGGCCAAAAACATAGGTAAGACTCTGGGTGACACTGGTGAGTTCACTATTTCATCCAGGGGGGAAAAAATCAACTACCTTGTTTTGGAAATAAACGCTCCCAAAATACAGGGTGGGGCAAAAGTAGGTTCACAGTTATGAGTACATGAAACACAGAGTTTACTTTTGTATTATTTAATAATTACTGTGTTATTTTCCATATGAGCACCTATAACCCTACTTTTGCCTCACCCTGTGTGTAACTTCCGTATTAGCGTTCCCACGCCCCAAGGGCCCTTCCCCATCACACACCTGGGGGTGGGGCTCTGCCTGGCTGTACCGGCTTCACACCGTGGCTTCTCTGCACCTGCACATCGGTCTTCCCGCGTACCGTGACTCGTCTTTCCCTGGAAAGCAGTTGGGCCCCTTCTCCCAAGGGCCACTAAACCAAACCTGTATGCAGCTTATATAAGTTATTTTAAGACTGGAAATGACTAGAAAGGTGTACGGGGGAGGATGCTTCAGCATTTTATGACAACCCTGTTTATGTTCATCCCGCCTGCCCCTTGTCAAATATGGACATTACATCTCTATGTTAAAAATCTGCACTTTCTCAAATATACTCAATAATATTGTGATAACTATGTCTGGTGCCAGATGGGTACTAGACTTATTGGGGTGATCACTTCGAAGGTATATTAAATGTCTAATCACTATGTTGTAGGTCTGAAACTAATACAATATTGTATGCTAACTGTAATTGAAAAATAAATTTTTTTAAATAAAAGAATTTAATTTAAAAATAATAAAATCTACCCTTCCTCACCCTCTAGCAGAGAACCATGCTCTTCAAATTTTAATTATAAGGTTTCTACCCCCTTTAGAAAATTTCCATTCCCTATCCAGAGTTTTTTTTCTAGGACTTATTTTACTCTTCCAATCAAGGAATCTGGGGCATGAAAATTCCCTAAAATACATTTCCCCAACTGCAAATTATTCAGCTGGTTTTAATAAAACGTGCAGAGGGCTGGCCATGACAACTGCACCGGCACTCCAAGTCCACAGCACCGTCCAGGAGAACGCTCATGTTCTAGGGTCATGCTTCTTCACTACTGTAACAGGGATGGAGTCCCCCGCATGCCTTCCTCAGGGATGTCTTCAGTTTCCCCACTTTTAATTTCTGTGGCAAACACACACCGATACACTCGGTTGTGTACACACACAGGTTCCTCTCACTAATTCCTGGAAACGGCACACACACTTTCCAAGGACAAACAACAATGCATAGAGAGAAATTCAGTGTCCACTTAGGATGTGATGAAAGCAAAGGAGTTTTACTTTCATGGTAGCAACGAGAAACAGGATGAGGAAAAAGTCACAGTTTCCTCTAGGACTACAGAAGGGTGAGGAGTGAGGAGTGAAGGGAGCCTTGATGAATTCCAGAGAACAGAGCCTTCTTGGGCAAGAGAGACACACAAAAGTTTCCACAAGGGGGGCTGGAGTCAGATACACCCTAGCCAAAAACTGAAACCAAGCCAAATACCCATTTGTAGAAGAATGTATAAACACACTGTAGCATAATCATACCATGAAATATTATGTAGCAGGGAAAAATGAAGTACTAATGCACGTGATGATATAAATTTCAAAACCATTATGCTGAAAGACATCAGATCTAAAAAGAATACTCACTGTATGAGTAAATTTTTATTCAATTTAGAAACAGACAAAATCCCTCGATGTTGAGAGAAATCAGAAAGGGCTTCCCTATGTGACATGGCGATGGACCAGAAGGAATCCTAAGGAAATTGTCTGGGTCAACTAAAGTTTTTTAATATTGGGGGGAGGGGTCACTGACACATGTGACCAATTCGATCAAAATGTATCCAGTTGTACTTAAGATCTGTACATGTCATTATGTTGCCTGTGCTGTCTGAGGCTGTGTGCTAAGATGAGGCTTGGTCGCTTAGTGTAACCACTTCCCTAGGCGTCCAGGTCTGCTCATTATAGCCAGCAGGGTTAAGAAGGCAGAAGATTTTCATTACTCTTCAAGTTTGAGTAAAGGCTGACTTCCTCCACATCCTAGCCTCCTCATTAAAGAGACAAAGCCATCACAAGCTCAGGTGCACCAATGGCCCAGGGACACCCACTCGCTCTGTGAAAGCTCTAAAACTGACACACACAGTGAAGCTGGAAATAGCCGGAAAGGTTGGCCGTTTCTTGATCCGCAGAACTAGATGCTCTAATTCTTCTCTGCCATAGCCTTCTGGAAGTGAGAGCTGAGAACTCCAAATAGAAAGGTCAGGAAAGAGTCCCTGGGGGGCTGTGTGCCTGCCTGGATGGTCGGGCGAGACCGCGTGGCTGACAGACTCACTATATCCTCTGTGAAAAGTGGCCCATGGATGTAATAAATCTCCTCTTAATCCACTGACAAGGGGTTGACTGTGAACTTTGGTTTTCAGTCTCCCAAACAAAAGAAAAGTTCATGGAATTCCGCACGGTCTGAGGGAGAAAGGACAGCAGTCGGCGGGAGGTGAGAAGACATTTGTTGGGAACGTTTTTCCTTACTTGTCTGAGAGATTTTCCAGAAGTAACTTTCTCCAGTGCTCTGAACATCCAAATGCACCAATGTGAGCTAGAAAGGCAGGAACTTGCGTGCATGCCTTGAGGCTGCTGTCAACACGGAGTGGGGGGAGGGGGGGGCAGGGCATGAACAAGAGCCACACGGAGACACAGGACCTGAGCCATTAGACGAGTGTCCACCTCAGGGCCCACTTTCCTTCTGGGTCTCCTATTGCATGAGGCAGTAAGGTCCCTTACTGTTTCTGCAGTTCTGATTGGGCCTTTTGTTTATAAGAGCCCAAGGAATCTTACCTAATATCCTGCTCAATAAATAGTTTGTTAAAATCAAGTATGGCATTTTCCCCAGATTCACAATTACCTTTTGCTAAAGACTGATCATAACTGTCATACATACGGCCTGCAGAAAGATAGTTTAAGCCAACGTACTTGACAACAGCAGCCTGATATTCAGAGTAAGTACAAGAAGAACGTAAGGGTTACTCCTCATGTAGCTTATAGTAATTACATGAGGCCTTCACTAATGAGTTTGCCTGAATTATCTATGACTGGGTTAGTGACACACAATCATTAATGACGGTTCTTGGAAAACCCTTCCAGGTTATATAAACTGGTCATTCACTAGCTGGAATAACATGGTGTCTCTCTGAGTAACAGTTGTTCTTACAAATCCTGTGAGGATGAAGATGGCAGCGGGGAGCAGGAAAGCCCATTACCGCAGTGCACATGGAAGCCATCCCAGGCACCCGAACTGTTTTTCACAGCATGAGTTCACTTCCCTTAACCACACTTTATGCTCTCCAAAAATAATGTGGAGGAAGCATACATTAGGCACTTAAAGATAGACCATCTGTTTTCCTTCTCTGCCAAGAGAGAAATTCCTTATTAAAATGAAAGCCTCAGGTCATCATAGGAAGCAGAAAGCGAAGATAAATGTCTTTCCTTTTCCCCCCTAAAGCACATGCACAACACGTTTCCCGTGGCTACTCAGTGAAACAGGTGGATACACTTAACTTTCACACACAAGCCATTCAATGAATGCAAACCTGCAGCCCGAGATTCTGTAACATGAAGGACGTACATCGGATAGAATAGTAGAAGAAAAAGCTGAAATGGTAAATTTTCAGCCGACAGTGCAAGAATTTCTGAAGGTGAGATCTTCAGGGCAAAAGTCTCCGTATCTCCTAGCCCCGGCTCTGCCGGGCTTGGAGCAGGCACAGTAAATATTTTCCAAATGCATAAAATAAAAGAACGCATATTGTTAAGCCAGTGAGCTCAACCACTGAACATTAAAATCACCTAAGTCACTGCTGAAACATATAGGTGACTAATATTCTCCCCAGATGAATTAAATCAGGACGCAATCTCTCCTGATGAGTCTGATGAAGTAACCGTCTACATATTTAGTTTATACTGAAGAAAAATGCTTAAAAATGATTTTTGAAGTCCATTCCCTTCTAGTCCATCTCTTGCATAACAAGGAACATTTTTGGTTGAGTAACAGAACCAAACCTCGGGTTAAACAAAGTTTGGATATGATGATAGAAGTATGAGAAATATTTTTGAAGTTTATACACATATATCTTTCCTAAATTAATTTCAGCAAAACTCAGAAATGCTATAAAAATCAATTGGTTCCCAAGCCCCAAAGTGCAAACAGAAGATATTTAATGGACGTAATTGGTTTCATAGGATTTCCAGATGAGGAGTGTTAACCCTTGGAGACTTGGTAGGACTTCAAATTGTTGAGTTTCACCCATCCTGAAAATTACTCTTTTTTACTAAGACCTTTGAGAACAAACTCTGCTTTATTACATGATACCAAATAGTATACCAGCTAGATCATGTTGTCCTTTAACCTGAAAATAAAACTTCACTCCTGGTGGTCGGTGTTGTGCTCTGAGCCACACCGACCGAATTAGAACATACATTTTAATAAGATTCGGGCTCCACGTGTGCACGTGAAAAGTCGGAGGAGTGCCGGGCCAGACTAAGGGGGTCCAGACCGCTCCCCACCTCGGGACCCCCAGAGCACCAGTTCTGTGCACAGGAGGGATTGTGGCCACATGAACTGCTTGGAACTCAGCAAATGCTACATTCTTAAGTTGAGGCCCTTGAAATAAAAAATCTTTGCCTTTACATCATCTGCGTTAACAACAGGCTTTCTGGCGGAGGCTCACAGTCTTGAAAATATTTCATGTCTCTGGAGAAAAAGACATCTTTTTCCATTTTGCTTTTGGCTCAGGAGCAAGGACCTGCATTATGTTGTGTGAAGGTCTAGCGTGGACGGATGGGCCTGAGAGCACAGCCCGCGCCCCATCCAGACAGCTGCTCTAAAATGAGTAAAAGGGAGAACGCCCGCCACGAACTCTTGGGAGGAAGACCAGTGAGGATGGGGAACTGAGTGCTGAGGCTGGAAACATTTCCCCCTCTGCAAACTGTGAGCTTGGCCCCTTTAGATAACATCCTGCAGCACAGACAGCTCTATTCAGAAACAGATTTCCAGAGTTAGCACATTAACCAACCAGCCTATTCTGCCTCTCCCACTATTCAAAACTCACTCTCTCGGAGGGAAATAAGAATTGTTCTTTCAGCCACCATTTTCTAACCCACCGCCCCAAATCTCATTACACAATGATTTTTTAGGAGCCCTCTCATGCTTTCAAAGCATTCTCTTTGTTCAGCTCTAGACCGTCACCTGCTAAGATGACATTTTTCTTTGCCTTTTATAAGGATAAATGGCCCTGAACTAAGAATATGAACATAATATTAGGATACAATATTAGTGTCTACATTCCAAAATATAAAATAAATTCATTTCTAAAATAGACACAGCAGAGTTTTGGTAATAATTGTTTCTGATTATTTAGCAGTCCAGGTATTTGTGAGAATACTCCATTAGCACTGCAACAAGGAACTAAGAGAATTAGCAAAAGTGCTTAAATTTATATGCCCAGATTCTGCATCGCCCATAAAAAGAATGTCTTTGTGTTACTATGTCAGAGCCTTTGTGATTAGAATATTTTTTGTTCCATACATGTTAAGACATTTTTCCCTTCTCCCCTCCATGCTTCAAATACATACCAGTTACTGTTGGGGAGAATTAAATGAGATAACGCATGGCTTATTCCAGGCATGTACAGTTCCTTGTAAAGAACTGGAGATCAGTGACTGTTGCCACTCTACTCCTCCATCTCTAACATAGACTGAGCAGAACTTCATGGAAGAAGGAGTATTTCAGTGAAGACTTGAAAGAAAGAAAGGTTAGTATAGCTGGAGAAGCTGAGGATGGAGGGAAATCCAGGCTGAGACAAGAATATGTAAATTCAAACAAGTATGAAAGTAAGCAGAGACCAGCAGTGGCTGAATGTATTTAGAAATAGAGTGAAAAATGACTCTGGTAAGACAGGCTGGGGGCAATTTATAGAGAAAATGTCTCTTGCAATAAAGCAATCCTTAATCAAACCATGTACAGTATTATGATGACCATTAGTTTTTATATTCTGCCAATATGTGGAATATTCCAGTTCATTTCTTTCTTTATGCTATGAAAATTCAGACTTGGAAATTGCTGTTTGCCTGGGAACATGGAGAACGATTATTGACGGTTGTGCAAGTCTATCCTGCAGCAAAGCAAGAGACGGTGTTTTCAAGTCCCCCTCCCGAGAGCCGCGGAGCTGACCAGCTCATTCCATCTCAGTGCCGCTCATTTGCACGCAGCCTTCCGCTCACGGGGCCACTCGATAAAAGAGTGCGGAACGGAATGGTGCTGGACTGGCAGAGCCCAGGACCCAGCTCACGGAAAATGTCTGGTGATTTACTTTCTGGGGCATCGACTTGATTTTAGCCCTGATCTATCAGTCCTGGCCCATTCTTAATACTAATGGACTACGTGCCTTTGGGCAAGTCTTGGAAAAAATCTCTAAACCTCAATTCCTCATTTAGAAAAAAAATGCAGTTATAATCCTTACTTCATAAGGATGCTGAGAAAACAATTTCAGATGGTATATACGAAAACAGCATTCCAATAAATCTTCCGCAAGAGAGAACCAGCACCCTTGTCAATAAAATAATTCCCCCTCTTGCCTGCTCTGGAAACCCCCCTTCCAAGTGAGATAAAAGTATCCTGTCCCTCCCAAAAACCATCGGTGCAGCCAACAGCCATCTGGTTTGATTCAATGAGTATCTTTCAATAATTTGAGCATCCATGTGATACAAATACCAAGGGACATTTCCATTTCACTTACAAAGAGATGGGGTTTGGAGGAAAAAAGGGTTCTTTAGCAGGAAGAACTTCGTTTACAAATCCCCCAAACAGTGCTCAATGAGATACCTCCATGGACATCCACAATAAACTGCTGCTTTGGGGCTAATAACGGCTTGGCTTGTCCATGAACTTTTCACATTCTGCAAATCCAGAGAGTAAGATGAATTCCAAACAGAATTAAAGGCATGCTTGGGGAGTTCCCTGGGATGCTGGGGTACGGAGCTCAGTGGAGTGCCTTAGCTGTTGGTGACATTTATGGAGCTATCCTGGAAAAGGGAGAAGCTTAGCAATTGAGCCAGATGTGCTTTGGGTCCCTCCGACGTGGGCTGCATCTGGTGCCTGCACACACAGGGGTGGCTTTGTGCACTTATATCCCCCGCACAGGCACACACGCAGAGCACATTGCAAAATACCGTGCCAGGTGCTCAGAGCACGCTGTGCTTGGCTGCTGGAGCCCAAGAACTGAGCCAGGGTGCAGAACAGTTCAGGTGGCTTTTCCTTGAGCGCGGGAAGCAATCCCTTCTAAATTAAAAGACAGGTGTGAAACACGTTTTCTTCTTTGGGCTCCTCTACTGCGAATAAACAGAAATTCCTGTGCAAGTGCAAGATGATCCTTGCATAATTCATCACGGGGTTTCATTTTCCAGATGTGCAGCCACGGGTGGGTTCCTGGAGACACCCATGCAGCCAGGTCTGACTCCAGCACCCCAGCCGCCGTCCTTGCGGCCCCAGCCTGCGCCTCTCACCCTCCCCAGGCCTGGCGCCCAAGCTTCCAGTGCGCTGCTGTCTGAGATCTTCTGCTCTTTGGCTTATGTTCACTTTTCATACTTTTAATTTTTATCCTTTGAAGCTGAAATTGAATTTACCTTTATAAAGCAAATGCTTCTTGTTCAACGTGGAGGATTCCTGGTTTCCTCTTGCTCGCCTGTGGAAGGCCGCTTTTAAAACTGAAAAGAAACTTCTGAAGCTTTAAAGATTATTTTTATTGTGGAAGGAAGGAGCTATAGAAACTGGCTCTTCCCCACTGGTATTTCTGTGCTTACTGTGTGCCAGGCACAGTTCTGCACATTACATATGTCATTTACATGTAACCTTTCAGGAAGACAAATGTCAAATGCTTACTCCATGCTGTTCGGCATCCTATCCATGTCTCTAGTGAATGTGCTTTGGAAAGGATCACAAACTTTACTGGAGGCCGTGTGGGTTTACATGGCCACCCCAGTGTTCCCAAGCTGTGTGACTTCAGGAAGCTAACCTAACCTATCTGTGCTGCTTTTGCTCACCTGTAACATGAGAGCTGCAAGGGTTATGATGAGGGTCAAAAGAATACCTGCGGAGCACCCACAGCAGCGCCTGGCAACATCCCTGTTCTGTAAACACTCTCCAGCGCTCTCATGGTCTGTTTCAGTCGGCGCTGAGAGCTGCCATTTGTACCATTCTACACCCAGAAAGAAACAGTGAATCTGGAGGGGCTTTTTATTTGCTAGTCCCTCCGCCAGGAGCTTCTTGAGGGCAAGGGCAGTCTTACTTATTTCTGCTTCTCCAAGGTTGGGAATGTGTGTTTGCACAGTTTTTCACGGCATGAAAGAACGTCAACCTAACAGATGACGTCACCAGAGCCCTTTCTCTGGAGCCCTGGCTTGTGCGACCCACCCGCCACCCCCAGCCTAACATTTCAGTACCAGCATCCTCCCAACTTCTGAGCAGTAGCTGAACAGAGAAAACTTCATCTCTACTTCCAATTTCTCTCCCACAAGGAAAGCCCATGGTGACCACTGTATTCTCCTTTATTTCTTCTCTGCACTACTGCATGTGGGAGACACCGGGTAAAATAAGAACAGACTTAGAGACAACCAATTTATTGTAAAGTTCCTGTATTGAAAAAAAAAAAAAAAAACAAGTGAAAGGCACACAAGTATAAAGTTCTCTTGGGTTTCTGAACCCAACTCCAACGCACGTCGGCACCAGTCCCCAACACCACCCACTAATTCTCTGTGACACCAGCTGGGTGCCCTAGACCTCAACTCAATTCTGGCACTATCTACCCAGGGATGATGTTCTGTTCCACGGGGTCAGGGGTCAGTCCTAAAGACTAGCCATCTTCTCCCCATTCAGAGATCGGTCACATGCCCAGGTTGTCTCCTGTGCTCCTGACAAACAGGCTACAAACTGAAGAGTCCAGCCACCCCACCTCGGGTTGGATTTTGTTAGAGTAGCTCACACGACTCAAGGAAGCATTGTTCCTACTGGATCACCAGTTCATTACAAAAAAATACAGCTCAGGAACAGCCAGACACAAGAGGTGCATAGGGCAAGGAAAGAGCTTAGAGCTTCCATGACGTCCCCAGGCACGCCACTGCCCCCAAAAGTCCCCATGTCCACCAATCTGGAAGCTGTCTGAACCCCATCCTTTGGGGTTTTTATAGAGGCTTCACTCCATAGACATGATTGATCAAGTCACTGGTCATCGACAATTGATTCCACCTCCAGTCCCTCTCACCTCCCTGGAGTTGCGGGTGGGGGGAGGAATGGGAGGGAGACTAAAAGTTTCAACCCCTTAATCACATGGTTGGTTGCAGGTGCTGGCAACCAGCGCTCATCCTTAGGTGTGGGCCAAATGTCACTTTATTAAAATAACAAAAAACCACCTTCACTGCTCCCACCACTTAAGAAATTCCAAGGATTGAATGAAGGCCAAATATGTATTTCTTCTTATAAACCAGCATCACAAACATCAATGTGTATCGAGTGTCTATGTGTACCAGCTGTCTTGACAATGACACCAAAAAAGGTGTTTTTGAGATGTTCACTTCGAAGTTCTTGAACGTCACTTATTAAGGCGCCCAGGTGGCCGGCTGAGGCCCTCTACTTCTTGAAATCCAGACCCTCACTGAGAGGTCAGGACCAGAGCTACGGCTACAGGCGGCCTTTCTGGCACCTTTGCCTCGCGCTGGCTTGACGGAGGATCCCCAGCTCGCGTGGCAGGAGGATGATCCGCGTGGGGCTGCAGGTCCCTACGGAGGTTCTCCTTTCTCTGCTTGGGTTGCCTGCACCTGCGCCGTGAGCCCCTGGGGCTTGCGTGAGTGTGTCTCAGAGGCATGTTCTCTTTATCTCAAGTACAGCTAATTCATCGCCTCGATATTAGCCTTGGCCCTGACACAAAATTTCAAGGGGAGAAAACTAAGAAGGTGGGTGGGGGAAGGGATGACATGACAAACTACGCAGAGCTGACTTCTTGTTGAAAAGGTGTCCCTGGAGGGAAATTTTAGATAGAAATCTATAGTCTGGCATCAAAGTGAACATACATCATTTTGCAATTAATTTGGAGAGTTGAGAAGAAACATTAACTATTGATTCCAATTAGCTTTGGGGTCTATATTAATTGTTTTCTCACTTGAAAATTCCTCAACTAGTGGCTGGGGGTCGGGGTTGGGAGGAGCCCTGTTACTGACCGGCCGTGCGGGGTTAGAGCAGCAGCTCAGAAGTCCCCTTTGTCTGATCGTGCGACTGCCTCTCTGACCGCCAGCCCGCTCACTCACTTCTCCGTAAAGCACAAAAGACTGAGGGACCTTAAGCCATGTTACAACCAGGGGTCCAACCAAAGGCATCCATTTTCAAATGTCATTTAGAATGTAGTCGGTTTTGCCATTTATAAAAATTTAGCATTTGAGTGTTAGTGACTGTTAGAGTTGGATGTTTATGAAACACCCTTTCTTACTTCCTAGGCTCTGGAAAACAAACAAACAAACCTGCATTTATGAGAAGATCTAGGTGTCTGGTGTTGTGTGGGTTGGTGTACTTCACTTGCCCTCGGTTCCAGGTGTGACATTTACCCTGCCCACAGAGGTCCCTTCAGTCTTACTTACGATGAATTCTTAAACTCACCGACCTTAACATCTATCTCCGTGGGCCTCCTCCAAAGGCGTTTATTTATGGTTAACGAATGCATCCATTTCGCCCCTCCTGTTTAACTATCAGGGATCTTTTCCAATTCTTTGCTAACAAGATAACAAACTGTCCCAGACACAGAAAATAATCAGATATCAACACCTTCACTTGGAAATATTTAGCTTTGTTGAGGGAGAAATGGGTTTTCTTAGTACTTCTAAGGCTGGCCTTGTAATATTAGGATCCAAGCCCAGAAAACTGGAAGAAAAAGGTATTATATATATTTATAAATAAATGAATAAATAAGAGTCCTGCCGCACTGGGGAAAACACTTCGTGATGCTCAAGGGAAAACAAGGGCCGGAGAAGAAGGGCGCAGGGCAGCTGTCCCGAGCCCTGTATGCCGGTTTCCCCTTCGGAGCTGAGGCGCAGCAGCTAAGGCCCACGCCTTTGCTCACGGGCTGCCGGGGGACACGGGGTGACTCCCAGGGAAGCAGAGTTTGGCCTCCGACAGGGCGCTCAGAGACAGCATGACAATGGCTGATGGAGTTTCTCGGGCCAGCGTGGCTGAGGAGGCAACCCAGGGACCTACTTGTTTTTCTGTCATACAGACCAAGTCACCCGGAGTGACTGAGGCCCCAGGATAAATACAGAAGGACTGAGCAGGCTTATGGCCTGAAAGGGGACTGGGGTTGGCAGGGGAACCCGCAGAGGTGGGTCCAGAGACTGATCCACAGGACACACGATCTTTAAAACCCACTCATGTGGGGAATTAATATGACGGAGAATCCTTAAATTCCTCTCTAGGTCTCTTTTTATTTGGGTCACTCAACTTTCAAAAAATTATTCAATAATTTTCCCTGGAGAAGCAACATTGAAAGGACAAATGAAGAAATACCTAGTATTTTTTTAAAAAGTGAACATTGTTTTGTTAAAATTAAAAAGTATGATATGTAGAAAGCATGTATCAAAGCAACAGGTTCATGTTTCCTTCCAAAAGATAAAGTAATTAAAATTCAAAAGGATACTGAATGTCCCAATATACTATACTGTTTAACTCTGCTGACAGAGAACCCTGCTGGAAATCCATGGGGACAGACGAGGCGGTTCCTCGCCTCCTGTGTGACCGACCAGCCAAGTCAGACCCATGCGCTGGGTGACAGCCATGAGCAGGGCTGTGTCAGGGAACCCCGCCACGTGGAGGCCCACCTGTCCACTCACACATGTACCCCTCTCCATGGCGGCATGGTACTATTTATTGGTTCCCATCCTCTAAAGAAACAACAGCGAAGTGGAAGGATTGTTCTTTAGGCAAGCTTTCTCAAAAAAGCAGCAGGAACTGAGACTGTGACTCTTGAATGTACCTGGGTTGACAATTCAGCTTTGAGTAAGCCTTAGGAGATTGGAAAGGCACCTTTCTTGCTTTCTAATGGAGTGCATTTCGGGACATGACAGTTAGCACTGAGATAGAAGAAAGCTGCCAGCAGAGCAAATGAAGGACAGTGTGTGGGATCGTGCGCTTAAGTCTGCAGGCCAGATGGAAGATACACATACTGCTTTTGCTATAAGGGGCTCAGGGTAATCATTGCACGCTGAAGGAAAAAATGACACTCTGCCCTTGGTCCAATGTCACTAAATCCTTGAGCATATGAAATGCCATAATCAAGAAAACAAACAAAATACATTCTGCCCTCTGAGAACTCTGAGACAAACCAAAAATAATAAGGTCATCCTGACTGTTTCTGCTTCTCCAAATAATAAACCCTTGAATATTTCCCATTAAACCCAGGCTCAATCACCACGTAAATCAATTGCTCTTTTCCCACTATGAACAGACTAATATAAATTTAATAACCTGGGGAATTTAATATTTCTTTCATTAAATACTTGTGGTTTTTATTTGGTGATGGAAGATTGCAGTCTTTCCAACGTTTTACTCACTGACAAACACTGAAATGAACCTTCTAAATATGTCTAACTGCGACTCTTCCTTTTACAGCGACTCCCGAAGTTCCACTGAGATAAAGTCTACTGAGTCTGACAGGTAATGATTTATCCTCTTGCCCATCAGACCATAATTAGATAAATGTACATACAAGCAAGCACAAAGATCATTTACCTAACTCAGACATCCCCACCATTAAAGGAGGAAAAAATATGTTTCACGTGTGGAAATTACATCTACAAAGTGCTCCCAGGGAAAATGGGCTGATACTCCTCCACGGCTACGAAATTCCCTCAGAGGTGGCGAAGAACATCCTTGCCTTGGCAGGCCAGGGAAATTAACACACACGGAGGCCCCAGAGAAAGAGGACATCCCTGTACTCAGACACATGCCAGGCACATCTACAGAGGCCAAAGACAGTTCTTGGTTCCCAATCTCAACAGAGCTGGTATGTACAGTGATATACTCCTGACATGATAAAGTAAATTACAAATCCAGGATCTTTTTGCACATTCAGATAAAAATTAACTTTTAAGTTTAATATCATCATATGTCTCTAGTTTTGTTAATGACACAAAAGTATTAATCAACACTTCTGGTTACACCTATATTTATTTTTAAAAACTATTCAAAAACCACAATATATGAAATGATTGATACAAAATCAGAAAAATTTCTAAGCGACTTTTGTGGTCAAATCAACATCTTAATAGCAGGAAATTGACTATGAAAAGCGATCATAAAAAGAAAAAAGTGATAACTTGTACCACTTCCAATATGACTAAGAAGTTCATAAACCACAGGTAGACAAAAAATAAAACATTTTGTACTTGACAGAAACCAAACACAGTCGAGTCACCCTGACTTGGTCTGGACTCCAAATAACAAAACCTTCACTGTTTCCTATAAATCTGAACTTTACAGAAGCATTTTTATTCCTGGTGTTTGCTGTGCTGATGTCAGGAGATGCCTCTTGACACTTTTAAGTGATAGTCATGTGAGAAAACGGTTTGTGGGGGGAGTTTGCCTCGGACATATAATTTGGAAATCACAATATTTGGGGGTTTTAATTTTTGATTCCATTTTTATTCGCTGAGCTGTTCTCCTTCTGAAGTCTGACCCTCATTTCCTTCTTAAATATTTCTGAGTCCCCCTTTGACAATACACAGTAAGTTCAAGTATTTCTTAAATGGCTGTTTAAACGGAAGGCTACCAGTTAGCCACTGTCTAAAACAGTTACCTAAAATAATTTTAGACTATTTTTCAAAGTGGAAAACATTTATTTTTCTAATTAAAAATAAATTGCATTGCATTTTAAGTTAGAGAATACATTATTAGTTTTTCAAAAAAATTATAAACCAAGACCAGAAAAAAATCACTGATATATTCATATATTATATACGCAGATGTATATATAACATATATACACTGACACACTGTATATCTATATTGATATATAGGATATGTATATATGGAATATATATAAGAAATATATACTGACTGTACAGGCAATATATAGTCTACTTAGCAAATTCATATGGGGGGACATTTATGTTTTGTTCAAAATTTAGTGTGATATATTTCTTTAATACTCATGTATCTAAAACTTCTCCCACTCTTTATTATTTTCTTAGGTTAAACTTCTAGAAAAAGAATTGCTGAGACAGTATTCACAGAATTAAAGTATCTGAAACATACTGTCAAGTTGTCCTGCATAAAGATACGGACTGCGCCAATTTATACAATTTATGAAATATTATGTTTCCCCCATCTGCATCACCGTTATTAAGAATTTAATTTTTCCAATTATAGAATCTGCTTAAATTAATTATGGCATTAACTTTTTAATGTATTTGACTATATTAGAATAAAATAAAAAGCATATTTATGTTTGGTTTTACTTACACATCTATTATAAAATTTTATTATAAATAAATTTTCATATAGTGATTGGCAGTGTTAGCATTCAAAAATCTTGACTGTTTAACATTCAATATTTTAAATTCTCATGCATACTTACAGAAATTCCAATATATTTGCCAAAAATGTTATAGTTACTAATAAGCATATTAAGTTGTTGTGACTATCATTCAAGAAACAAATATCTTTTGAAATGGAAGTTTTAATCAAAACCACATGTGTGAATTTGCAAGTTATTCTTTCCTACTGTGCACGCCAATGACCACTTGAGTTTTAGCCCTGACGTATTATGAAGCCGTGTATATAGTCCAAGTATAAATACACAAATCATAGTCATGGTAATACCCATTCGATCCTGAATTTTGATTCTCTAGGGAGTTAGCTTTGTAGCTGGAGTCCATATTGTGTTAAAGGTCATACGAGTTATGGGACTGAGTAATAAATATTAACTCAATTTCCTGGTTGCCCCTCTTGTACTAAAGACCTGTTGATAACTGGTCCACACAAAGGCACCTTGAGCTCTAATATTTCAATAAGGCCTGGTCCCTGTTCCCTCATCCCACCCTAACGTGCACAAGCCTCTTTAAAAGGAACCAGATGCGGAGTGCATGGCCGGGGCCTCCGGCGGAGCCTGCGCCTCCTGGAGGCCCACTTCATGGGGTGTCGCGCAGTTTCAGAAGGGGCAATTAATTTCCTCACAGCACGATGCAAAACACCACGGAATGCCAGGGACCTGGCTGGTTTTCCTTCTGTAATACTATGTTCACACGTTTTGTAAAATATGACTTTAATAAAAAACATGGCAGTGTGACAGCAGTGGTCAGTAAGTCACCCACGTGGTGCACGGGTCATTCCGATTCCACGCTGGGAATCAATGCGGCCTGCACCACGGAATGGCATCCGCTAGTGAGCGCGCTGGGAAGCAGGGGAGGATGGAGAGCATGTGGTGTCCTCATTTACCACTGGCACTTGGGTTTTTCTCAAAGTCCCCTAAGTGGTTTCTTAAAAATGCAAATTAAGTCACCAAATGAAATATGAGAAGAACCCCAGAGACACACTGAGAAGCTCCGTTCAAGTATCACATTTGGCTTATAGATGCCTCACACTGATTAATTAACAGAAAAAGAAATAAAACCTGATCATTGAGGCACAAATACGCCACCCCTTTAATACACGAATGGCATTGCTATTTAGAAACAATGGGGAATCTATGCTCCTGATTGATAGGGTATTTTTAAAAACTGTTAGGTGTATTTTATTTTTAATAGTTTTCCTTTTCTTTTCTCTCCGGTTTATTTTTACTCTATGGCAGGTTCATGGCAAGGAATAAATTCTTTCCTTCTAGGTTTGGCAGAGCTCCTTGCTCTCTATAAGGATCAGTCAACACCGTTTCTTGCTCTTGAAGACAGTGCCCATCCCTGCTTCCTCTGGGCCGGGACTGGGAGCCTCCGAACCACCACACATGCCTGCATGCCCACTGACACAGTCCTTTATCTTTCCTTGGCCTTGGCCTGGAAAGCATTAGACGTGTTGTTCACGCTTACACATTCTACAAGACAAACTAAGATTTTTAAAGGTTTGTTCTATAACCCCAGGTTTACTTAAGGTCATCAGGTCAGGTTGTTAACGATCCAGTTTAGGTTATTAAGCCTGACTGATACCCAAGGTGTTCAAGATGGAGCCCAACCACACTTAAAGTACAGTGTGATGGTATGCCCTACACTTCAGGAAGGTCCCAGTTGTCCACGTGTTTTGAGTACCTAGAACACCATGCCACTGGTCTCCTCCTTTCCAGCACTCCTTATCAGGGACTTTGTCATCCTCGAGCCTGGAGAAGACACCGCTCCCCTCTCCATTCCTCATTCGCAGTGGGGCCTCAGCCCAGTTCTTCCCATGACCAAACTCAGTTTCTTCATTTTCAGTTACAGGCAGCAGCCTCTCGTGAAGATGCGGTTTTCTGTAAAGCAACTAGCACCTTTCCTGGCACAAAGCGGACATGGACCACACCACGGTTAATGTCATTCTTGGCTTCCAAGGACCACAGCAGAGTGTTTAATGCAGCCCCTCTGACTAACCGCCAAGTTAGCAAAGCGTCCCAGAGACCAACGTAAAGGTTGGTGAGAAATACCAGAGCTGGAGGAGATACATTTTTCCCTATGACACTGGCAGAATTTCTTCCCTACTTGTGTAGGCCAGCAGTGCACGGAGCACCACGCAGCACGAGCAAGTGCATCCGAGTGCGTACACATGCATGTGTGTGCGTGCACATCAATGCCCAGGCATTACCCTCTCCCTCTTCTAAAGGTGCTGCCACACTTCTCCTCAGCTTTTGCCCTATGTAAGCAAAAAGGGTGGGGCCAATAATAAGAAAAAATTCACCTATAGTAGAAACATTTGACCCCATCACGCCATCAGCAAAAATTAGAAAACACGAAAGGCCAGCCCACTGCATGCCTCCTTTCCAGAGCTGATCTGAGCATGGTAACAGAGCATGATGAAAACTGACAGCACGCCACCCAGCCATGACTGCTTGGAGAAAACCTCCCTTTCATGATAATCTTATTAGGGGAAGAGAGTGGGTGTTTTTGTCTCTCCCATGTGCGGAGCAATTTATTTTTATGGATAGTAAGAGGAAATAAATTTTCCTGAAACAGCTCCTTGGTAGATCTGGATTCTTGCAGCTCATTCTGCATTTACAGATAAGCAAAAGGTCAACTGAATGTTATGTCTTTCACAGTGAGGCGCAGGTAGACAAAGTACCGCGTGGCATGGGGAAGGAACTCAGGGGCTGATGCTGCTGATTCGAGTTTCCTTTAGAGGCTGGTTTCAGGGGAGATTTCTGTGCCAGCGGCTGTCAGAGGATATGCCTATCAATTGCCTGTCACCAGGCGTTTGTTCTTCTGGTGGGATTTAATATTCTGTAGGAGATTGGAATGTGTTGCTTTTGTCACTGTGGAAAGTACACAGATAATTTTTCAGGCACGTGTTTGACAGGTTCCAAAGGAGTGGCATATGTGTCCCTGATTAATGACTTCCTCCTGTGTTCCTGAGGCACTGAGACATTTCATTAAAATATAAAAACAGGGCCCTGTTCGGAGATAGTGGAGAGAATTTGGGTCCAGAGCCCATTCTGTGAGAAACTGAGAGTTTCAGACTCAACTGCTCTCCAGACACACACGCAATCAGCTCTCACTTGGGAGTGGCCTTGCTTTCCTAACTACATTTCCCATTTATTCAACAAATATTTAATTAGTAGACACCAAGCACATGGCTCTACATGCCAGACTCGGAGAGGATGCGATCCTTAAAATGTTTAATTTCTAATAGAGACAGAAAGGAGAGTTAATTCAATAAGCTCTGAGTGTCTTGTATGCTAGCACACCAGCTCTGGAAATCAAAGAGAGAGAAAAGCAAGAAAGGTCGCAAACAGTCAGCGAGCACTGGTAATGGTCTAGACAATATATTAGGCACTTGTATAAGATTCTTCTCATTTTATCCTTGTAGATATTCTTCTATCTTTTGGGGTGAAAAAACTAAGACTCACGGAGATCTTGGCAGTAAGAGGTGATGCCAGAATCCAAACCCAGAGAGTCCGGCTGCCACTGAGTGAGAAAGATGGTGGTGGGAGGGGGAAAGTGTGCCTGAGGAGAAAGGGCTCCTCTGAGGAAGTGGAGCTGAACCTCAGGTCCTCAAGAGGAGTGGGATAAAAAAAAGCAAACGTTAGACAGACTCTGGGGGCAAGGAAAGCATGGGGCTGCTTTGGGCAGACAGGAGTGATCCTCACTGCGTCCGGCCTGGGTTCTTTTTAATGAGGCAAAGAAAGTAGTGAGAGCAAGCATCTCTCCCCTCCGCCAAAGCCAGCCCAGGCTGAGGCAGGGATGCTGGGGGCGGCGGGGCACCTGACAGGAAGTTAACAGTGTCTGTGCCAAACCCACCCTTCTCCTGAGCCCTCCCTCCGCGACCGCGGTCTCCTCCCCTGCTCCTCCCGCCTCTCTTCCTGAGGCTCCCCGGCCCTAGGTGCAGCCTTCTGACGCTGCCCTCAGGATGGCTTTCTCAGCAAGCTCTAGCACCACCCCCTTCTGGCCAGCCCTACCCAGGGGACCTCCAATCTCTCCTCAGGTTTAAGTTCTGGCTCCTCAGTTTCCGATATGTCAGCTCTGACTTTGTGAGCTCTCCTCCTCCTTTCCCACTCGTTTTGCCCAGCTTAGTTCAAGTTTGCATTCCTTCCCACCTACGCTACAGTGGTCCCTGAATAGCTCCTCCAAACGGTTCGTTCTTAAAGTCCGTGTGAATGGTCATGAAACTGTGCTCATAGGCGTCTCTCTTACTACTTTGTGGGCTCTTCTAGAGACTGGTGTGGTGCCCTTTCGCATTTCAAGTATCTATCACTCTCCAAACTCTTGGGGACGCTTGTGGATGAACAGCTCATCTGTTCCCCCCAATCCATCAAGCACACAATGGCAAACTCAGCCAGCTAACATTCTCCTAGGAAAATTCAGTGGCTACCCATTAGAGACAGAACAAAGCTTAAATTCCTCAGCCTGCCATTGGAAGCCACTCACAAACTGACCGTGGCTAGCCCTTTCAGTCCTGTCTCTTACCACTCTCCAAGAATAACTAATTGTTCCAGCAAATTCTGCCCCTGCGCTCACCCATCATACTTGCACTTTCTTACTGCCCTCATAGTGTCTTCCTCCCCTCCATTGCTAGTTATATCCCGCTCATCTTGCAAAGCAAAATTAAATCCCACCCATGCACAAGTCTTTTTAGATTTCCCTAGCCTTAGGTCACCACTCCCTTTTGCAAGCTCTGCTGGCACTGAGGGTCTAAAACACACATCATCCCCCAGATGCCGTTTACTGTGAGGCAGTCGTTATGGGACTTGAGCTGGTCTACTAGATCATAAACACTACGAACTCTGGCCTGCAGAGTGCTGGTACCTCTGCCGTGCTCTGCAGGTGCGGGATGCTGAATAAAGCTCTCATTATGTTATCATGAATACACACACACACACACACACACACACACACACAGTCACTGATTTTATTCCAGAGCTTAGAAAAGATAATTCCTCAAAATGCACCCTTCCTTTCTTACATGAGTCAGATTCCAATCATTATTCAACATGCATGCACGAAGCAAGTCAACTCAGATCCTGCCAGCCAAGCCTCTGCAAGGCTTCTTCTGAGGTGGCCTTGTCTGCAGGGCACATACCTGTCTGCAGAGCAAACGGGCTGGGTGTGTGACATTTCAAGCACAGGTTCAGGTAGGGATGGTGATTCAATTACAGTGTTTGATACCTGCAATGGGCGCCACTTGTTCTTTTTGAGTGAATTTGAGGAAAGGAAGGAAGGAAGGAAGGAAGGAAGGAAGGAAGGAAGGAAGGAAGGAAAGGAGAGAGGGAGGGAGGGACAGAGGGAGGGAGGGACAGAGGGGGGAAGGAAAGAAGGAAGGAAGGAAAGAAAACAGCCTCTTGTGATGCGTAGTCCTTGCTGAGTCAGCACTTGGCCCACTTTCAATTTCTGTCAGTGTGTTTCATACTAAAATCCATTTTATGTCTGTGATACATTATGGCCCAGAGAGTAAATGGTTTATGCTAGAACACGCTGCCTGATAGACGGTACACTGACTTTCTCAGCTTAATTAAATATCTACCTGGAGGGATTATAGCCAAGCAGAGGCTGAGACTTGAGACCCTACCCACGCTTGCTTTTGCATACTTCTTGCCCCTGAATGGCCAGGTTGAAACACCCCAAAGAAAAGAGGCTGTTGTTGGGCAATGAGGGTGCATTACCTGGCCATCCAGTGGGGTGAATTCTCATCATGCTGCAAATCTTAAGCCGAACAAGATCCTGGGGTCCTTGCAAAGGAGCAAGATGAATGGGAAATTGCAATGACTTTGCAAAGTAATCCCCACCCTAAACACTGATACAGGAGCAAACTACCCCCTTCTGAACTGTCTGAAAAAGAAACATGGGGATTATGAGAGAGGTTGGGATTTCAATCTCAGACACTTTTAACTGTGTTAGGTACGTAAAGTTTCTCCCAGGCAACGACCTTGTGTTTCAGGGCCTCATATTAGTATTAGTTTGCTCTTATGTCAGTAATTTTTAGATGCATGTAAAATTTGTGAGTTGAAGGGCCGATATCTAGTTCTTCCCTGTCCATTCATTTCTGCCCCAGGAGGCCACTGACAGCACTCGGGTCCTGACAGTATCCCCATGGTGACACGCAAGGACTTGCTATTGCAAAGTTAGGCAATTAAATCTAATATTGAGGTCTATATTTATAACTCCAAGATGCTATATAATTGTGGTACTACTTCTAAATGAAGAGTACTTTCACTCAAATTTCAAATGGTCCCACAGCTTGCCTAATGTGCAAGTCTGTCACAAGCAAACCCGTATCTTAAATCCACTTTTACTGATGGCTCAGTAATAGTTTGGGATCAGATGAACCAGAGTTCAAATCCTACACATGAGACTTTGGGGGAAGCCCCTTGCTGCCTCTGTTTCCTCCTCTATAAAAGAGGGGGACAATACCTGGTTCCCAGGATTGCAGTGAAGATTAAGGGAGACAACAATTTCAAAGTGCATCGCACATGTCTAGCACATAGTAGGTGTTCAATAAATGGTATGTCCTTTGTCCTTTCTTTTCTAGTAGTGAATTAAATGGTATTCGTATAATGTCAAAGGAACTTGTTATGTTCGTCTGTAAATGTTTTAATAATTTGCTACCAATAAACAGCGAGGAAAAATCAGGGCCCACCGGCGTCTAACGCGGCTTCCTCGGAACACAGTCAGCCGCTGGGCTGTTGCCTGGTTATGGCTGTCGTGTCAGGAAGTAATATCAGCAACTCCCACATTTGCTGAAAACAGAGTAAAGTGGCAAGAGAGATCGCTGAGCAAAAAATAAAAGCTTTGCATCGATCCCTTTTTTCACTGAAGAAACTGGTGTTGTCTCAATCAGTGCACACGTGTGTTTATTTGCTGCCTTCCTTTAATTTCATCACATCTGTCTTTCTCAATGGCTCAGCTGCAACACAGCCTCAAATATTTTATGATACTTAATTTGACGGAAATTGTTCCACCATGGTAACAAAATAACAACACATGTAATGGAAAATATTAAATGTAATTCCCTACTGCACAGAACATTATAAATGTCATCTATATTTATTCAACATGTAAGTAGAAAATCAAAGATATCTGAGGCTGAGGTGGCCATGGGGGCGGGGGCGGGGGCAGGGATACATACAGGGTCCCTTCCTGACAGAGGGGTTTCCTCCACTGAGAGTAGAGGAAAATATTCTGGGATGTTCATCTAACATAACATTTTCCAACATGTCTGAAAATTGCTCTTTAATCTACTTGCAACCCATTTTTCTTATTAAGTGTATTGTTTTTATTTACCTTCTTAACAAGATTGTCTTTGGCCACATCATTATGGTATGACAAATATAACAATATTAAAGAAGGTGGGATGTCAGACCAAAGATTAAGACGTTTTATACAGGTTTGCAACTGTCACCATAAAAGAAGAATCACTGGGTAAAACTGGAGCTAAAGTTTTGTTGAGTCACAGTGAGCCAGCAGGGTCTTTTTCCATAATAGCTACGGAGAGCCAGCCTGAGTGTCATGAAGTGGTGCCTTTACAACCTACAATAAAGGAAAATGTGCTATTTTGATAACGGATTCAACTGCCATTGCAATCCTGGCCATGTATCACTCCAAAAGTGGCAGAATCAGCAGTGAAGCAACACATGTTCGACTACAGACCCCTGGTTCTCTCTGCTTCCCCCTGCGACTCTCAGAATTATTGCAACTCACTTCCCATGGACAAAAGGCCCCCAAACAGCTGTTGTTTGTTGTTTCCCGGTGGCATTCCAGGGAATCTGCTCCAGACGTGGTTTTAAAAAGCAAACAGGCATTTAGCAAAGGGATGCTATATGAAACGTTTTCATATTGCAAAAGTAAACTACAATATGCTGAGTCCAAATTAACTGGGTTCGAATCTGTACCAAGTTGCTTGCCTGGCCCTGAGTTAAGGCTTCCTCCTCTGGAGAGGAAAACGAGGAGTAGGCTGCATGTGAACTCTGCAGCCATGGGTTCCGGAGAACCGCGTCCCCTCAGGGCAGAGGCATCTCACTGGATGTTGCTGACTGACAGCCTTTTAATCTCAGAACCGGCACCTAGATCTCGGCAGTTGCCAAAACAAGAAGGATAAAGATAAGGCTGTTTCTGCGGGGAAAGGTCTTCCCAGTGTTGTCAAGAGCTGAGCTAGCAGGCAATGCTTGTAAACAAGCTCAGTTATGTCTCGCCTCCTCTGCACAGCTGGGCCATCCCCCCACGTGATGTCCCCCTCGGCAGATGTGCAGATTCCCCAGTGCACTGTGCAGCTCACAGTTTACCCGACACACATGTATTAAGTTCCGAGGGTCACCGCTCTCCCAGATCAGCATTTCTCTCACTCCTTAAGTAAATCGGGCATGACAGACCAGTGTGTCATCCATGCTTTTCTCTCTCCCAAACACCCTGTTCAATCAATACCAATTCCCAACGGTTACAACAAAGAAGAGTGTTTTCACCCTTGGCTGGTGCGCTCCCAGCCTGGAGGCCTCACAACAGCTGAACAACGCTGAAAGGACACGCGAGAAGTAACACACCACCCTGGTGTGACACGCTGGGAAATACCCATCTTCAAGGGTTCCAAGTCCAGGAATGTCAAGGTGGAGAAGCCTATATTCTTACAAATTTTTGTCCTATCTAGACTTCCACCATCGCTTAGAAATATTTCTCAACAATCAGGCTGTAAGATAACATTTTTCAAAGTCGACTGCACAACAGAATATTGACTTGAAATGTTGTGAGTTAAATGTACCCGAGTGGCATCTATATGAGAATCCCGATTGTAGGGATCCACTCCTAATTACCCCTGAAAATGTAGGCAGTGTAAATAGTTACCTATTAGCAACCTGTTTATTAAATCATAAAAGCAGTCAGGGGTTTCGACTCCATACCTGATGCTAGTCCCAGGCTTTGTCTTTTCGGTGGAATTGTAAATTAGCACAGGGTGCATTTCACAAAGGAGTCTTTTATCGTTCTACGTCATTGCTATAGACTGAACGTTTGTTTGTTCTATCGGACAGCACCAGCTTGGAGCTGGCTGGGGCTGTGCCTGTTTACTTGGTAAGTGTGCCCGGCGGGGAAGAGCGATGCTCAGGCTTGGTAGAGTGAATGAGCTACTGAAGGTCCCCAGTGATGAAACTCTGCCTTCTGGCTGCGGCTCTAACCATTTGTGATAACCCTGCACTCGCTGAGGCTGAAACACATACTGTCCTTGCCTACCCCCTCCTCCCTCGCAGCCGCCCCTTTAATGCCAGTGTGTGTTCCCGCTGGCAGCATTCTCCCTCCCTTTGGTGCTGCTGCCTGCTACCCTCTTATTTAAAAGTTTATGCACTATAAACATATGCATGGATCTGGAACTGTTTGCTGAATTCAAATCCCCTCCCATGTTTGTGAATAATGTCACATATAGCCCATCATGCTTCGAAGTATGATATTTGGTGCTTTTCGGCTTCGGTTCATTGTATTGTTACCTTTTAATCTCCAGGAGGGGCTCAGGATTTCCGGGAAGGAAAAGAGCCTATAGAAGGCCAGCAGCCTCAGATCCCCGTGAGGGCCCCGCACCACCGCAGCCTTCGGGGGGCTGCGGCTAAGCCTCTATCGATGCTTTTCTAGGCTTCTGCTGTTTAAGCGTAGCCTCCCTGGAACGTTCTGAACCATACCCTTCACATGACCTTGGACGAAACCAGAAGATGCACAGATTCAATATGGGAAGTGCTGGGCACTTAACTGTTTCCAAATCTCCAGGCAGAAGCTGACGAGGATCTGGAGGAGTGGCTGACTTCAATTAAATTGCCCTTGGAACCTGGTTTCTTAAGGGTCAAGATACCACAGCAATTTCACTAAAAATAATCCTAATCTGAGTCCCACCAACGAGAGAGAAAACCTTTGGGCCGCAGCGTGGAGACTCTCCTGCCTCTCCACTCCACAGACAGCGCCTTCTCCCCAGCACTTCAGTGGACTTCCTTCCCTGCCCCGGGGGTTGGTCTGGTTACTGTCGCTACTTCCCGGCTCCCTCCATCGATAAAAGGCGGTTAATAACGGCACTCGCTTCACAGAGTTGTCAGAATTAAATGAGAGAAAATACTCAAGGGCTCAACACATATTGAGCCCGCAACCAGCACACAGTAAGTCTTCAATAAATGCAAGCACTTGTGACAAAAACTTTCCCTCATCTCAAAGAAATAAGGTGTAGGGGTTGGGATGAGGGAACTAGGAGGTTTTATGGGGAGAATAACCTGGAAATTGGATGTGATTAAAAAAAAAGTCTAAAAGTAATAATGTGGTGAAACAGTTCTGGGCCAGGAGTCATGAGGTCTGGATTGAGTCCGGGCTCTGTGGCTAATTAATTGTGTGACTTGGGCTGAATGAGTATTTTCTGGGCACCTACCATTTGCCAGGTACTGAGGATCCAGAGGCCAGTAAAACCCTATCCCTGTCCTCCGGGCTTTCACAGGCTTGTAGAAGAGAAAACTATGTGAACACAGAAATAAAATACTATGTGATTCACACAATAAAACAAGTATAAAAAAGAGAATCATTTATATTCTCTGGAGGGTCAAAGAAAGCTTCTCTGGTTGAAAATGTCACTGGAGTTACTGATGGGAAGAGAATTGTGGAGGCGGGGAGTCAAACAGACTTGGGTTAAAAACGCAAACCAGCACCGTAGAGTCGAGCGAACTTGGGTAAGTTATTTACCCTGCTCTGAGTCTCAGTTTCCTTTTCTGTAAACCACCTGTTTTGCAGGATTCTCAAAAATATTGGAAGTAATACATATAAAGCATCCAGCTGGAACTCTCGATGGAGGTTAAGCGCTGGGTGCACGGCAGAAACACAGTTGGGCGCCCCCTCCCCTCTGAAACCCTTCTCAGCCCTCGCCCTCTAAGCCTCTATGCATCAGACCCAAAGGAATGCTATGCTGTCACCTCTGAGTGCAGTTTTAGAAGCTGCTATGAACTTTACTGGAACTGAAAGTTTAATATGGAAAGTTTCATGAATAGCTGTTAGTTCAGGTAGAGAGCCTGGGTGAATAAAGACGTGAATATATTTCTAAATTTCACCAGCTTGTCTACCAAGGCAAGGCAAAGGTTAGTCATCCCTTCTGCCTTTCACTTCTCCTCCTCGATTTCTCATGGGAAGTTACTCTAACCAACAAAGTATCATCAATCCTATTTTCTCCATCCTGGTGGGCAATGCACACCTCCTGGCAATCTAAGCCTTACAAGAAAACATCTTCTCCCTCTAGAGAAAGTTCCAATCCTCTCACCCCACCCAAACCAAGAAAGAACGTCCCTTCCTCAAACTGGGAAGCCCAAATTTCAAATTGCAGTCTTAGTCATAAACCCTTCGCAGTTTGAAAACTCAGCTGGATTGCAGAAACGAGCTGCCATTCTGCCGTCACGGAATTACAGAGGGGAAGGGTGCTCAGAGATCACCTGGTTCTTCTTATCCCTAGATGAGATCTTAAAACAGAAAGGGACATTAAGTAAAAACTGAGGAAACCTAAATTAAGTATGGACTTTAGCTAATACTAATCTATCAACATTATTCCATGCATTGTGTCAAATGGACCACACTAATGTAAGATGTTAATAATAGAGAAAATTGGGTGCAAGCTATGTGGAAAAAACTGTCCACTTGGCACTTTTTCTATAAGTCTAACACTATTCTAAAATTCAGAAGAATTAAATACGGTTGACATATCAGCTATTTAAATTTCTATCCGATGAATTACAGGGTGGAGTCTCTGCAGAGTGGACTACAGGACACAGTTAAATGATCTGTACAATGTGGGTCTCAAAACTGGGCTTTCCTGATGACTAATCTTGTTATTTTGGATTAGGATTGTGACTCTCAACTTTTTCCATTCAGTGAATTTTTCCCCACAGTTCCCTGCAGGCTCATAGGTCTGACCAAACAGATCCCTAGAAAATGTACGTATCTAGAGAGAATACCCAGTAAAGAGCCACCTCCGGGACCTATGTTGCCCAAATAATACTTAGTCCTGGAAAGACGCTTTATAATATAAGCCTCATTTTGTAAGGCAACTGGAGAAGAAACGTGGCTAGGATTCCCATTGCAATGCAGTGATTCCTCTGAGCATAAATTAAATAGGAAAAACAAGGTGTACAGCTTCTGGGTTAATGTACCCAAATGCTGTATTACTACAAAGGAGCAGGTGAGGGGAGGGGTGGGAAAGAAAAAGAAAATAAAAGAACAGAACTGGACAGGCTTCCTAGCCTCTGCTCTAGAGTTCATTAAGAATGACTTTTTTCCTCCACACGCTAAAATGCAATTATTTCTGTAAAGTCTCGAAATTGAATGGCATGCTTTTCGAGGACCCAGCGCTCTGAAGAGCCGTGCGGTGGGTGGGGAACCCACCGAGGGGCAGCGTGCATTCTTCTCTAGACCGGAAAGAACCGCGTCATCCATTCTTTGTTGATGGCCTGTAAACCACTGCTTTTGGCAAGAACCTTTAACACCAGCGAGAAGGGAAGTTCGAGGAGGGAGGAGGGCACAAAACTTGAAATAACGGGGCTGAGAAATAGTATGGAGCTTACTTGTTATGACAGCTGGAAGCCTGTGCTGGAAAAGCAGCCTCTCAGCCTAAAGCTCGTGGCAGGTCAGGTGAACGGTGTCCCTGAGCTGCAGAGGGAGTGAACTGAACCACACCGCAGAAAATGAGAATACGTCTGTAGTAATGCCTCCTGGGGGGGCAGGTGCAAAGACCACACAGGGCACTGGGCAGAGACACCCCAGGCTTCCTCTCACACGTTCTCGGCGCACGGTCCTCCCTCTTTGCTCCTGTTTCCCTCTTGCCTCCCCACAGGTCCTCGAGAGCAGACCATTTACCCCTTTTGAGGTTTCCCATAACCTCCAGCCCATTTGTGTTCAGTAGCATGCAGAGAAAAGGGACCACCTGGCTCTGCTCCACAGCCATCATTGGTCAGTTCATTTCAGAAAAGGTGTTTCTGAGCCCCAGTTTCCACTTGTGGTCATCAGGATAAATAATACCTACCTCTCAAGGTGGTCATGAGACAAGAATGGGGAAAAGTAAGTAAAATTCCTGATATAGTGCCCAGAGTGCATTCAGTTCTTAATAAATGTAAATATTCTTGCCCTCTCTGCTCATCGGCAAGTCAAATTACAGCACCTGCCTTGGAGGTGCTGGAAAGGATGTTTGAGAGAGCAACACAGAGTTCTGTCTAGGTAGGGTACATTTTTTTTAATAAGTCTAGACATTTGTTAGAAATCAAGTTCTCTAAATTTATTTCTCTAAGAATGGAAAAAGCCGATGGCTGGAACTACAGAATTCCCATGTGGCACACAAAGTGCTGGTGCACAAGCAGAGAGGCGGCCAGCAGTTTCCGGCATCGCCAGTTGAAGACAGTGTTAATGGGGTCACTCACGCTTCCCTGAGGGTGGCTCCTGCCTTCAAACTGAGTGACTTCCAGCTCCTCACTCCATCCCTCCTCTTCATTTCCTGGAGAGCCTCCGACTGTTCTCCACATACTCCCAAATCTTCTGCTCCAGGCCTCTTGCTGATGTCACATCCTGAGAACCTAGGGTCTTTCTTGAGAAAACTAACTTTCATGCTAAATGTTCCACCTCCTCGGGCCTCCCAAAGTCATCAAGCCACAGACATTCCTTTCCTTTGGTTCTTGCTGTACAGGAGACAAGATGTTTCCAAGAAGAAGGGGGAATATTTCCTTCCCAATTCCGCGTCCTATTTTGTTCCCTGGACCCACGGCAGGGCTGCTGGTGCTCCAAGTCCCAAAAAGTCCCTGGGGCAAAGTGCTTCGCCCTCCCCTCCGGTCCGCCACACCTCCTCCAGAGAGTTCCCTTTCAGTCCCAGGAGTTCTTCCTGAAAACAGCTCCCCAGGGCACTCCACCCCGGGCTCTGCCCCGTTGCACTCACGCTTTTGCCTTCCAGCACATACGGGCAAACTCCTGCACACAGTGAAAACAAACACAGGAACCCTCTTCCACTACAAGCACAACACACACACATGCTTGATTAAACCCACAGATAAAAACGGATTCCCAGTCACGCTGGGAGTCTTCCTCTGTTACCCATTTTCGCTTACTTTGCTTTTGAATGTAATTCAAGTGAAGTGTCTCTCTCAACCAATGCAATGAAGTCTGAGACATTTTATATACAGTAAAATGAATCCTATTTTTAATTTAATTTCAAAGCAATAGCTATTTAGCCCTCCTGACTTACTGTTGGCTTCACAGATACCAAAATATATATATATATGCCTGAAAACTATTTCATTCAGCTACTCAACTTTAAGAAGTTGTCTTAACATGTCTAATGGGGACAGTTCAGACCCGAAGTGTAGACAGCCAATCTGCTCCTTCAAATCTACTCCCCACCCCCCACCAGCTAAACAAAGCAAAAGCTGGCTTGCTTGGTGCCTAGTTGACTCAAAAGACTGCTATATCCTGGACCTAGCAACTGAAGTTCACTGGAGCTGAATAGCCCCTATGGAGATAAAACCAAGGGAAAGTCAGAAAAAGAAATTACAGAATTTATATCCATTTGCTTGATCGCCACTCCTAGCTCCTCAGTGCATGAAAGTAATGGACAGACACCTCATTATATTCATGTCTCTATTTATATTCACTGCTTTATCTCTCTTCATCTACATTAAGTATCGGGTCACCCTTTTTTTTTTCCCCCTTGCAATGCCTGCACTGTGAGAAGGATTTCTCCCTGGCATCTCCCTTCAAGGTTATAGCAGATCATTTACATAAAGGACACTCCATGAAACAAAGCTAGAGGCTGTGTTTTTCACATTTTTCCCTCTCCAAATAATTCACATTTTGCTCTTTATAACACCTTCAGTTTCAGTAATTGAAGAATAAATATTTCTTTTTTAAAGGGGGAAATCTTAATCGGCCTTTTGTAGGGAAAAATTGCCTCTGGGAAGCTTTTACAATAAAAATAACAGAATAACAGAGATCTAAGATGAGAAAGATGAATGTCCTTTTTTGGCCCTTCTGCTGAGGCAAAATGCTATTTAATTTTTTCTGATTCCCAAATGCTGGGGTTTATGTCCTTGGCCACCATAAACAATTTTTCAGTTAACAAGTGAACCTGTACAGAAAAATCACATTTTATATTGTGCTAAAATGCACTTAACATTAAATTTACCACTTAAACTATTTTTAAGTGTACATTTCAGTGGCATTCATACATTCACACTGTTGTACAACCATCACCACCAGTCACCTCCAGAACATTTTTTATCTTCCAAAACTGCAACTCTGTACCTATCAAACAATAACTCCCCATTCCCCAACCCTCCCTTCCAGCCCCAACAGCCACCATTCTATTTTCTGTCTGTATGAATTTGATGACTCACAGAATCATACAGTGTTTGTCTTTCTGTTTCTGGCTTATTCTAACACAATTTTTAAATCAAGGGCAACACAGATAGAAGATAGTTGATATTTTTAAGGACACAGTCTGGAGTTTAACTCCTACCTCTGCCACTTAATCCCTCTGTATTCAGGGGAATCCCTCTAAACATATTTCATTATCAGTCCCAAATAATGGTATTAATAATGGGTTGTGTGACTATCAGGAAGACTAGTGCATCCACAGTGAGATATAGGATATAGGGTGAATACTCAACAGATATTATGTCTTCTTCCAGCTATTAAGCCTAAGAAATTTGAGATAAATCCAATGTCTAACTTCCAAGTTAAACTACCACTTCTGTGCCTATCAGACATACACTGAAACTGACTCTCTTTAAAATGGGAATGAGTAAGAATATCTCCCTCAAAGGTTTATTGTGGTAATAAAATGGGATTAAATGAGAGCTCAATATATAAAATTTAATACCGGCTGGTCCAGTCTCAGTGGGAGGGGCTGCAGAATGGCATCAGATGCTCTGTGATCCGTATGATGAAAGTGAGACAGCTGTCGGCATCCCCAAGACAAGAGAGAAAAGATGACACAGGAGTTGTAGCTTAAAAGGAGAGGGGTATGGACTTGTTAAAATTAAAAAAAGAAAGAAAGAAAGAAAACCCTGTATTTCCTGCAATAAAAAAACATGCTATTGACTAGAAACACATGCTTGATAAGAGTCTTTCTATTTTATTGTCGGAAAAATAGCTAAAGGTCATCTGTGCCGATATTGTTGCTTCGCGCATGGGTGAGGGGCCTCTGCCCTATGTCCCTAACTCTGCCTCTGCCCCTTCTGAGATGGTTTGATCTCTAAGAAACTGGGCTAAACTGTACAATCAGCAGAACCTAACTTTTAACTCATGGGGTTAAAAGATTTTGGACCTGCTCATCATGACAGCAGAAACACAAGATATCTTGAGTTTTCAGCTTATGTACTTGTGAAAATGTATCTACAACAAGGCTGCATTGAATCCAATCAAACATAATATTTATTTTTATATACAGTAAAAAGTGTAAAATGAACTGACCCATAAAATCACAGAGTAAACAGATAAACATATACATGTATAACTTAGACCCTAAGACAGGAGCTCGGGATTCGGCAGTGCGGGAGGTTGAATAATGGTCCCCCAAAGGTATTTGGTCCTAATTTCTGGAATCTGTTGATATTAATTTATTTGGAAAAAGGATCTCTGCAGGTGTGATTAAGGATCTCTGCAGGCGTGGTTAAGGATATTGAGATGGGGAGATTATCCTGCATACAAACCTTTTACCATTATTCTCATAATGAAAGGTAAGACCATTGCTATATATCAAACAATGGCAAATTGTTTGTCACTGTTTTCCATTAGTGCAAACATTGCAGTTCTCTCCAAGTAGAATATTTATTTGAGAGTAATTTTACAGCTACATATAGCCATAATCTTTCTTCGAAATGATGAATTTCAAAGGCCAAGACGTATATGATAAAATCCCACTATATAACTTAATAATCTAGAAGAATGGTTTGACCATCACTGGATTTATGGACTCTGCGTATTAAGGAGCAGACATGAGCTCAGACTTTGCTAGTGATGAATAGACACAGGGGTATGAACAGTAACCAGTCATTTAAGGCCAGGGTCTCCTCAAGTCATCCTCATCTTTGGGTCAAGATGTCCACAGGCTATTGCAAATTCTCTCAACACCTATTAAAAATGGAAACACTATAAGGTGGCAAGGACCACAGTTTAAAAGAAAGGAAGTTTCAAGGCTTCTTGCCCTCAGCCAGCAGAGGTCTAGTGCTGTGATGTAATCCTGGGCATGAACTGGTTTTTAATATTCGTAGGTCACACTCCCAACGGACTTTGTAGAGGGCCAAGGGTGCAGGTTCTGCAACACCTTTTGCTGCCGGAGCTTGGCTCAAGGCTGATGGGATGACCAGCGTGAGCCTGGGGCTTTGGGAAAGAGCAGCAGCTGGTCACGAGCGGCAAGCCCTAAGTGCTAGTCCCGTTTCGGGGATACTGTGTCCGGTGTTGAGAGAGCGTCAGTGCTACTCTTTTTTATTGTATGATCTATCTGTTTGTTTGCCTCTTTCTGGGAAAAGCTCTAAGAACAGGGGAAACATTAAAAAAAAAAAATGCAGAACTGCACCAAGATGAGCAACTTACAGAAAAAAAAAAACCCTCAATAAATTGGTTGATTTACTGCATCTACACAAGGCCAAACTGTAAAGCAGCTGACTTGCCCCACTAGACGTATGTCGCGCGTCGTGGTGACACAGCCCACAGGAGGACAATTGTTTTAAATCTCTACAAGGGAAGGTGATCAGTAAGAAAATGAAATAATCAAAGACCAAAAACAGAAACCTGACACCAAACACTGTCCACCAAAGTGATATTTAAATTCGCATGTGCCTTCTTATTTTTAGAACTTGAGCAAAATAAGCTATCAGGAAGGCGCAGGAGGTGAATGAAGTGTGTACCAAAACAAGGGACACACAGTGAAGGTGGGAAGAGGGAATATAAAGTAACTGGCATGTGTCCCTCAGCAAGCAGGTGTCAGTGACTGTGCCCCCCACACATCGCTGTGCCAGTACAAGAGCTCTGAGAAGGTGCTACTCTCCGCTTTACAATTCCAACCTTCAGGGGTAGCAAAGTGATGTAATTCACACAACCCTCAGGCAGTAAGGACGGGGTCAGGATTCAGGTGCAGGTGCGTCTGACAGGAAAGCCCTTGGCCTTTTCCTGCGTTTCATGCTGCCACCCCCAGCCTCTGGTCATCCTAGTTCTACTCTGGCTGACGGCGGGAGAGCCGGGGAGGGTGGGGTCACATCCGCCAAATGGAAACTCTGTTTCTGGCCCGCGAGGCCGCATTTGGCAGGCATCTAGTGCACGCTGCCTTCTCCCCAAGATTTTCCCCCTTTGACATCTCACACGTACCACCCTGAGCTCTTCCCCAAAGCCCTTGCTCCTCGGCGATGCTCCCAGAGCGCAGCAGGAAGGAGCCAGGGGCAAGCGGAGGGTGCACGGAAGGAGCCAGCCCGCATTCACCTCTTCCCAAAGGGCTGCAAGGAAAGGCGCGTTTCCATACTTGTCAAAAAAGTCCCAAATATGTCAAGTTTGGTAAGAGACAAACTTAAAGAAGAGGATCCCTAGAGATAAAATAAGGTAACCTATTCTTGGGAGGGGGAAAAAACGCTTGAAGCATTTGCATTTTCTGATAAATTAACCAACAATTCTATAAATCAAGATTATTTAAACGGGAAGGAATACATCAAAACATAAATATTCTTTCTCTAGGTGAAAAGAAGATTTTCCTCCCAAATTTCTTTAATATTACATTTCTTAAAGTGGAAAAATAGAAACCAGCTTTGTCATAAAAAAGCAGGAGGAAAAAGTTTCTGCTCCGACAAGCTCATCTTGAAAGTTCTCAGTGAGGATTTTGTGACAGACGTGCCATGTGAGATGGCTTTTAAGATTATCTCTGACACAGACTGAGTTACCTTCATCAATAAATTTCGGCTCAGGGAGGAATTGTCTTCAAGGCTTCTTGGCAGGAGTCTTGCATGCTTCTCACCTTTTCCCGGAGCCCTGGACAGGCCTCCTCCCCGTTTGTTCCTGACGACCGATCTCTCATATTTGACAGAGATGCCACCCAGGCAAGAATGCAGCTGCCCCCAACCTAACCTGCCCCACGCCTTCTAATGCAGCTCCTTTTAAATCACAGAAAGACATCTGGAAGAGTTAAGGAGAATTCAAATTAATGGCCAATGAGGGAACTATCCAGACAGAAATTTAAATAGCTGTTGTGTTATGTCAATCATATTTAATTCTTCTTATTTTTAGAATAGTGTTAGATTTGCAGAAAAAGTGCCGTTAGGGGTCAGTTCCCACATAGCTTACCCCCGGTTTCCCTATTATTAACATCTTACATTAGTGTGGTCCATTTGACAAAATGCAGGAATAAATTAGCTCAAGGCCATACTTAATTCAGATTTCCTCGGTTTTTACTTAATGTCCCTTTCTGTTCTAAGATCTCATCCAGGTCCATGTTACATTTAGTCGTCATGTCTCCTCAGGCTCAACTTAACTGTAACACTTTGTCAATCACATTTTAATCTTGAGAAACCTGGAAGAGATAAAGGGGTGCTCTTGTTCTAACACTTTATAAGCTTAGGTATGGTCAGAGGTCCCCAGGGAGGTATCTGAGTCCCTAAGATGTATATAAGCTACCACGACTCATCCAAATGCTAAGCAGAATAGAAAATAAAAGCAGAAATTTGCCAGCACATTTATAAAAGAACAAGTGTCCTTTATTTCATGCAGCTGTCAGATAAATTTTAGGGTGGGGGAAGCCCATCTGGCTGACATCCAGGGTTTTTTAACAAGCAGAATTCAAAGACAGGGTCCACCCTGCAGGAGAAGACAGGAATCAGCCCAGTGCCCCACATGGTCATGGGCGGTGTCATCTGGCACACAGCACTGAGCCCTGTGCTGGGCACATGTGTCGAGTGGATGAGTATAAATGAGGGAAGAGAGTCCTGGAAGTGCCTGTGGACTGGGCCCCGAGAGCAGAACTTAATTTCAAAGGGTGAGACGATTTATGTGCGACGTGAAAATCTGCCATCAACTCTAGGAGAACATAAACCAAACTCAGAGCACTGTGACTTTTTTTTAAATCCGAGCTTACGATTTCAAAAAGATATACACCATAGAGTACAAAGGTCACATCATGAATTGCTTCTATTTGTTAGTTGTGGAGGCTTTAAGAGGGTTATTGAAACTCTTTCAGAGTCAGTTTCCTCATTTGTATAATGCAGATGTTAATAGTTCCTACGTAGATTTGCTGAGAGAACTGACCAAGACCGTAAGACCATGTCTGATATAAGAGTAGTTGGCCTGGTAGAAACTCGGCAAATGGCAATAAAACTGCATCTGCATCATCATCATCACTGACATTATCAGAAGTGAGAAAACATGTTCATTTATTTTGTCACCCAAGGGTGTCACCTGCAAAGCAGTGGTTCCTCTTCTAATTCCTTGCTCCCCCCACCACCTCTCTCTAGCATAAAGTTTTCACCAGTAAAGCAGCCACACTATAGCCTGTCTTGCACTTTTCTAACCATCTTTTGTGATGCACCTCGAAAAGCATCTCCCTGAAAAGCTCTTGCGTGCCCCTCCCTAATGCCAAGTGAATCTCTCTACAGCACCCTCATTTCAGACACTGTAATGCTTCATATTCCAGTCATGGGGCTGGGAGTTCCTGAGAAACCGGGTAGGAAGCACATTCATCTCAGTACACCCAACACCCAGCAAGCAGCCTATATTAGTTTTCTAGGGCTGCAGTAACCAAGGGCCACAAACGTGGGAGCCTGAAGGAACAAAACAACATTGTCTCACAGCTCCAGAAGGTAGACATTCAAAATCATGGTCTCAGTCCGGCCAGGCCTCCTCTGAAGTCTCTAGGAAAGAATCTTTTCAAGATTCTCGGGGCTTCTGATGGCAACGGCGCCCCTTGGCATTCCCTGGCTTACAGCTGGCTGCGCCACTCCGACACCCGCGTCCCCTTTACTAGGCACTCTGCCCTCTGTCCTGTTTGTGCCTTCATGTGCCACTCTCTCCTCTGTGTGTGTCTGTCTCCGGATCTCTTTGCTATTTCTTATACGGGAACCAGTCATGTTGGATTAAATGCCCACCCTAGTTCATTATGACCTGATTTTAATTGGCATCCTAATTACATCTACGAAGACCCTATTTCCAAATAAGGTCGCATTTATAGGTATCAAGGGTTAGGATTCCAATGTATTTATTTGAGGGATAATTCAACTCATAATATTGCCAAAAACACAGCAGGTGCTCTGAAATGTCCTGGTAGGGAAATAGATGGATCGATGACTAAATAAGCAATTTCTATTCTCCCAGTAACCAGGTGCAGACATACAGGTGGCAGCTCATTCTCCCGTAACCACAAGTACGCTTCAGAATCCTGTGGTTTCTTGGCACCCACAAAATTCTACTTTTCAAATCCATGATTAAATAATCTCATGCTAAATCTCACAGTAATTCCCTTCCAGAGCTCTGTATTTGTATCCAATTATGGAAAACCCAAGACAGAGCCTTAAAGGCAACATTTTCAAACTACTTTTTCCCTCCTGAGTTAGCTGTTGCAGGGGTCGGCAACTCAGGGCAAAGGGGCTCCTTTCGCCTGCATGTTAATAACTTGAAGGCAAAACAGATCTTTGCAGCCACATCTGATTATGGGGCCAGGCAAACTGACAATGTTTGAAGACAGAAGTTTGCTGCTAGTTTTCCTCAATCCTTGACGTTTTAACGTAGGTAATCAGATCTTAACTTTCTCACCTTTTCTTCTACAGTAGAGCAAAATGAAAAGAAGTACTACAGAATAACCAAGACCTAAGGTTCCTGGTGTCGTAAATTCTGACCTGTACATTTCCTTTATTTTTATTTTCACCTTGCTTCAAAATCACAGAGAGATGAAAGTAGCTTCCAAGGTCCTGAGCCCTCCGTAGATGTTTCACTTTCTTTGCCAGCATAAATCCTTTTCTTAGCCTCACTTACTGGCCTCACCAAGAATAGAAAACATTTTTAAAAAGCAAGTGGACTTTTTCTTAGGCCAGTAAATGAAGAGCACAGTGAGTCGACCTGCTCTTCTTCTGGTCCTTCACACTACTCAGCTGGTATGTTGTGCTGGATTAAGTTAAGACATTTGTCTTGCAGCCTGCGAAGACAAATGTTCTTTTAAAAAGGGAAAAGACACACCAGCACTGGGATGAAAGAAATGTGAAAAGAATGATAAAAGCCACGGGCAACTTCATGCACATTTACTTGTACTTAAGAAATTAACAAAGAATGACATCCTTGGAAGTGTCTGCATTGCTTCTCCTACTGAGGATGAGAACCACAGGTGGTAGGGGGATACACACACACGTGCACACGCACACACACACACACATTTTAATATTCACTGTATTTCTCACTGCATTTCTTTATCATCACCAAGTTTTGCTCTTTTAATGTGAGGTAGCATGAACAAGACTTTACTGGGAGAGCCAGACACTTAGTATCATTAATCTGAGACCTTCGGTCTAGATACGAGGTGAAGTGCATGCCACCTCCTGATTGGGCTGTCACTGTTCAACACCTTTGTCCAGTCATTGGTCCCCTGTTAAAGAAGGAGTTTTAATCGGCCATTTTCCACTCTGTGTTCTATCTTTTTCATCTTTACCATTCAAGATGAGAAAACTGCTGCTTCCTAGCCTATATCTTTTATGTCCATGTTCATATTTAGATTTAGCTTCTTTTAGATTTTTCTGCACATTCCAACCCTATCATCTGTGAATGATTGTTTTATTTTACAAATGATTAGAATTACTAAGAGAGTTTTTCGGACTTACTAGATACAAATTTGACAAAACCAATTCTGTTTTAAAGTCATCAACAATAAATTAGAAATAAAATGTGCTCTTTTAACTTAGAGAACAACGTATAGTGGCATCCAAAATTACAAATGAATACATGTTTTCTAACCCTAAGGCAGTTTCAACTGTGATGCATGGGTTATCTGAAGTGTATCTGTTAATTTACAAAATTTAGTATTTTCCTTTTATTATTGACCCATACAGCTTATTTCCACTGTAAAAAGGTAAAATACTCTGAAGGAATTAAATTCTTGATTGCTGATACTTGTTCTTATGGCTAAACATTATTTACTGGTAAATGTTCTGGCTTTTGAAAAGACTATATATTTTGCAATTATTGGTTGCAGTACTTTATGTATATAAATTAGATTCTGTATGATAAATGTTACAGATAATGATTCATGTTATTTATGTAGCTTTACCTTAATGAGTTGTTTCTGTCTGCTTTTTCTATCAATAACTGAGGGAACAGTGTTAAAATCTTCCAAAAGTATTATGAATTAATTTGATGATCTATTTAGCTATATTTATGTTGAATATATTTTGAAGGTATGTCATTAAGAGCATATACATTTAGAATGTTTAGGTCTTTCTAGTCAATTGAAACTTTTATTACTATGAAATACCATTCTTGATCTTCAAAAATATTTGTTTCTAAAAATCTATACTGTCTGCTATTAACATTGTTACACTGGCTTTCTTTTCATTAGAATTTGCATAACATATTTTTTCCATCTCTTTACTTTCTGAATTCTTAAATTTCATGTGCTTCTTATACACAGCATACAATTGTATTTTAATCTAGTCCAATTTTTAACTAAAACATGGAGTCTATCTCCATTTAATAAATTCAATATATCAGGTATTTTATTCAGTGCCTCCCAAGTACCTAGAACAGAGCATGGCACACGGGAGATGGGCACTCATTAAAAATTGTTTAATTAATATATAAACAAATACATGCATAACGAACATTCAGAAGTAAGCATTCTGAATTGCATCAAGAATGTGAAGGAGGGCGGATTAAAGAAACCCAGACAGGTAAGGTACAGCGGCTTTCATTTGCAGGCCGGGGTCATTAAGTTAACACGCCCCGCAGACCAGGCGCAAGAGCTCGGCCACTGACCCAGGAAAGAGGAGCTCCCTTCTAAAGCCATCAAAGGAAAAGCAAAAAACATTTCTAACGGTTTGTTGCCACAGGGGATCCCCAAAACCCAGTGTAAATAAAACAAAAATCAAATACCAGCAGCACACAATATCAACTATAATTCTCAAGACACAGGGATGTTTAAGACAAACTAATTTGACACGAGCCACTATTTGGAATAGTTCTCATTAAATAACATTCTAACACATTTCCCATAGCTCTTCACTTTTTCACAAAGGATTTTCCTCTATGATATGTTCCAATATCTAAGGGTTTTTCTTTCTATATTTTCCCCTCTCTAATACCTCTGGCCAGAATAGAAAATGATGACCTGGGGACTTCAACACTCAAAGAATAAATCACAATGGCATATGCATCTGAAGTCATCTGAATAACCTTGTCTCTCTGATCAGACCCAGCAGCCCTACAAATGGGAGAGCTGGGGGGCCTGTCGTGTGGGGTCCACACAGGTGAGTGAGTCTCTGCCTCACTGGGCTGCCCACACTAAGACCCTCCCGCTGAGGGTTTTCTCAAGGTGACTGCTCAGAAGTCTCACATCTTTCTCCGGGAAGCCTCCCAGATACCTATAATATAATGTTTGACATGGGCTTGGGAATGTGACCCGGGAAGGAGTTGATCTATGGTACATTCCCAGCTGCCATCACTCTGTCCTGCTGGGTGTCATGGTACCACACGATCAGGTCTAGGAGGCCTCCAAAGAAACAGATCCCTCGGGCTGCACTTGAGATCAGTCAGTCCTCTAAGCATCTTCAGGTGCTTAGCCAAGCTAGTACCAGTTTACTACCCCAGAGACAGAGAGAAGGAAGGAGAAAAGGAGGTCACCGTTCGCTAGGTTTCTTCATTAGGCTTTTAACTGAGAGAGGAGGCAAATGCTTAAAGCGCAGAGCTGACAAATCTGCTTGCCGACACTTGGAGGACACTCACTCGTCCCAGGGAGTGAACCGACTGCTTCCCCTCTAAGTCGACAGTGACACAGAAAATAATCATTGTTATTGAGGCTCATGCAGGGTTACATGTTATCAAGCTATGGACACAAAAGGTATCTGGCACAATCACCTTGTCTTCTCTCTTTTTTTAATCTTATTTTATTTTGCTTTCATAATGTAAGCACGTGACCCAAAAGCCTGGTGAAAATCTGCAGTTACACATCTGGACATAAATCAGCTAGATAATTGAGGTTTTAAAAAAAGGGCTTTGGATCTCGCCAAATCAATCAATAACTGAGCCTCAAGGTATGCCTTGGAATAATTTGTCTGAGTAATTCTAGTAAAAACAACAAAATCCAAACAGATTGCAGGGAAGTTAATGAAGAGCTCAACGTGGGCATATTCACATCCCACCGAGCCAATCAAAACACAAAAATGAAATGAAATGAAATAAAGACACAAGAATTCCAACAACATCCCAGGGTTCTGGGGTGCCTCTCGCCTATCTGTCCCACCTTTAAAAATAGGCTTCGTGGGGTCTACATTGTTTCAGACCTCCTTGGACCTGGTTCCTCATTTCCTGCCATAAACTTGGTTCTTTCACTTGAAGACAGAATTTAGTGTTCCCAGCACTGGCCCTCGGTGCTCCTTAGATGTAGCCTTTACGCTGCTCTGAACTTTCTGGTCTGTGGCTCTTTCCAGTAACTACCCCATCTGACCTAGTGCCCTGAAACCCAGGAACCCCCAGGACTGCCTTCTCTAGCCATGTGCCCTGATCAGGCCACTGTCAAGCCACATTCCAGCCTTTCGGTTCACCACTTACCCATGACATGGAATGAATAAAGCTGCTCTATGATCAATTTATGGAGCATGGTAAGATCATGACATATTGAAATCTAGTATTTGGACCCTGTTTCTCTGTCCAGAGGTATCTCCATTTATTCCCATTAAATGCTCATTGTAATTTCTGGACATCGTGGAAAACCCAGGCTTTGCCAGGGTGTGTGCACACCCCGAAGATGACAAAACACTTTACCCCAAATTAGCCATGGCTGCGGTAACCACATTGTCTCTCAGGAAAGCCCTAAGACCACCTTGCACTGAGCACGTTCTGAATGCCTGGCACCAACTATTCCATGCAACCTCTGCCTCCAATCTCGCCCACGGCACTGCGCCAGGTGGAGCTGGACGAGGTATGCCACAAGCGGGAGTCGTGTTGCATGGGCAGCTCCGAGGAGGAAAATTTGAAACTGCAGGAGCCACTTGGAAAAGCAGATCTAATTCGGAGACCTGAAACGTGGCCAGGTCAACTGGCTTCACATGCCATTCCCAAGGCTCACGAACTTTGGCTTCACTCTCACCCAACTGGCACCAGCTCATAGAACACAAGCCACTTACCAGCAAATCAAGGAACAGATTTACTCTTCCTGCCCCCTGAGAGGAACAGCTGCACCTGAACAAACTTGCAAGGTTACGTTCGCAGGCAGTTGCTGAAAACCCTCTTTGGCTCCCACTCCTAACAAAGGCCCAAGACAAATTGAACCCAGGTTTTCAGGCCTTTGGCCCACCGCCCCATGTCCCTGCACCTAGCTTCCTAACCCTCATCGTTTAGCTGTCCCAACAAGGCCTGCTTCACGGAAAGAGACGTTCCCACATCTCTCTCATTGCATCTACGCCAGTTCCTTTTGCACCTGGGATCTCCTTGGGGGCCTCTTAATCGAAGTCTGACTAAGCCTGACCTCGCCTTGGTTTACGGGGGTAATGAAATCACAGCCCCAGGTGGCACGGCCAGGTGCGCTTGCTCCGCCACTTGGAGCCTTGTTATTTCTGCAATTTGTCACTTGCTGTCTCCTGCTTGGAGTTGTACTTATAACCTAATGAATACGTTCTCTTACGGAGACAAATCTTGTCCATGCCAATCCAATTAAATCTATAAAATTAGCCTGGAAATTCTAGAGAAATGGGCTGCAATGTAGTTGGATTTTTTTTTTTGTTCTTCTTCTATTGTAAGTTGTTGGACCAAAACTAATTATGATTTTGGAAAGCAAAGAAGCTGGTGGTAAGATCCACTAGCAGATGTCAGAAAACCTGGGTTTTATTCCAGTTCTGTTATGTGATCTCGAGCAGTTTTTCTTCAGCTAAAATAATGAATTGTCAAGTAGTTGTGTTTGGCAATCCAGTCTTGATTAGATTTCCAGGCCAGCTCTCTGTAATTTTTTGACCTGATAAATATTCTGGTTTTTTTCTGAGGGCTTCTGTAGACATTGCTTCTCATGAATTTGTGTTATAGGCTAAAATTTAGGGACTAGTGAACATTTTACGTAAAGAGCTAAAAAATAAATAGCTTTGGCTTTTCCAGCCTGATGGTCTTGGTCGAAAGCACGGAACTCTCCCACTGGAGTGTGAAAGCAGAGACAGAGAATTTGTAAATGAGGGTGGCATGTGTGTTTGGCCTGCGGGCCACCGTTCGTCAAACCTAGTCTAACTTGTCTTTGGGAGTTTCAACTCAAGTTTTATAAATACCTCTGCAGAAGTGTCATTTTCTATTATATATACTTTACAAGCGGGGGAAATGCACTATTTCTCCTCCATCAGAATAGATTCTGCATTTGGATAACCCGATCGATCGACTAATGCAACCATGGGGAGCAAAGAAACCCATCAGATTGGTAGGCATAAGTTGAACCCCAACACTGCACAGGAATTCTAAACTTGTCCAGGGACTGCAGTGGCCTAAAAGCTGAGAGAGTGTGAATGCGCAACCGTAAGTCCAGTGCAAGCAGCTCCTCACGCCTGCATTTCCTGCCGGCCCTTTACACGTCCGTCTTGAGAGGACGCCTTTGAGACAGTTCATGTTCTCCCTGGGGATTTCAGCTTATTGCCCCTGGGTCCACCTTGCATATCTAAGGATGCCACTGTCTACTGGAAGCTAGGGCCGGTCCGGATGCCCCCCGAGGGTTGTTCCTGTTGAGCGTTAATTCTCAGTGTTTAAACAAATGGGTCACAAGACTGAAATGAGGTCAATACAATCTTCTGAGGCACGCTCCCTTCTGATGGATGAGCTGAAATAAAAACTATTTCAGAGCCTACTTTGAGCAGAATAATGAATCCTGTGTTTCCAATCATTAAAGTTTAAATTATAATAGATAGCATTCTGTCCCACTGTTCATGAGACTTAACTCTTCCGAGGTCAGAAGAGATATACCCTATTAAATATGGGCAGGCCAGACAATGCTGACTTGATAAAACTGAAATGTCACTTTGGGTTTGAATTGATTTTCTTACTTGAGGACCTTTTGGGCTTACGAGTCAGAACTGCCTTGTATCTGCACGTCTGAAGGAGGTTGACGGTCCAAGGGTTGGTTTAAAAAATGCAGACTGATGGGCGAGGTTTGTGTTGCGACAGTATTGAATAGCCTTCTCTTAGGGGCTGGAATTATTCATGAGCACCCATATGTTTTGTGTTTCTTGCTTAACACTGTGGAAGGTGGGAATGGGAGGAGAGTGCAGCCAGCTGCAGACAGATTCATTCCTTCTCGAACAGGGTTAGAAGTGAGAAGGGCGGGGGGTGGACAAGGGTGGAGGCTGGATCTAATTTTGCAGGAATTTGAATCAATAAACCTTGAAACTGAACAACTAGCCAACAGCTGAGGATACCCAAGTTTGATGTTATCCATGGCTCATTTTTGACAAGCTGTGTACTTGTTAAGCAAAGGTAACAAGCCATAAAACCAAGTGTCACTCTTCTGATTGTGAATGTGGCTGTTTTTGGTTGCCTCTGATAATGACTGCAACTCTTACAGATGGTAAGTGTGCAGCTGGCACAGTGACATAAGACTCGGGATTGCTAGGTCCAAGTCCTGACTTACCTTCCTTTTAGCTCTGTGACTCTGAGTGTGTCATCTACCATTTCTCAGATACAGATTCCACTAAAAATCCATAAAAGGAAGCACTTTAGGACCGTTCAGTGGTTTTCAATTTTTCTGTGAGATGCAGAGCTCTTCCTTCAGACAAAACATCCCCTGTGAGCCAAATAAACTGAAGAGTAACAGAACTAAATGGGGTGGAGGATGGGGGCCACAGGGAAGGAGAGGTTGAACCTCTCCTTTTCTCAGCTTGGCGGCGTTGGCCTGGTCTTTTCGCTGATCCCATTCCCCCGATATCACGCCTGGGGCGTCAAGAGAAAGGCAGAGCCAGCTCCTCCTCCAGTTCCCCTGCTGGCTCTCATACTGCCTGTCGTCTGTCCTTCTTTCCATAGTTCACAAATTTCAGGCCCTATAAAATTCCTCAGCTGACATACCGGGGGCATCTTGTCTTCAAAGGAGACCTGGAGTGAACCGCGCTGGAAAGGCGTGAGCTTCAGGGCCTGCTTCCCTGACTTCGGATGAGCCCTGTGTGTGCATACTGTTTTTGAGGGCAGCTAGAGACGAAGGGTAGATGAAAAATGAAGAGAAGAAAAAGCTTCTTGGATTAAAACTAGAGCAGTAGGCCTGGAGGGCTACAGCTAACGCTAACATCTTCATTTTGCAAAAAAAATTGACCACATCAGGTTACATCAACATCTGAAAGACTGAAGCAAGGTTTCTCGGTCCCCTTCTTTTCCCTGCCGCATAATTCCCTGGCCTCTGAGGAGCTGACGCTCGGCCTCTGGCTACGGGTTAGCTTATTACTGTGGATGTGTATTTGGTGTCAAGGGGGAGTTGTCCTTTGTCATCTGGACTTTCACTTTGTTCTCAGCCGTGGACAAGAAAACTGTCATATAATTATTTTTTTCTGACAAAAAGAAAATATGCCACCATTCATCAGAATACAAACTTCATCTAGACAAGTGGTTCAAGAAAAATATCCAGAGAAAAACCTGCTGTGACCTCAAAATTCTGTGGCCACAATGCTAAATTAAAAAAAAAAAATCTAAAACCAAAAAAGAAATGTCTGAAGTTCAGTTCGTTTTTTCCTGGCTGTTCATTAAGACAATGAGGACAATGACCTTAAGAGTATAACATTCCTTTAGACAGGGAAGGAAATGATAACCAGCCCTCAAGATCACCCCTGAATGGACAAAATATGCAGCGATTATGCATGCAGTTACCCAAAATTTTGTTATTTTACAAAATTGAATTCTTTCCTGCTGAAGTCCAATGCTGAATAATCAAATGCAGATTGTATTTAATTTTGTCAGAGAGTAAATAGCACAGGTTATGGAAAGTGTTATGGTTCTACAGTCATTAATACTCCACCAGTGTTGGAACAGATTAGCAAGTGAAGAACACAGCAGGTTAGGATTGTATTAACCTATTCAAATCCCACATAATGAATGTGGGGAAGAGTGATTTGAATGTCTAATATCAGTCACTCAGCATAAAGAAGAAGATTCTCAGACTCACTCGCAGGGCTTTGAAAGAGCTGTTTATTTAGTAAATTTTCACTATTATAATCAAAACTACTAAAATAAATTGCTAATAACTGTCAAGCAAAATAAACTCATTTTTTTCCTCTAGAAAATTTCTAAATTCCTCATGCTGTTGGAAGAATTCATATTTTGTACCCCTTTTGTCTGCAAGGACTTAGAGCAGATGCCAGCCAAGGGGACTCAGATGTGCCTCCATTTTAATGCTTCCTACACTCACCCCTATGGGGTCGCGAAGTCCTCCTGTCCCTCTAGAATTCAATAACCGGACGTGGTTATTTTCGCTTTCTAGCGGAAATGGCTAAAATGCATCGTCATTTATGTCACTTTTCTCCCAACTGTTTTAGGTACAGGCAATCAAAAGAAGGAGTTATATACTGCAATTAAGGGATGAAAGAAATTCCCCAATTTGAAGAAAAAAGAGCAACATCTATTTGGAACCCCCAGTGGTCGGGGCAGGGAATCAAACAAATTGTGGGGCAAAGAGATCGGCAGAAAATAGCAAATTTAATAATGAACTCTGGGAGAGGAAGGAAGGAAGATGGGATGTTACAGGATCAAAGAGCCATGGGGAGGAAAGTACAACTATGTAAAGACAGCAGAGCATCTCCCCTGCAAGGTCAGGAGATGGCTTTCCAAGAAGCTGATGGTCCATAATTACAGGGAAACAAAAGCAGATTTCTCAGTAATTTGCCCAAGACTCTTTGAAGGGGCTTAACAACCGCCATCATTTTCTACTACATCAACGCTGTGATGCTGCCCTGGAAGGTGAGCACAGACAGTATGAAAAGCAGGGATACAGGTGGCAGAGTTTTCTTTCAAAATAAGTGTCACTCATTTTAAACGTTTCCTAAATCACCGCCTTGACGTTACAGATGAATAAATACAAAAACTTTTTCCTATATCCATGGGGACTACAGCAACAAGTAAAAACTCCTTGTGTGATAAAAACAGTAATACTAGAACATAATAATTTTAAAGGAGGAGGTGAGGGAAGAGGAAAAATGCCTCAAGTTTCCTGGAAGTCTACCCCCTGAGAGCACAGATGGGAAATGGCTTCCAATCCTTACTTTCTGGCTCTTGCTTCTTCCTGCTCTTACAAGAAACTTGATTCCCTGCAAAGAGTCCACTCTGCCTCCAAGAGTTCCTGGGAGTCCTTGCGGGATGTCTCCCGTGTACCCAGGAACGTGCCCTGTAGCATCCAGGGACCATAACTGCCGAATCCCTGGGGAACTCATCTCTGCTAAGTACCACCACTACGGCCATCCACTGTACACGACCAACCGCTGTGTCTGCTGCACTTGCAAGTTTTGGCCACTAGTGCTAAGAAATTTCTGCCATTGTCCTCCACGTGTTTCAGAAGCCCACTGGAGGTAGCTGCCACTTCCAGCACCTCCCACCCAATACTTCCTTGGTGCATTAAATCTCCAAAGTGCCCAAGCTGGATAGCAGTCTAGGGGGAAATCTCTGCCTTTCCTCTTTACATTCTGACATGACAGGACTGACTTACCATGGCTTACATGTTTTTGATGGAAAAACATCACCCGTTTTATTTTACTCACTTTTCTCCTTATGATGAAGACAACAGTCCTTCCCTGGTGGCTGAGCTGGATTCCAATAAAGGTGTTACTCCTCACTCAGCACTGATGTCACTCTGCCCCTCCCCTCCAGGTGTAAGGTTGTGCCAGACTCCTTTTTTTGAAATAAGTTATTAACTGGGAGACTCTCACGCAAACAGATTCCTGATGGACCTGCCCTACAGGCTCATCAGACCTGCCCGGCCTGACTCTTGAGAGACAATATAGACCCAACCAGAGATCCTATTACAAACACTAGGAAAATCTCCCCACATTCATCTAGCCTATTTACCTTTTTAAAATTATTCTCTCCAAGTATTCGCTCTTAATCCTGTCCCACTGAACGTGGCACAGAGTTGCAATCACTGGAACACTCCCAGGGACCTCGCCTCTTGGGATGCTTCTGGCCACCCGAGTAAATACCAACCAGTGTCAAAGCAAGAACCGACCAGCAACCCTGAGCTTCACAGTTCGAGGTTTGCAGTTCACAGTCACACGCTAAGTTATCATCCTATTGGTACTGAAGAATATTTTTCTTTTTTTTCCTTTTTTTCAGGGTGAGAACACTCAGATCCCCATCCAATCCAGCCATGGGACAGCTAACAGCAAGGAGGGAGAATCTCCGAGCTCCCGCATGGGTCATATGGTGTGGCCATTTCTTTGTGACTCATCTCTGCTCCCCACCAGCTCAAGGCTCATGTCCATCTTATTCACACGGTGTCCTCAGAACCTCACCCAGGACCTGACACACAGTATTTTCAGAGTATTTTTTTCTGAATGAATGACTTTACCATTTTCTGAAGTCTGAGTTACAAGATTTTTATCTGTTTTTGTTTTACCTCCACTCTCTTGTGTCTGAAACTTAAAAATACTGAGTGCTAAATAAATAACCAATAATTAAATTCTCTGGATTGGACTCAGAGTAAGAAAAATAAATTGATTTGTGTTTCCATTGGATTGATAATATAAATATATTCATCTACCTTACATAAGGTTAATCAGCATGCTTTCAACACTTAACATTAAGTCTGAAACATAAAATAGACGAGTTTTGCCATAACCAGAGTGGCTCCCACCTGAAAGACAGCTTTTAACTGTGTTATGATAGGACTAGGGTATTCTTCAACCCTCTATTCACAAAGTCAAGGCATTCATTAATCTAATCACGGGCTCTTTCAGGGGAAAAAAACATGACTGATCAGAACGAAGCTGCAAACTTAATCAAATAGGAAATATCCACTGCAAATTAGCAGGCCAGCTATCCTTCCAGTCAGTCTCTGGAGTCCAAATGCCTGAGAGTCGCCTCTGCACACCAGTAGGGCATCCGTTAAGGTGCCACTCCACCATGATGCTCAGGAGCAATGGTCAGCCTCTCCTCATAGCTTTGTAGCTCCTGGATTCTTCCTGTTTTTAGTGGTGACTTTTCTTTTCCCCACGTGTATGACCTCAGGCCATGTTCATCTCTAAAACCTCAACATCCCCGCTGAAGAATAGCGTCGCATTCAAACTACCCCTCTTACAGCTTTTCCCTTGTCTACATTAGTCAAATCTGACCTTACAATTCTGTGATTTCATCCAATACTGAAATGAAAGTCCTATAAGAGCAGCCCCTGACGAAGCCTCAGCTGTACCCACAGGACCCACCAATTCAGGAGCCTGGCGGGGTTCCCAAGGTGGGGGTCAGCATCCGCGCAGCTGTGGCTGCTGCCAGCCAAGACTGTCAACAGACGGGTGTCCCATGAGGGCATCCATGACAGTGGCTCTCAAGAGCTGGTAGATAAATCCCCCGGCCACTCTGCCCTTTGGCTGGGTTAATTCCACGCCTTGTATTCTACACCATGTCCCAGACTGTGCTTTCGGGACCCAATACTTGTCACCTGTGGTGGCAGAGCACATTCTACTTGCTGCCTTCCCTTCCCTGTGTCACACAAACTGTCCCCCTCCCCGACCCTCACCCTCTGCCCAGCCTGGATAAACTGTTCGTACTTAAATCCTGTTTCAGGGTCAGCTTCTGAGGGAATCTGAACTAAGACACAGACAGATATTAAATTAAATAGAAAGTTTTGTTTCTGGTATTTGAGCCTCTCTACATTTTCTCTCTTCCTTTAGAGGATAGATGGGTGAAGTATCAATATCCTGGGAGGTGCCTGCCTGGATTGGATGTTATCGCTTGGCTGCCTTCCTTGCAGAGTAAACAGCTCAACGCACTTCAGGCAGCCCTCAGAAGACCCATGGTCTGTGATTAATACAGCAAAGGTGGCCTTAGGGCCCCAAATTGCTGGGGAGAAATACAAAACAAAGAGAAATGTCCAGGAATTAAAGATAAAGCAACGTTTAATTTTGTAAAAATAATAATCCCAGGACCCTGAGTCATAACTGGTTTATAAATTTATGCTTATGTAATCTATGTATTTAACTGACAACGTTATCCGTTATTTACACCTTGACGAGACCCACTTAAGGGATGCGTTGTCAGGCGAGGAAAGGAGCCTGAGATGGAGGAACCGGGGACAGAACTGATACAGTAGAAGTCGGGAAACAAACTTGCCTAGCTGCTCAATTTTTTCTAACAGTCCTGTGGTGTGTGTCTCAGGTGAACAGGATGAGATCGGACGCCAGCTAATGAAGGCCAGAGAGCTGCTCAGCAGAACACATGAAGTGACGTCACGCAGTACAAAATCTAATAATCAGGGAGACTGTGTTGGAACACTGGAGTGGCTCTGTCTCTCAGGAGCAAGGTGATAGTTAAACAGAATTCCAACATATTAACTTAAGGCGGAAACACTGCCGTTCGCAGAGAGGTCTCACAAACGCATTTCCGTATTATAAGGAAAAAATACTAAATGGAAAATCATTGTTACTTGGTAATAAGGAAACTCAAACAAGAAATGTCAGCTGATCTCAACAATGGCTCCTCAGGTAAGTCAGGAGGCTTGAGGGGCCCACCACCCCTGGTTTGTAGGAATAATCTGGTGAAGGAGGTCGCGGTGCATAGGCCTGCCTGGGCTAGACCAGCCATCTGCTGGCATGGGCACAGAATGCCTCCCGTGAGCTGGTACTCCGCCTGTATGTGCTTTCGTGACCAAGCCATCTACTTTCCGTGGGTTTTGTCCAAAGACAGTGAGCACAAGTAATGAGATGTCAGATGGCTGGATGGTATTTGCATCCATTCCACACTGCCTTTCCGAGATAACGTCCAGGGAGCCTTAATTACGGTTTCAGACGTTCCCACATCCTCCTGGCACACATTCATTCGCCATACTGCACCTTGCCCCACCGTGTGAGGATTTTGGCCAATGTCAATCTCACAGGGCACTCACATGTATTTGCCCTCAGGAACACCTCTCTGTGGCCCCATAAAATACAATGCTGTCCAGTCTGGATGAGGGCCACAACATCACTTTCTTTTTCTGCATTTTCTGCATTTGACTTAAAGTTTTGATACACAGACAGGAAAACTGAAAATCAGTTCCAATAATTCTGTTCTATATGAAAGACCTAATCAAGCCAGTGATCAGCCTTTTACTCCAAAATAATTAATAAAGATGACGTTAGCTTTCAAGTTTTCTCTTCAAATGCTAATTCATTTTCACTGAAAGGTATTAAGATTTTTATCTACAAAGAACAAATTTATCAAACGTTTCACCAGAAACAGCTCATACAGACATCTAGAAGCATTAAAATATGTACATTTATAGAGACAAATCTGTCGTTAGTGAGAAGTTTTCATTGCATTTATAGACATTTAGAATGACAGTTATAGAAGGACAAGTAGTGTGAACAGTATTCCTGTTTACAGATAAAAACAGATGGTCTATCACACTGCACAGTTCCAAAAATGACAGCGTTTCTCCCTAAAAAAGAAATGTACACCTGGCTCAAGTTCAACCACCCTTGACATTCCACTCCTTTAATATTTGTGGGAGGTGAAGGTTGAAGGTGTCGTAGGGTCTAGTTGCACTCTCTGCTTCCTGGGTAAAGCGATGCCCTTCACAGGCCTTCCCCTTAAAAATGCAAATGAGACCATGACTGGCAAAGCAAGGTGACAGTTTCCCAACATCAGTTAGTGGATACCAGGACCAGGAAACCTAGGCTGCATGAAGTTGTTAGAAGTTTAACACAGCCCCAAACGCAATGATTTCAATCTTTATTTCTCCCCGCAAATAAACCAGGGGAGATGAACCCTGTGGATGGCGACTTAGTATGGACTCTTCTCAAGGACAGGACGGCAAAGACAGATTCCAGTTAGGAAATCGGGAACCGTACCAACCTCATGCAGGGCCAGGGACCAAATGGAGTCGATGAACACCTGGGCCAAGTGGCATCAGTACCTTTAACCTACCTCTGAATGGAGCTCACATCTGCTTAAGAAATCTTGTACAAGTTAATAGCCAAAGAAAAACTGGTTTCTAGCAGAACCCTATTTTTATGCAATGCCAAAGCATGGGCTGGAAATTGTTTTTAATTACCTGAATAAACCTGTTATAAGGAGATTCATTTATTGATCATTTCGTCCACCCAACATACATCTTAGAACATCTAATGATCACTTATTTATTCATGTAATAGGTATTCATTGGATGCCTACTAACATCAAGCATCGTTTTAGTCCCTGATGATTAAAAAAGTAAACAAATCAGTAAGATGGAGTTCTGCCTCCAGAGATCTTACATCTCAGAAGAAACACTGGTGATAACTACACAAAGGCACATGTAAGAACACAGATATGTACAGAAGAAAGACAGTTCATGTAGTGACAAGTGCACTAAGAAAACAAGAGAAAAATGAGATTCAGAGTGCCTACAGAGGGGGGTTCCAATTTTGATATGTTAGATCAGAGAAAACCTTGCCGAGGCAGTGACATTTGGATGACATTTTGCAGGGAAGACATGCAGGCAAAATCTAGAGGAGGTGAGGTCCAGGCAGAGAAAACATCAACTAGGACAGGTCAGAAGTGGAAACATGCCGGGGATTTTGAGGAACAGAAAGAGGAATGACCTGCAGAGCAGAGGCCGACACACACAATACCTCACAGGCCACGGGGCCGAGTGTGGATTTATTCTAAATGCCACGTGCCCGGCCGTGGGGATCACACAGTCACACTCTTCCGCCCTCCCATCTCCCAGCCTGGACTGTGGGGCACAAACACTAAACAGTCTCACGAAAATAAAAGTGGGACAACAGGCTGAGGCGAGCAGCCGAGAGAAACTCCAGCTCAACCGAGGGCTTTGTAACCAGAGAACCTGGTTTCATTTGGGGGTGGGGAGGGTTTTTTGGAGGAAATAACCTTTAAAGAGAAATTGGAATGGGAGTTGTATAAGTATAAGCAGTTATAGTAAATCTGTTATTTTAAGTATATAAAAATAAATAAGGTACAGATAAATGGATGGATGGAGATTTATAGGATTCATTCACTTTAATTAAATTAAAAATTGATGACCCTAATGTGGCTACTGATGAAAAGAATGACAAATTTTCCATCAAACAGAATATATTCCATCAGACATGAACATTTTATTATCTTTGCAATGACAGATTGATTCACTATACAGGCCTTCATAACATTTAAAATTAAGAACATGGCATTACAGTTCACGAACTGATCACCATAATTATACTTCATTTGATCTTGATTGCTTTTGTAGGGACTCCTGATTAAATCTGTCTGCCCCTGTAATTCCTAAAGCTTGTTTCCTGGAAAACTAAAAGTTTCTCGGGATAACAATTCAGCGTTTCCTTTCAGCCTTTTCCCTCTTCCCATACCATACTCTGTGCGTGTGTGTACACACTTAGAGTTTTAATAGCCCTTTATGGTTTGCAAAGATTTTCACTTTCAGTATTTAGAGACTCAAAACAACGTGGAGGAGGCAAGCCTTCTCAGCCCTATCTACGGATGAGGAGTCTGAAGACCACCAAGGAGAAGTGAACTGTCCTAAGCCACATAAACCCTTTCTGTGTTGTTTTCTCCTCTTCAAGTTGCCAGAAAACTCTAGGATGTTGACACCCATGCAAGCAGGGCACCATCCATGCATTCCTCTTCACCAGCGGGGAAAGGTACGGCACATGAGAGTCATTCTGCTTCTTTACCCAAGGAGAGTGGAGAGGATATGATGAAGCAGAAGGGCAGAGGACACGTCCCCACTGCAATGCACGGCTCTTCCGGCTACCCGCCAACTTTCTGAGCTCTCATCCTGTGCTTTAGAGCTGAGATACGGCAACCAAATAAGGGGTTGGTATCTGCTCCCTGGGGCCTGGGAAGAGGCCGAAGGTGGGGGAGCAGGGGGATTTATCCCCCAGCAGACACTAACCTCTGAAGAGGACTTCTATAATTGAAAAGCCCAGCCCTTTACAAAATGATTTGGTCAAGAGTTCAGGTAGGTGAGTGGGCTTGGCAGACTTCCTAGGAAGCCAAGGCCACCAATGTGGGGGCGGTAGACCCTGGCCATGGGAAGGGTAAAAGGCAGACTCCTCTGTGGGAGGACTGAATTTCTGGCAAATGAGGAAGGGGATGCTAGTTCCTCCTGTGTTTCTAAAAACTGCCCAAGACAGTAGTGACAATAGCCTACCAGTGAAGAGTGCCTTCCCCTCTTCCTCACAACACAACATACAAAGGACCACCCCACCCTTCGGAATGAACCATCTCATTGAGACTTAGGGAACAAAAGAGAGTTAGGTTGTTCAAGTCTTTACAAAAACCCTTGGCACAGACAGCGAAGATTCTGGAAGAAGGAAATCATGATGTAATGCAGATTGTTTTCAACAGTGTCACCCCTGACATTCTGCTATTTCCTTTTCTTTTCTTTCTTTCTTTCTTTTTCTTTTTGTATTTAGAATTATAGCCACTGTGGTTATACAGTTCTCAACTTGCTTTGGTTAAACTTTAGTCTTTAAAAAGGCATAGAAAGCCATTCAAACGAGACATGATGATTGAGAACTAAAGAGGGAACGGGAGTTACTCAAAGCTGTCCGGGGAACCTGCGGCCCCCCGTGCTGTTGGGAGGCCAGGCAGCAGCACACTGAGGTGACACTGCCACCACAAAGCATCCTCACCCTCGGCACTGCAAGTAGAACAAATATCAGGGTGCACAGCCCAAGGGGGCATTCCCCTCAAATCTCCCTAAGGGCATCCTTAACTGGGCAAGCCCGCAGACCAACGCAGTGGTACTCCCCTGGGGGGGCGGGGTCCTGCTCATGCCCTTGCCTGGCTGATCTTAATCATTCTGAATCAAGGAATCAGCAAGTCCATCACTTGGGGATTTAATTACCTTTTCTTTAATCAAATCTCATAATGAACGATTCCAGGAGGTTATTAATTTTTCATTCCAGAATGAACACATGAAGGCTACCCAGTAGAGTTTTGAAAAATTCCATTCATGCCTTGGGTCTGTGCTGTGAATGGACTTCATTCTCCTGATTAACACTCAATCACACTGAATCTCACTGAATCTCACTGACAAGGCTCAAGACAAGATTATACTGGCATGCACCTACACATCTATCAAGCATGGTCCAGGAGGCCTCACTTAATGTCATCAATGAGTTCTGTGGCTTTAAGCTAAATGAGTGTAATGAAACCAGGTATCACGCCCCGCCAATTTCTTCTAGTGAAGAAATATCAGGGTGCTCAAGTGGGGACCATTTCTTCTTCACTGCTTCGAGGAAATACATGAGCACGTCACTATGCTGCTGGCTGTAGTGTGCTGTAAAAAGTCTCTGATATGCTACAGAAGGTGAGTTAGGCTTCTGTGTCAATCTGTACAATTTAATTATGAGCAGTATGTGATAAGTATTTATAATATTCTGCAAATAGCTGTGACTGCTTCCTTACGAGTTCGTTTTGACAGCGTGATCACATAAAACTTGGTTCCGGAGTGGAAATTTTCTGAGTATCCAATTCCTCCGAATCTCCTGTGTGCAGCTCTCGCTAATCCTTCTGCACTTGTGGCGCTGGCGTCACTCCTGGGACACCGGGGCCGCACCTTCTGGGAAAGGCAGAGCCTACTTTGTGTGCCTGTTTCCAATGAGATTTCTTGCTATTTTCAATCCTACCTGATCAAGGAATGGAGGCATTTGGTAGAGGACAATTCTTGATCTTTAAAAGGAAATACCACTAATCAAGAACTCTTCAGCAGTATGAACTTTTCCCCTATTTTGGGAGGTCATTTTATGGTTGGTGCTCCATAAATGCACATGAAATGAATAAAGGACACCTCAGGAGCGGCTGCTTGCTCTGTAGCTTTCCTGCTACTATAGTGACACCTGTTTCCCACCTCTACCTCAGTTTTTCTTTATCATATCAAGGTCCTATGCTTTTAATAGCATTTTATCATCTCTAATCCTTCAGCTGACAATTATTTAAGTAGCATATACTAGGTACTTTAAATTATCTTGTCTATTTGTTTTTACATTCAGTTCTTTATTGGTTTTTCTTTCTTTCTTTCTAAACTCCATGGAAGTAGAGGCCTGTCTCACTCACTATGAGGTCTTTGGCACCCGGAAAACAGTAGGTTTTCCTGAGTGTGCTCAACGAATGAATGTGTTACTCTGCATCTATAATCTCAACAGCTGAGATTTGTAGGGTTTTTCCCCTCCCCCAGTGCTATATATTTTATTCAAACAACGCCAAGGCAGTACTATTTGCTTTTAGGACAACAAGAAAAGAGTGTGTGTCGGAGGGTTCTCAAATCAGCGATTCCTTTGATGGTGACTGACGTCTCCCCTCTCTCACCTTTCATTTCCTCCCTGGATCACTCTTCCTCCTCATACAGGCTGGGCACTGATAGGGTCTCTGCAGCAGATGCTGAAACGGCTCCCAGGACGACACAGCAAAGCCTCTTTCCCAGCAAAACTCTGAGTCCATCAGTAACATCCGTTCCCCACAGACGAGATTACACTATTTTCTCAGTCAGATTTCTCTAGCTTGGGATAAATCTTGTAGGCTGTTAAATCTGACTTTCTGATCCCCACTAACGGAACATTTGATGAGCTATCAAAGGGACCCTGTCAGAGTCTCGTATATTACAATAAGTCCTTGATAGACTCCATTTTGCAGCTGTATGACGGGGAGTGCTATCTAAAGACAAAAGAGGCAAGTGGGCAGGAATCAGCCCGGTCCGTTTAACTGCACACACGTACACTCGCTGGTGTGTCTGCAACGAGACTAGGCAATGCCCCTGTTGGCACACTTAGTGTGACCTCTCTTGAATAACAAGTCTTTAATTAGTTTATATTATGGTTTTGGTACAACTAAGTAGAAGGGAAGAACAAACAGTACTTGAGCCCCAAGGAACCCTTCTGTTTAAGGAAAAAAAAACAAAACTTACCCATGAAGAAGGCAAATATGAGACAGAAGTATGCACAGAGAAGGACTTACAGTTCCTTTGTGTTAAAATAGTTGGAGGTGTGGATAAGCAGAACCGACTGAAACCTGTGGTCAGACCTTTTCTCTTTAGTGCCTTCAGATCAAAAAGGAAAATCCTGTTTGTCACAGGCTCTCTAATAAAGCATTAGTACGTTTCCTAAGCAGTGTGAGACCTCTAGCTTAGTGCTGCATTCTCTGAAACAAGCAAGCCCACTAAGGACAGGAAGCACTGTATGAAATAGCCCTGTTGGATACCACCTGTGATTCCAATGGTATTTCAAAGCCAATATACAGGGAGACCAAGGTCAGAAACACGCTGCAACAAGCAGATTACACTCCTGCTTCTTAGCTAAAATAAAAAAGTGAGGGAGGAGTCCCTCCTCCCAGTCATCCATGGCTGGTGAAGCCATTAGATTTCTGAGGACTGATATCCTAACACAAGTTTGGGTATGCAGGAGGCGCCTTGGGAAGAAAAGACAGACCTACTGGGCATAGTACGGTGCAACCCAAACACACTTCTGAGAACTCTGTTCAAGGAGAGAATGACTGAGTGGGACCACGGGGACCTGGGGGTCAGGAAAGGAAAGGGTTAAGGCTGAGAGCACTTCGGTCTTGTCACAGGTGAGTGGGTGCCCATCAAAGAATTCACACAGATCCCATTCTGTGCACTTCTGCACCTATGCTGTGAAATGTGTGGTTTTCTTTGACACAGTAGAAGCAAAAGCAGGTCCTGAAAAGCGGTTATTTTAGTTGTGTGAATACTAGAATGAATGAATACTGTGTATTTGCTATTTTAATCCTAAATGCTTGTGGCAAACGTCCTCCTGAAGCCAAAGGAAACTGCACGCAGGCCCAGCAGGGGTTCAGGTAAAGAGACCCCCATTGCGACCTGCCTGCTTCTACTGGTGCCCAGAACTTCATGCTGCTGAGATCACCTCTGTGTCTAATGGGAGGGGTGCTATGAATTCTGAATGACGCATTATCTTGCTTTATAACTGTGTTGCCTAATAGCAGAAAGAGGGCTGTGGGCCATAATTAATAGCCATTCTTACAGATCTTTTAACTCTCCACAGTCTCCAAGGAGCATGCTTTCCATTAACATTTCCAGAAATAGCTTACTTTACATTATTAAAGTTCTTCAAGTGATAGTTTCCAAATTATCCCTAAGCTAATTATTAAAAAATGATTACTCAAAAAGCTTTTCCCACTTTACATTGTATTGTTAAGTGCCTTGCAGTAAATATGAAGACAGATTCGTAACTGCTGGAAGAATCTCTGCTTGTGATACAGCTAATTCCATTAAGTCAATCTCTAGTGTACTTTAAAACGTGTTTTCATTACAAGTTATGGCACTAAATACCATGGGAAAAGATATGCAAATTAGCAATATTAACTATGCCAGTTAAGACGAGCCAAACTAAACTAATGAAGGGGATATAGCCACTATAAAGCTATGTGTTGTTTTTTTTTAAAGGTTAATTAGAGTGCCTAATTATCCCAGACTGAGAGCATATTATTCTCTTGGAAAAGCAGGCGTAATTAACTTAGGCTTTCCCCACAAGCAAAAACAAGTAAATAGGGAAACTCCGATCCGGAGGGGTTTGCATCTATTACAATCCAAAGGGTGGCTTGATGCTTACGTAATAAGAACAAATACACGTGCACACGCACACAATAATAGTTGCTAAATCTGGCCATCCTATGACTTTACAAGACATAGGGAAGTGCTGTCTACAAATACACAGGCATTACTTATAATTCACATAATGTATGCTCTTCAAGAAAATTTTTTTAAAAAAACTTCCCAAGTAAGCTACGTATATGGGACACTTGTTGCTTTGGGCTGCCTAGGAAAAATCCCTCTTGGGATTTTGCTAGCAATCCCTCGATTTTCCTTTGGGAAAATATCCATTACACCTACACTGTGGTTCGACTTCTCCTGCTTAATCCTACCTCCCTCACCTCCTTATAGGTAATTTCCCGAGAAAACTCCCCAACAGACCAACTACATACACAAGGTCCATTTCTGAGTCCCAGGGAAGAGTTCCTTTCCCAGGGAAGCCAACATATGGTATGGGAGGCAGGATGGGCAGATCCTAGGAAAGAGGAACTAAAATGAAATTCTGGAGTTGTATCACTTGCCTGCTACACACTTGTCCCATTCAACAAGTTGTCATATAATCCCCAACAGTCCTTGGCTCCCTAGAAAATTACAAGGAATAGATAAATACTGAAATTAATCCTTATGCCCAAGCTTCTCCATCATCGACCTGTAATAAAGAAAACTCCAGGGCTCCTGACCCTGCCAGCTGGGAGCCTGAAGTGTAAGTCCTTTGATTAAGGGTTCCTGCTCTCTGATCGCGAATGTTTGCAAAGACGCAAATGTTAACCTGGCTAGGCAAGCCCAGAAAAGGGTCGGGGTGGGGTGGGGGGGATGCTGTCAGGGCACTGAGGTGAACTCCGAGTCTCGGTTGCCGCACCTGCCGGAAAAGCTGATTTGCCTGGACTTTCTGTCTGATCCAGTCCAGGACGTCGCCAGGGTTCTACGGTCACACCAAGGAGAAGACGCAAGTGGTCATCCCTCGCAGCCAGGAAGCAACAGCTCCACCAAGAGTCTGCAAGGCCTCACTCCCAGCACCTCCGTAACTCCCACGTGGGCCTGGAAGTATTAACGATATTCCAAGGCCGACACTGGGGCCCCCTCCTCCCCTCAGCAGACCGCCCTCCTCCTTCTGGGGGGCCCCTGCTCCGTGTGCAGCAGCTTGCCCTCTGTTTCTCTTCCCTTGGAGGTTAGCTCCCTGGTCCTGATTATTTGCCTCTGGAAACCAGAAAAGGCATCAGAAACCTAGACACTGAAATGGCCGTTTCCACTACCAGAGGTCAGGCACTGCTCGAGGCCAAACGCCGCAGAGACAGCTGAGGCCAAGGGAAGGCAGATTGCCTCTCACAACTATTTATCAGGCAGTCCAACGAACTGATTCCACTAAAACAAGCCACTTCTGCTTTCCCTCACTGAGTGGATCCCTGCCACGAGCAACAGGACGCCATCCTCCTGTTCATATGAAGTGGACGCCACCCTCATCTGTTGGAACCCGTGGTTCCCAACGTCAGCCCACATTAGAATCCCCTGGGAAGCCCTTTAAAACACAAACCCTGGCCCCAGCCCCTGGGTTTCTGATTCAGTCATTTGCGTGGGGCAGGGGGAAGGCCTAAAGATTTGAATTTCTGACAAACTCCCAGGTGATGCTGACCCCACTGGCCCAGGGCCCCCACTATGTCAGCCACTATTTGTGCCATGCTAAGTCTCTCCCATGGGTGCAGGGACAGCAGGTAGCCCCAAGCAAATGGCTCCTCATCGACTCGGCTCGGGATGATGATCTTGATTTAAACAGACCACAGAGGCAAAATCAATATGCAGAGAAATAAATGGGTATTTGGGAACACCCTGCCCAAACCAACGAGCTGGTCTCAAAGGCGGGCGTCAATGGAGAAGAACACCTTCAATTAGCACATCTGTAACCAGAGATCATTGTCTGAATTTTTTGTTGTTTTTGTTCAATAATCTTATCAGCCAGGCCCTGGAAGTCCAGCCAGTGAAAGGCTTGTAATTGTTTCTGTTCACCCTGAAAACTAAATGCTGGTTCAGATGAGAATTCAATTGATTTGCAAACTGTGTTTACTCCTTTCCTTGTCACCACACAGGCAGCCAATTAAAGCCATTAAAGATTAATTAACGGGGAAGCCTGTGCACTACCTGCCAGAGATGATTAAACCCGGAGTTCTGCGTTTCTTTCCAGAGAGGAAAATAACCCTCGGTAATTAAAGGTTCCATGGTAGCCTTTGTTCTGGGTACCGAGTTTATCCACGTCAGGGTAAGAAGAGCTCCTCAGAGAGCCAACAAGGGAGACCCAAGCTGCAGCCCAGCCTCAGTCACCCTGTGGCAGCCTCAGCCCCGCCTTGCCAGGAAGGTGGTAGCCGCCACTCGCACCCTGGAGTCTCTCTCTTCCCTCCAAGAAGGACAGTGGCAGCCCAGGTCTGCCCTCCACTCCTGCACCTCCCTGGCTCTCATCATCCCACCCTGCTTTCCTCGGGTGACGATGCCGAGGCTGCCCATTTTTCCTTCAGAGAAACAGGTATCAAAAGTAAGGTACTAACATTCATTCTAAAAATGCAAATTAACCAGAAATTTTAACTGAGGTTGGGAGAAGGAAGTGCTCTCACTAAAAAACCCTAGAGCACTGCTGGCAGTTCACACCGGGTAACATTTCACATTCACAGTGTGCGTTTTCATTTGTGTTCTATCCCATTAAATGTTCCCAACAGCCTTGAGAAGTGGTCTTCACGGATTTATTTTCACAGATGAGGAAACTGAGCCAACATGAATGCACAGAGTTAGCGAGGGGAGGCGTCAAAGTCCCCCCCGTGGTGCTCGCATAGCCACTGAATAACCGTGGGCTTCTGTCACTGACAACGCTGAAGAAGGGCCCTGGCCGTACAGCCAGAGCAGTTACTGATGAAACCCTTACACTAAGAGAAAATGCGGAATGACACAGCTCCCAGATCTAAGGTAAGCCGCTAGCCAGTCACACAATACTCAGTTAAATGAAGGTTAGCACTCATGGACCAGTAACGTGACTGCACAGTGTAGCTCTTACCCAGGACACTTTTGAGAATGACAGGGAACAAACAGGAACATGGGGTTCCCTCGCGACTGGCTCAGGGCTTTGGCCACAACTCTCCGTGATCACTGGTGTCTGGAGTTTTGGCGTCCGGGCACTGCTAGTGCGGGTGCCCTGGGGACACGTGATGCCACAGCAGCAATGTATGCGGGCTGTCTGCTGGCCAAGACGAGTTTACTATCTGTTCCTGCCCAAGAAAGGTTCTTCGATTAGAAACTGTTGTGAACATTATTGGAAGAGCTACATAATCAGAAGGGAAGGAGGAAGTAATGTCAGTGAAGAATGTTTTATGGAAGGAATGGCATTTAAGTTTAACTTTGAAGCACCAGTAGACAATCTATGATTTTTTTTTTTAAAGGAGCATTTTGAGGTTAAGCAAATTGCCTAAGTCAACAATAAGCCAAGGCAATATTATGTAGGTAGGAATGTCATGTTACCCTGAGAAACAGTGAGCAGTCCTAACTGTAATGGAAATTTCTATATTTTTTTAATTTAGTTTTTTCCTCTTAAAGAGTAAATGAATTCCACAGTAAGTTTAATAACATAACAATGTTGTCTCATTTAGCATGAGCAATGTTCCCCAAAAGTTAAGTATTTATGAAGTTACAATTTATTTCAGATAAAAGATTAAAATTGTCTTTAAGTAATATTCAATATGAGAATTACAGTGGTGATTCAAAAGGCAGTTGGTTACAGTGCTTGATAACATTTAATGTAATTACTGCAAAGGTTACTGAGCCCGTAGAAGACTTTGCAAAATAACTGAGCGCCTAGAATTGAAATGACTCAGAACTAATAACTACAATCCTGTGAACAAATTCAAGAATAAACTGTTTCATTCAAATCAACAGATAACACTGCTTTTCTTATGCAGCGAAATGTTAAAGTTGCCATATTTAATTCTCCCCTCAAGTTCATCTGCAGGTGGACAGTGGGTCATGATGAGATAAGCAGGCTGGGTTTCCACACCTTTGTGCTTTCCTGACACTGAGCAAGCATCCCAGAGACGCTGACCTCACAGGAGTAAGGAGAACTTAGGAGAAACTTGAAATATTCACTCAATGTACATTGAATGAATGCAGAAATTAATAAATTAATAAATCCGACACAATGCTGGTGGAGATCCCAGAGACCCATACAGCCCCACCTGATCACCTGGTTGAGTACACAGGAGACGCCTGCAGTGCTGTGGGGACAGAGTGGTCTCTTCCATACCAGGGACTGGATGAACTGAGAGCCATAAGGGACAAAGTGAATCTTGACCCCCACCTAATACTGGACAGAAAAATCAACTCCAGAGAGATTGTAGACTGAAGTGTAGGAATAAAATTAAAATATTTATGCCTGGATGGTGGGTAAACATTTCTAAATATATCAAAAAACTCTAATCACAGAAAAATGTTAAACTGGACTAAGAATTTATGTTTACAACAAATTATCATTAAAAGGGTGAAGAGACGAACCACAGAGACAGAGGGACAACTGAAATACACAGAGTGGTATAAAGTACACACACACGTGTGTGTGTACACGTATGTATTCCAGAAAATAAAAAGCACAACAAAATAATTTTTCAGCAGACAGGCAACCTGACAGGTAAAAAGGGGGAGAGGTAAGGGAATTTAGCAGGTATTTCAAAAAAGAGGATAGCCAAGTGGCTGATAAATATAAAGGACTCATATTTATGTACTATCAGGGAAACACCAATTAAAAGAAGGCAATACCACTTCACACCCACCCAAACAGCTAAAATGAGACAGCGACCACCCTGCGCATCGACGGTGCTGTGGGCCAGGATGGACTTTCCTGCCTGCTGATGGGACAACAAACTGTTTCACTCTGAGACCCTCATAGCAGGACCTAGTCGAGCGAAACAATCCGGGACCTAGAATTTCACCCGTAGGTATATACCCAGAAGGAATGCATAGACAGTTCACTTACAGACATGTACAGGAATATTTACTGTTGCTTTATTCCTGGGAGCCAACACTGGAAACCACCCAAATGCGCATCGACAGAGGAATGCTGAGTGCATGGTGACGCACAGGATGGAGCAAAAGCAGGTCTACAGCTGTCTGTATGGAAAATAACACAATGACAGTAATAACAGTACAAGAATAAGCTCTGCGTTTCACGTACTCACAACTGCAAACCTGCTTTGCCCACCCGGTTTCCACACCATGGCGTTCCATACAGCAACGAGAGCAGCGTACACACAACTGCCACACACGCAGTACAGAGGAGCCTCCCAGACGTCACACACACACAAAGTGGGGCACCAACAGTTCCTACTGTGGGATGCCAACTATATAAACTGCAAAAAGGGGTGAAGCTACTCTCCTGTGCTACAAGTCAGCCCAGCCGGCCGGGGGTAGCAAGAGGGCGGGGAGGTGGGCCTGGGGAGTATGGCTCTGGGTCTGGTGAACCCCTCTCTTGGTCTGGGTGTGGATGACACTGATGAGTTTACTTTGTAAAAAGTGTATCGAGTTTATTACATGTCAATAAAAAAGTTTTCTGAAATCTTCAGAACAACAACAAAGGATCAAACTTGTGGGGAAAAAGGAAGGGGTACAAGCTGGGCCCTGCCAGCAATGAAGGGAAGAGACGGGGCCAGGCAGCTTGGGGGGGACACCCAGGGACCTCCGCCCACAGCGCTGGCGCTTGCCCTGCCTGGGAGGCTCCCAGGAGGAGCAGGCTGTGAGCTCATCGTGAGAACTCAAGGATTTTTAAGGTGCATGTGCTCTTAAAGCCACACTCAATATTTTCATTTGATGCAGGCAAAGTCCATATGTTCAAAGTTCCTTTCACATTCTGCAAGGCGGCCTGTGGCTCTTTCCACCGACACCGAAACGTGGCCCTTGGCTTTGGCGAGCTCTCTCAAAGGAGATGCTTTAAATTGCTCAGATGCAAAATGACACACTCTCTGGGCCGAGCTGTGATAGCTCCGTTTGGGAAGAACTAAGGAGGCTGATTTTCTACACCACGCAGTTCCTCTCCAAAGCCGATTCTCTGCCGTGTGGTTTGGTCTTTGTGTTTGTTTACGCAAATACTACACCCAAAGTTCTCACTGCAACTCATCTGCTCTCTTTACAAAATGTCCTGAAACAATGTGCTGGACCCCTCGGTCCATCCCAAGGCACAATGTGAAAACCACTAGCACAGATCAACCACAGTATTTTACAGATTCACGCACATAGGTGTGATGTCAGCAAACATCTGCTAAACGCCTCACATACTGGGTTATCTACCTGGAGCCTGGTTAAGGAGACATTTAAGGAGGCAACTCAGTGTCATACAGTAAATGGGCTTCAGTACAAATACTTGAACTCAGGGCTCTTGCCCTCCTTGTCAGGGCAGTCCCACCGCCCACCTCTCGTCTATGCCTCTGAAATTTGGGGTACCTTCTTAAGTGGCTTAAGTTAAACATAAAGGAAGATGTTCAGGGAAAAACTCATCTATTTGCCAACGTTGTAAATATCTGGACAAGACAGCAGCCAGATGTTGCAGTGACAATTTTTTTCTTCTTTAACAGGGAAAAGTGGGGGGAAAAATTTTCTTCTCCACCATCCTGTACCTCCAAAACGGAGATCAGACCCGCACCGTTGGCACCAGGAGAGAATCAAAGACGTGGGTGACCCTTTCAAGGGAAAGATAAGCATGAAAGCCGTAATGTTCGATGTTCACCCTCTTAGGCTTTGCCTTCTCCAACGGAGGCCGATCTGTCCTCCAACCTGCAAGCCTTGGCGAGGCGCTCTCGCCCGGACAATCAGATCATCAGAATGCATGGCGTGCACTCAGCAGAAGAGATGTGCTGTCGCCTTGGATGACCTTTCCATCGCACAAAACTCTATAACACACCTGGCAAGTGATCAGGACACTGTTGAACAAAACTGATTTCATAAGAGTTCTCTACTAAATTAAGCCAAATGATCCTCCCTATATTTTTGTCCTCATTCTCAATTTTGCCTTTGGGGGCAGTATATTACAACTTTAATCTCTCTTTATTTTGACAGTTCTTTAAGGATTTAAAAAACCACAAGCATATTATCCACCCCCAGCTTTTTCTTGTCAAAATTAGAACTTGATCCACTATGATTACATTTAATTTTCCAGTCAACATAATTTTTCTCAAAGACCAGTCAAATGATAACACCTAACCTTTATTTTTAGATTACAAAAATCAATATATGTTCACTATTAAAATAATTTTAAAATGCAGATAAATATGTTACATAATAAAAATCATGGTTACTTTCCTCACTCTAAAAAAAGTTAATACTTTATATTTCTTTGAACTATTTTCTATGCATATTTATAAGTATACCTTCCATCTTCTTTAAATAGGTCAATACTGTGCATACTGTTTCAAACCTTAGAAGCTGACTTAACACATAATGAACATTTTTTTTCTGATCAAAAATGGTACATCTGATAGACATCAGTTCTGGAGAAAGATGACAGACTCATTTGTCCCTGTTCTACATTTAACCAAATACCCTGGAAATTATTCAACAGACAATGATAAACGGACTGTGAAAGGTGAAAATAAGGTAGGTTGGCAAGGAATCTTAGGACTTGAGGAACAACGATGTCGTGAGTTTGCTGGGTTACCGTCTTACGCCCCGTACTCTCCAGACTCGGCTCTGGAGAGCCCTGCAGCCCCGAACCATCACGGACAAAGACAAAAAAACAAGCAAGCAAGGCCTGCATTCTCTGGCTAAAGGACTGGACAAGAGAAGCCCATCTCCCTCTCCCCACAACCAGAAAGTGGTCCGATCCACCTGCAGCAGAGCAGCCAATCCTGGGCCGACCCCACTACGCCCCGCAAACAGGGCGCTGGCAGGCAGCCCAATCGGCTGACGGCAGTACCACAGTGAAGCTCTGCACCTCCATCCTCTCCATCCAGGCACACACAACACTCAGTCCCCTGGCTTCTGCCCCCCAGCAGCCTCCTACACATATGCACACAGAAGGTGGCCCAGTGATACCAGGTAACCCAGGTAAGTGCCTTTCCCCCTACAGATGTCACCATCGGGGATTGAGTAGGGATCCCACCAACATCAGGAAAAAATAAAAAAGCATCGTAAGGGCTCTGAGCACTAAAGTGTCACTGCAAACAAAGGTCACAAAGGTAGGCCAGAGTTACACAATAAAGCTGAGCAAGGCTACTGCTTGCAAAAGTAGAAGATTTAAATAGAATCAAGGGTCTCCTAACGTAATAACCAACGTGTCTGAATAAAATAAAACAGGAGTTGTGTAAGGTACCAAGAAAGCCACAATCTGAATTAGAAACGACAAGCACCCAGTGTCAGCACTGAGATGAATCAGATGTTAGAATTATCCGCTAAGGGTTGTAAAACAGAGTCAAAAAATGTTTCAACAATCAATTACAAATTCTCCTGGAAAAGAAATAGCTAATCTCGGGGGAAAAGAGAGAGAGAGAGAGAGAGAGAGAGAGAGAGAGAGAGAGATAGAGAGAAATTGTAAAAAGGAGCCAAATGAATGAAAATGATAGAATTACAAAAATGTAAACATGTGTGGACAGATTCAATAATAGCAGAGTGAAGATAACAGAGTCAGTGAAACTGAAAACCAATCAGCAAGATTTACTCCCTGAACAACGGAGAGAAAACACGGGCTGGGGAAGAAGAGAGCAGAGCCTCGGCAATCTGCGGGGCCACGTTAAAGTCCCAGAAGGGCAAGGGTGTCGGATTGAAAACATTTTTTAAAATAATGACTGAAAATGTTTCTAAACAGTCAAAGGTATAAAACTCACGGATTCAAGATGCTAGACAAACTTCAAATAGAATACGCCTAAAGAAAGTCGCATGAAGAGGCAACGTAACTTCCCTCGGCAAGGAGGGAAAGGGGGGAGCGGTTGGCGCTCAGGAGCCAGGTTCGGGGAAACGTACGGGACACACTCAGCCTCCACCGTTCTCGTCTCCCCCCTTTGTCAAAATACTTGGCTCTGGCAGGAATGACGCTGGGTCATGGTCAGAGCATTACAGTGGGATCTCAAGTTAAGTCACTGAACCTCACCTCTGTGAGGCTCCATTTCCTCAGCTGTAAATGGAGAATACAAAAACACACCTCTCGAACAGTCACAAAAAGTCATACGAGAAATTATAGGCACAAGCTCTGGTACACAGCAGATACTCGACAAACTTTGCCCACTGTCTCTCCCACTTTGTTCTGCTTCTCTTGCTCTTCTGCTCCCAGAGGCTGATGCTTAACCTTTGGCCACATGTCAACTCTGGTCCTCTCTGGTGACCATGATGGATACACAGGACCTTGCTAAATGCTCAAATAATTATTGTACACATTATACCCACTGAGTTCTCTTTTTAAGTAATGGAAACTATGTCTTTAGAGCATTCCAAACTTCCCTTTATAGAGTAGCATCTAAAATGCGTTAAGCCCTTAGAAGGTGCCAAGATTTGTAGACTATGTATGATTATAAAAGGTAAGAAAAATGGTCCGTTCCAGGTGACTATGTCAGGCAATGATGCCCCCCTTTCTTTTCACATGACCCCTTTGTTCATCACTGAGGTCTGCATTTTTTACTCTGAGTCCTGGGGGCCTGTCCTCCATCCTCACCCTGAACTATTCAAGATGTCTGGCAGAAAGACTTCCAAGGGTAGGTGTATGTAATGAGGATCAGGTGAGCTGTCCTCTTTTTTCACCCCTCTTTCCATCTGTTCAGGTCCTCACTTGTCATCTATCATGCCAAATAATTGGTTCCAGATCGAAGCAGTTTTCTCTTGCATCTCCCCAACCATAAGCAGAAACTCAGAAACGAGCTATTTTATATTATGACCACTGTACCCTTTGGGATAAATGAACTGTAATTAAAAATAGGACTTTTGCAAAATGGCACTGGGGAACTGGGGGCCAGGAGAGCACATGATGGGAAATATGAGCACGCAGGCAGCAGTCCAGTTGGAGAATACTGCCTGGCGCCACTCAGCCAAGTTGACGGGCACCGAGGAAAGGGTTCCAACTGGCTAGATTTCTCCTGGAATCCATAAAAATTTAGAATGACATTTTACACACGAGTGGACATATCCACGAATTAGAGCAAAAATGCGTTTACACGTGCAGTGTTTTGTGGCTGCAGAGTGAAGGGGCTCGGGGTCTGCGCTCTGAGGGGGACTGTGCAGTGGGTTTGCGATGGAAGAAGTCAAGTGCATGAAGCACTTGCAAGAAGTGGCTGAGTTGAGAGAGCTTCCCGAAGCCCTTAGCCAACGTTTCTCCGCATTAATTATGCAGCTGATATCTATTCTACTAATATAGCAAAGGTTTCGGAGAATAACAAAGTGACAAGTGTAAGAATATTTTAAACTAAAGCAACTTGCCATTCTCCCTGCCCACACCACCTCACCTCCATCAGCCCCCGAGCTCCAATCTTAAATGAGGAAACGTCAAAAGATGGGTTGGTGATAAGCAGCTTAGCTTCTGGGCCCTGCCATATTTCGCTGACATTTTCAAAAAGCATCTGTAATTAGTGTGTCTAAGAATAGCATGAAGAAAGGAGGAGGAGAACAAATTTACATCTCCACTGATGTTGCACTGGCCGAAATCAGCCAGGAAATTATTTCTCATGATTGCTTCTATTATGGCCCTGCACCTTTTATACTTCACCTTCAAATTAATGCAAATAGGTGTGCAGGTGCCACATTACCTGAAAATGTCGTCCAATTGCCTGTTTTTTGCCTTCTGAGTTCCTTAAAAGTGGGCATGGCTGGTCCCACGATTGAAGGGCAGTTGCTTCTAGAAGCCCCCTCAAAAGTGCCTGCTGATGAACAAGAAGGGCCCCATGTACAGACAGGGTGGCAATAATCAAGCGTTTTCTGCTCGCCACTCCTCGCCAGTGTCGTCTTTAAAAATAAGCACATTGTGACGCGCTTTGCCTTGCTGTTCTTCGCTAGTTTTAAGAAAGGGTTCGAGGTATTCGGCGCAGACGCAAAGCCCTTCTTGACCTGGACCCCACTATGTTCTCCCTGTTCTCTCACTGACACCCTAAGCTGTGGCCCTGTTACATTAAGCATGTTATTATTACCTGAATCCACTTCTATCCAATCGGAGAAGGGAAGAAAAAAAGAGAAGGCAAATCTGAAATTTCAGAGGACGGGGTTGTAAGTACAACCTTAAATGGGGTTATTGTCAGGTTCCGATGCCCTGTTTCCTCTGATCTCAGCTCAGCCAGTAATACCCTCTCTGGCTTCTTCACAAGGACTTATTGCAAGAATCTATACTTCTTCTATCCAGAGTCCTCACAGGTCAGAAAAATTGGAGCCTTAATGGTTTTCTTATAAGCTTTCCCACACTCTTTGCCTTGGCTCCAACCTCAACATAGTATCATTTATCATAAGTTAACTATTTGACCTTCAAATTTAAACCAGGACCGGGCAAAGCAGCCAGCTACAATGGCAAGGAGAGCTGGGAAACGAGCTTTTCTCTTTAAAAGGCTCGTTTCCAAAGGTGCTTAAGTTTCTTTCTAAGCAGGCTCCGAAATTGGTTTTAATTTTATTGGCATTAGATATCTTCTGCAGAACAATGAATAGAGTGGCTGAATTCCTGTAGCTGTGTTGTGTTCGCTTTACATTTCTGTATTATAAAAAGGGAAGGGCTACCCATTTTCCAGATGCCTGATCAAGACAATTCCAGATATAAGGATCCGATGCCCAAATTAACATAACCTTTATAATGGGTTCTTCCTGGAAGAGGACTGAGAAATGTATGAAGTAGCCTGAAAGTCGTGCAGCAGAGTCTACATCCCATAATCACACCACAGGGATTGGGGGGTGGTAAGACTCGAGGGGTCCCAGGTCATCCTACTTGAGGACAGTCCCAGAAATGATAACCCAAGTGCCAAGAAGGAGCAGAAACCACTCTTCACTAAGTAGCATGAACCAGCCAGTCTGACAGGACCAAAGATTTGGATGCTTGGGTATAAATGTTTCAAATTGCAGTTGTGGGTTCTGACTTCAAGAGCCTCGGGGTCACCTTTGTTCTGACAGCTCAAAGCAGAGAGGATCTTTGCTCTGCGAGCCTTCCCGTAGACAGCCTCATTCGCTCCTGTGAGCATCCCGACTGGCTGAGAAGGACAGGAACAAAATCATAGTGATTATTTCCTCAAGGGCTACTGTAGACATCCAAACAGCTCCTGTATGTCAAGCAGTCATCAGGATAGCTGGCCCAGGGTAACTACGAAACTCTTCATTCTCCTACTTGCAAAGATATTATACATCTTCTGCTGCTTTAACAGAAGATAAAGCCCAAAAGATGTTTCTGAGAGGTTCTTAAGGATAAAATTAATACACAGCAAATTCAAAAAAACTGCTTTGTTTTAGGCATTTTATCTTAATTCGGACTATACCTGCTTTGAAAGAAATAGCTTTCTTACATCTACCCTCAGTGGTACTAGGTATGCAGAGCCTAGATGTGAATATCTTCATTTTTCTTCCTTTTCATCGCACTGCTAGTTTACCAAAATATTCACGTACCCAGGGTGAATTAAGCTAAAAAATGGAAGCCACAATTAAAGAGAATGAAGATAAAGGAAACACGTTAATGAAAATCTAATTTACATACTGCTCTACATGGCATCTGAATGAAGGGAAGAACAATAGGTATAACAGAAAGATCACGCCAAGGATTAAATTTCACGTGGATCATTTGATATTCTACCCGTGCTGTGAGCAAGTCATGTTGCATCAGATCAAACCCTGGTTTCATTCCATTGCTGAATATCCTATTGTCACATCCTCGCCTTTTGCCTCTTCGTTACAGGGTGGAATCGCGGGACGAGCCCCTGAGAGCTTGCTGTTTAACTGCCCGTGTGTGCATATTTCACAATCTGCCATTGTTGGGAGGTGCTCTGGTTAATAAGCAGATAATGGGATATGCAAATTGCACGTACCTGATGAGGAAGGAAAAGCGCGCCTTCTCACCTTTGCATAAATACCAGCTGGCTTCTTTGTGACCATGGCCACATCCCTGTCTGGGTGATTTATGAGACATTCTGCTCAGGCAGGAAAAAATGCCCCTTAGTCTCGGGAAATATAGGTCGTGCAATAGTTTTCCTGCAGTTTACAGAACTTGGGAGTATAGGTAACTCAGAAAAGTCAGAGGACAGAAGAATATTTTTAAAGGGGGCATATTAAACCATAAAATAAAACGAGCCCCACGTTGTAAAGAGTTTTCAAACAGGCCCAGAAGACATATAAAATATGATGCCAAGGTCTGACTACGTCTCAGGGATGCTCACGAGAGGTCAAACTGACACTGAAACTCACCAGAGGCAGAAACTGTGGTGATTCAGCCGTGGTACCAAGAGAATAAGAAGGTGATACGGAGATTTTTAAGCATCAGGAGTTACTCAGGTTTCTGCATTATCCCTCTCTGGGGCAATGCTCCATTGAACATGGCATCGCAAAGAGCTAGCCCATCGACTCACTGTTCTGAAGCAGAAGAAAGGGCATGGGGTTTGCTGACAAAACACGTGGGTTTGGTGGGTGAGCTGGGGCACGTCTCTGGCCTCAGTTTCCTCCTCTATATGTGGCGATAACAGCTGTGCAGCCTTTTCACAGAACCTCCGTGAGGTTCAAAAGCTGGTTAGCTTTTCTCTGCCCACGTTAATCCACCTCTACCCTTCTCCAGCTTCGTTTCCACTCCGGGAGACGCACCTGGGTAGCCTTCCCTGGCCCCATACCCTCTGGCTTCAGTTTGGGTTTGGCAATAAGGAGCCAAAGCAGGAAAACAAAAGGAGAGTAGGAGTGGGGGTATATTCCTTTGTCCCCTTCCTGGGAAGGTCACCCCATGTTAGGCATGTCCTTTGACCTGAGGTAGCACCTACCAGGCCACCATGTCCACCCGCCCTCTGTTTGTGGGTTCCGGTACCTGTCCTTTCCTCAGCCCTTTATATGTAGTTCCCCACACACACACTTTCTAACTAGCCCGAGGTCCTGCTTTATCTTCTGTGGTTTTCAATATCCTGCTGACACCATCCGAAAAGGTCTTTCATTAAACATTACTGATATCATTCTAATTTCTTTGTGCTGTCTATTTCCTGCGGGTGCCTCAAATAATACACACACTAAAACTATTTTATGGGCTAATACATGTAACAGTTGTAATTTAAAATAATAAAAAGAATTCCAAAGCCCACTGTCAAGTTCTCCACTTACAATTACTCATTTATAATCCCTCTGTTACAGTTAAATAAAGCAGCCATGACAATGAAGAGTCCTTCAGGCCAACAGTAATGTGTGTACACAGGGAACAAAATCAGATGGATCGTTTTCGTTCCCATCTGACCTCCTCCTCAGCGGTCTGGATGCTAACACCTGTATTAGTAGGCCAACAAGGCATGCGCCTATACCCACAGTTTACCTGTTATCAAAAATCGCATAAAATACCTCTGTAAAAGTCGGGCAGGGGCTCCGTCTTGTGCAGGCCTTCTGAAGACACCAACTTCTTATGTCTGGCATATGATTGCCCCCACTTTCCAAAGGCATAACAGACCCTTGAGCCACCCACGCCACAGTGACAACTGAACTGGGCCAATTGTTTAGACAATGACTCTCCCCAGCAACTCTGGAAGGCCTGGGTGAATCGCTATATCTGAGTTCATGTTCCGAGGGTCCTCTCTGGCTACCAGAGCAGCCTCTTGCCTGACTCTCAAGCAATCAAACACAGGAAATTCTCCCAATTGGTTTGAGAGCTCTGAGCCCATAGAAGACGGAAATTTTAAACAAAGGAAACCCAGTCATCATACCTCTACCACGGATAAGATGTGGCATTTTTTAGCAGCTGTTGATAGACTAATTCAGAACTTGACTTTCACACACAGATAATTTGAGAATAAAAACACCACCATTACACAGATAGAGACAGTACATTTTCAATGAGGCAGTGGTGGAACGTGCCTTGCATTTGGAGTAAGGATTCCCGCGTTTGAGTTCTCAGTGCCCCCTCGGATTGCCTGTCACTTTAGCTCACATTTAATTTAACTCCACTCCCTTTCATCAGCTTCTTGGCACCTGCACTGAGCCCAGGGTTCTAGGTACGGATGTTAGAGATGAACAAGCCACGGCTCTTAGTCCCTCGGGAGATCGGAGTCTGGTGGGGAGGGTATGGGGCCACCATGTGACTCATCAGGTAAGGCAGGTGGTGGTGAGTGCTGCTGAGCTCTGCAGCCAGTGTGAGTCCCCAGAGACAGCATCACCCGGGGTGTTGTGAGACATGCCGAATCTCCAGCCCAGTAATAATAATAATAATAGAAATAGGAATAGGAAAAGGAGGAGGAGGAGGAAACAAACACATATACATCAAATAAAAAGAAGGGGCAAATATGTTAAATTTTTAACAACTGGGGAATGTGGGTGAAGGATAATCACAAGTTTGTAGCATGATTCTTGCAAATTTTCTGTAAGTTTAAAATTAAAAGTAAAAATTAAGTATTTTCAAGTTATATACCCCTTCTCCCCTAAGACCCTTCAGGGCACCCTCACTCCCTTGCTCTGCTGACTCGCATTAGGTAAGACCCTGCGGTTTCAATCCTCTTTAATCTGCCTGAAAGACTGCTGGCCCCGTGCTCAGGAGCTGGGGGTAAGAAGGCCTCCAGTACGCAGGCAGGAGTTGGGGGGAAACAAAGTTCATAATATGACAAAGGAACATGAGTTTTAATCCATGACCACATTTGGAAACTCCCCAGCTTCCTGAAAACTGATTCTTGGTGATTTTCTTCAAGCGAGTGTCTTCAATCATACGCCAACGTTAGTTGTTAATGGAAAGGTACGTTATCAGATCTCAGCGGAAGCGAAGGGGAGGGGCGGGGAGGGGAGGGGAGGGAAAAGGAAGGAAAGAAAAAGCTGAATGGGCCTGTATTAAGCACTCATTACAGCAAAAGTCAAGAAGAAATGCTGATATTAGCCTGGGTTTTCTAGATAAATCGAAATTGTGATACCAGATCTTTGTTAAATGAGAAAGCACTATTCATCCATCCCCTCCAACATCCTACCAAGCGTAATGAATACAGATGACTCACCTGGAGTCTGAAAAGGCAAAGAGCAATCGCCCTCCAACAAGATGAATGGACAGCCCTGCGGAGCTGGACCACACCATTTGTCAAAAAGAGGCAGTCAGCGTTCACTGACGATACCAAGCTCCCATCACCTGCCCCGCCACACACTTTTTCTAAGATGAGGTCAATTCTTTTATGACGTTATAGTTCTTAGCATTCGAGAATTTTCTAGCACATTCTCTGGTTTCAGGCTTATGACTTGGATTCATTGACAAATCGGTGGGAGGTTAGAGAGGAAATAAATTATTCCATGATGGTATTTGACAGAGTACACATCTCTCAGCTATCACCTGCCCAAATCGCCAAAGACCTTGACAACATCACTGACATTTATACTGGACAGTTTGAAAATCAGCCACATAATCCACTTCTCAATATATTCCATACTTCACCTATAGATGAAGCCAGAGAATCAGAAAGCTACGTCAGTTTGTACAAAACTGCCCAGGCTCTCATGTTATGAAGTTGCACGCTTTTATCATACTTCAGTGCTCCCTGGCAATGCTACAGATTTGGGGTTACTAAAATCTGTATCAATTTTATTATAAAGCCATTGCCTTACACACTGCATGACACCTGACTCCCATGCTATACAGAATCAGAGATGGTAGCTTTCAGAACAAATGCCAAGGACATTTTACTTTCTAGAGAAACCAGTACGTGTCCTCTGTGGTCAAAGCAACCCATACAATTGACAGTGACTCTCTCTTTGCTTTGAGCACTAGTCAGATTATCGGTTCAACTTTAATAGCAGTTTAAGAGTCTATGGGGTTGCCTGTATTGTGACCTTACTTACACACCGCTCTTCTGATTTGTTTTTTTATTGGCTGTGACTTTTTTTATTTATTCTTTATGACTGTCTAAGTGAGGGGGAAAAAGAAGAGAGGAAGAGAGGAGATGGGATTAGACTGCTCAAGGAATCAAGAATGATCAGGCAACATATTCTTTTCCCCTGCTTGATGTCACTACCAAACAAACAAATTTGACAATTTTCATTAGCACCAAATTCTTCTTAAAGAAATAGAAACAACTCTTTAACACAAGCTACAAGGCTTATTTTAACCAAATAGCGACCGTAGGCTTCCTCTGCACAAAAGAGAAATTACAAGCCCGCTAATCAGGAGAAGGAACCTTGGCCAAAGGAAGAGGAGGGTGACTCAGGTCTCAGCAGAAGTGACCGTAAAGCTCTCCATTTTGCAAAGGAGAGAGAGGCAGCAGCAGACAACGCTGCGTGGAGGGCACACATCCTTGGAGCTGCCTACCTGCACCTCTCAGACGGGACCTAAGATGCCCCAGGTGTCTCGGGTTCCCCCGCTCTGTGACTGTCCTGAGGCAATCCTCTATGATGGCCTTGAAAGTTTAAATGAGAGCAACAGAACCCCAGCAGAGCATAATAAAACTCAGATTTAGAAACGTACTTGGGTAAATGAAATATTAGTAGGTTCCTGAGAGACACGAACAGAATAAATAGTATGGTTTCTTCCTTTTTTCCTTCATTTTCTTTTTTTTTTCCTTCCAGAGTCCGAGTTGAGATGGGCATGAAAATCCCCATGGAATCCAAATAATATCCCTTTGCATGTAGGATTTCATGGGAACATTCCCACAGTTGTTAGGGTCCGATCCAGATTACAAACTAGTCTAATAAATTAATTTTTTTTAAAAGAAAGAAAGAGCGAGCCACAGTCCCTGGGTACAGTTGATTGCTACTATTTTGCAAAGGCAGCCACAGCTGCAGGAGGCAAAAGCCAAGAGAAGAGTAGACCAACAACAATGCTATTCCCAGGGGTCTGCATTTGCTTGTTCCTTCAGCTGGTGTGTTATCTCCCTCAGACAGGAACATAAATAAATGTTGCCTCAGACAGGAACCGCAGCATTGAATAGAAAAGCTGTGTATTTGAAATTAATTGTTTTCTGGCACCATCCCGTAAAAAAATGACATGCTTTCAGTTGAAGCACTTCCATGTAAAGTCAATTAGGCAAGAGAAGCAACAACTGGGCTGAGGTCAATAAAGGATGTTGGCTATTGTTCAGCCATGAGGCAGGCTGGCTGGTCACCGTCTATGGAAGTGAGTTAGGACACTGTTTTCAATAAGGGTTATTAGGGCTCGCTGGGAGCAAGACAACTAATGTATATTATAGGGAATCAGGCCTTCAGGAGAAAATCTTCCTTGTCTTCTGCTTCCACCTCTTTACTCATCAGAGAATCAGAGACGCCTCCATTCTTACCAAATCCTGTCCTTGGTGAGGAACTGGCCATTTGACTGACAGACAGACGCGCCTCAGGACGAGGGCAGCTCCACCTCTTCCTGCCCGCGGATGGCTCTCTCACTAGGCCATGCTTGATCTGAGCAGCTTAGCTGAAGTATAATTTGCGGATCACAGAATTCATTCATTTTAAATATGTAATTCAATCATTATAACATCACTATAGTCGAATCTTAGCACTTTTCCATGTCCCTCAAAGATCCCGCGTGCCCACTGTAGTTTCAAATCCTGTTCCCACTCCCACTGCCAGGCAACCACTCATGTTCTCTCTGCATCTCTGCATTTATAGGAAATCTGAACATTTCATACAAATAGAGTCATGCTGCGAAGGCAACTAAGAAATTTCCAGTATGCCAGATAAAGAAATGAAACATACTTAAAAAACTTCTTTTTTCCCTCCTAGAATTCTAAGGGATTACATTTTTCACAGTTAAACCTCTGCCCCATGTAAAATTTATTCAGAGTAAAGTTCCAACTTTTCTGTTTTTCCAGATGGTGACCCAATTGTTTCAATTCCCCATTTGTTAAATAGCCCACGTTTTCTCTACTGGTTTGAGATGCTACCTTTATTGAGTGGTAAATTTCTCCAAGTTTTTGCTTTCAGTTTCCTATTAATTCCATATTTTTCTATTCCATCTATCTCTTCATGAGCCAACACCACAGTTTTAAAATTGTTTTCATATCTTCACTGTTTGCTGTTCTTTTTAAAAACTTTCCGTGCTTTTTTCTGTTTTGCCTGTTCTTGCCCCACAGAATTTTATCTTTGGTGGGAAGGATCTTTGTAGCTCCGACTCAGAATTCAGAAACTACTAGAAGACTGATATGTTTGTCCGCACACTAGTTAAGTTCTTCTGAAAGACAAACTGAAAGAAATAAAGACCTATAAGCAGGGTGAAGACGAATGGCAAATGCGGGGATAAGTATTTGCAGCTCACACCAAGGGTTAATCCCCTAATATACAAGGAGCTCCTAGAAATAAAAAGACCAACAACACAAGAGAAAATAGGCAAAAGATAGAAATATTCACAGAAAAGGCCGCTACACCCCGCTTTTAAGAGCCTCGCACTCAGTCTTGCTCTGTTCTTTCCTTTCTATCCAAGGTTGCTGCAACAGTGAGAACAGTAAACAAACTCAACACGCTTTGGGAGAACACTTCTTTTCCCCAAAATTAAGGCTGGGCTTAGAAGATAGTAGCACATAAAGGAACAAAAAACCAAAACAAAACAAAACAATTTCCTCACTCGAGGGGCTCTTAGTAGTTATCGAAGCCTAGAGACAAAGGCCACTAGAGAAACCTATTGGTCATACAAAGTTTCAGTAGCGTCTCAGAATGGGGAGTTTGGAAAGGGAAGCTTTAGGCTGGTTTTCGGACACTTGTTAATCAAGACCCAGGCAGGGCTTGATCAGAACTGATAAATTGGGTGAATTGCTGGAAGAGTCAGCAGTGTCATCTCTGGAACACGTGGAACCTTGCAGAATTACTGGTAAAGCAGGTCTTTAGGGTCCAGTCTCAGAACATACAGGTCTGAAGGAACTTGTATTTGAACAACTCATTTTGATAGCTTTGCTACATGTCATCATTTGAGTTGTTTTATCTGTCTTCCAAGTTATAGGACAGGATTACAAGTTCTGACTTCTTTGTTTTCCTTTCTCATGGGTTATATAGCACTTAAATATCCACCATAACTAATTCATTAGATATGTACTATAATATTCATTTTATAGATGAGGAAACTGATGCATTATGATTTTCAGTATTTTGTCTAAATTCCCACAGTTATTAGGTAGCAGAACTGAGTTTCAAAATTATGTCTCTCTAGCTCCAAAGCCTGGGGTTTGAGCCTCTATGCCATGTGCCTGGAAAGCAGGAACTCTTTATCTAGTGTGCATAAAATATCTTCAGGATGATTCATAACTCCTGCATAGTAAATGCTAAATTTTAAATGGGGTGCATATTTGGGGAATGAGAGAAGAGCATACATGTACCCATCAGGTTCTCAACGGGTAGGTTAAAAATCTTTGCCTTGGAGAAATTGTCTCTCTAGACCTAGGATTGCACAGTCCCCCATCAGGGTGAGGAAAGGGCATCTATTTATTTTAAAAGCAAAATGGGCAGGGTCACTCTTTCAGAACCATTATATGACTTGGGTTTCTGATTTATAGCTTCTCTGGGATTAAAATAAAAAGTAAAAGGAAGCGGACAATGACCCTGAATTGAGAACCCGTGGAATAAAGAATGCATAGGTTCTATCTCGCCAGTGCAATCACCTCAGGAAAGCCACACAGTGCATCTGAAAGTCATCGGGCATCTCTGGCTCTCTAAATCAAGTTCACTTATCCTAGACAGACCCGAGAGGAAAGTGGTATCAAAAGGATGACTGTATTCTCTCTATGTGGTTCATGCAAATTTGAAAGAAAAAAGCAGACTTTCAGTTTCTTCCCAACAGGATCTCATCTCAGAAGTTTGCCTTTTTAAAATGAGAAGAAAAGAAAAGAAATTAAAGTCATAGCATAATAGATGAGTCTGTTTTCCCAAGAGCCAGAAAAAACTTGCTTTAACTCTTCTGTTCATGTGACCGGTTATTCAAGTAGAAGTAGCAAAGGAGTTTGGGAATTAACAAAAGAAAAGATTATAGCTCATGAAAAAAGAGAAAAACTCTGTGAGTTTCTCCCTCATGGCTTGTTGCAAACTATGCTCTCCAAAACAGAGTGAATAAAATTTCGTGAGGGGAAAGATTATAAGCTAACAGGAACAGCAAAAATCCCCCTACAGACAGAAGGATTTAGCATCATATTTTGGGAAGCGACGGAAGACAAAACAACCAAGCTGCTCATAAGACACAGCCAAAGTGCTGTGAAGCCTGACTATTCCCCCTGGTTTAGAAGGCTTCACATCGGGCATTTTTTTTTTCATATGCTTATCACATTATTGCACCCAACATGCAGCTGTTATGCACATTTCTGAATAAATGTTAATTTATAATAATGTATTGTTTGTCACAGAAGACAAGAGGGAATTGAACTCTTTCTGTCCATCTGGAGATGGGGAGCAGCTGGTTAAAATCAGGGACTTGACATAATTCATTTTCTAAGTATCTTGCCACCTTCCCACACCAGCCCAGCCGCCGCTCTTTCCCTGGGATGCATGTTGGTCTCTGTCGTCTAACCTTCCCCATTACCCTTCAGCCATCCGGCTGGGGGCTTGCCCTCACCCTTGGCAGTTTTGCCTCCTGCGGAACACGTCTAAGAGCTTGTGAGAAGAGACCCAGGGCCACGCCAAGGCAGAGGTCCGGCAACAGTCAGGCCGAAATCAACCATAGCCAGACGGCATGCGCGCCCGAAGTCCGGTTATTCATGTCACAGGGGAAACACAACAGCCAGTTTGTGGCTGAGAAAGGTTGCCTAGATCACGCCTGTGGCAAAACCATTAACATACACTAGGGACAAACAAACAAAAAGGTAAGCACAATGTAGTTTAAATTCCTCCTATGGTTTTTAGTTGGTGGAGGGTCACATCCAGATTACATGCCCCTGAGAAACACAGAAGTGGAACTTCACTAGAAACTCTCTCCCAGCGTCAAAGATCCACGAGTAACTTCAGAAATGTGCAAATGTGCATCTAATGAAAGCATTCTAAATCCCGTCAGGGGACAGGCTCTGAAACTGGATGTGCATGTTGTCCCAAAGCTTTATCATATACATTTAGCCCATTGATTTTACTGTATGGTCGTACTAACATATATTTATAATTTACATTTCCCATAGATCCACTAGCCAAAGAGGGGAAAGTGTAATGAGTCTGGATATAAGAAGTAGTGGCCAGCCTGGTTCCTCACTAACAAAATTATTTCATTGTGAGTCCATAAATTCCAAGGGCTCACAGTCTCAAAGTTATTTTTTCATGGTCATTATGGGCTTCCAGCTCTGCTTTTGCTCATATTTGGAATCCTAGTGAATGGGAAGATAAAACAGTGGATAAGTTAGAGTGAAGCCATAGAGAGAGTAAAGGTGGGAAACCCAGGGAAGATTATTAAAAAATATATGGGACACAATGAAAAGTTCTAATGTATATATAAATAAAGAATCAGATAGACAAAGGACAGTGAAGTAGTATTTGAACAGACAGCACCTAAGAAATTTCCAAAATAGACATCAGACTTCAAGCCACAGAGTCAAGAAACTGTAAAAGAAGGCAAGACAAATTCAAAAGAAAAAAAAAAACCTAGAAACTTTGTAGCGAAACTTTTCAAATCAGAGATAAAATCTCTAAAGCAGCCCGATTATGCATTTTTATCAAAGCCTGCAGAGAGCAATCAAAGTAAAGAACTGAACTTTAGAATTGCCTTTAACAAAGTGAGGGGCAAAACCAGCACATACTCAGTTTCTGCAGGTTGTTCCGTAGTTCCACGTCGTTTCTTTAGGCCTCGTGCAGCCTTCCAGTTTACATTTTTGGGTTGCTGGGTTTTTTTCACATTTGAGATATGACCCAAGAAGCATAAATATCTATGAGTCTAGCCTCAGACCCATGATGAATACAAACAGATGTTGTTATGAGTCGATACAATAAAATAAGAGAAAGAAATGAATTATTAGAATTTGAAAGACTGACATTTACTCTATTTAGAGATTACTGAAAAAAATATGTACACATACACACACACCTCCCCAAAAACTGACTGGTAAAATATTAGAACCAATCATAGTGAATAAGATTAATTTATAAAACTTGATAGCCTTTCATCAATCAAACAACAAGAATTTTTGTGGAACTTGACAAACTAATCCTAAAATTGATATAAAACAGCAAAAGTCAAATATAACTAAGGCAATTTTATAGAAGGAATACAAAGTATAGGAATTACTGATAATATGGTATTAATTCATACTATAAAGTGATTAAAATATGTGATGTGGAAGAAATTAGATATTAAAATAAATCAATAATATATTAAAATTTGAAGGGAATCAAAGTGAGAAGGCACACTTTCTCTGACAGAATGATAGCCTAAATGTTCTTAAAAACCTATTGTGAAAAAATAACCACCAAAATTAGAGACATACACGTGTATGTACATGTGCACACATTCACCCACACACATTTATGCACTTATTTTAAAGAAATCCCTTTACTGACAAGGTAAAAAAAAGTCTTCAAAACCAAAGATGTAGTGAAATCATGAAACCAAAGAGACAATCTCTGACTTTAGTTCTCATCCTGGATTCATCAATATTGATGAACCACAGTTTCTATTTTCAAACTTTTACACAGCATGCAGAACAGGAGAACAAGCCCAGGTTTTTCCAAAGGCTGACAGTCAACCAAGAAATTCCTGCCTAGCCCCTGGCTGGGTAATGTTGTGGGTTCAATTCCCAGTCAGGGAACACACAAGAAACAACCAACGAATGTATAAATAAGTGGGACAAGAAAGTGATCTCTCTCTCTCTCACATGAATTTTTTTTTTAAACAGTAAAAAAATGCCTCCCTAAGGCTGGGGCCCCAAAGCCCTATTCCCGTAGTATTCTGGTTAACAAGTAAAAAAAAGTCAGAGCTAAAGAGAGCAAAAAATTTGCCCAACTCTAATTTGGTGTTGGGTAGGGAGGGAGAAAAAAATTTCCCCGCGGATCTGTAAACCTAAGTCAGATTTTATGAGAATCTGAGGGCAGAGTCACACTGTACGTGCCCAGAACACCTCTGGCCAAGAATTTATAGTAAAGCTGTCCTGGTTGTTATTGTTTCGTGTCTCTACAACAAAGGAAGTACAACTCCTCTCTGGAGGAGAAAGTGCCAGCAGAAAAATAAATAAGAATATATAAAAACAAAAGCAGCGGTATAGGATACTACAATTATCAGATCCAGAATGTAAAATCTGTTTGCTTAGTACCTTTCAAAAATAAGAAGAACCGAAAATATTTTAAAATCATGAAAATAAACCTGAGACTATAAAAGATGACCAAGACACTGAAAGATAAAATGGCCACACGGTGGGAACCGAAGTGCGGAGTCAGATTCGGACCCCGAGGTGTCTCTCTCTCTCCCTGCGATTCCCCGGCTTCGCGTCAGAGGCAGGAAATCACAGTAACATCGGCATGTGCAGACCCTGGTTCCACCACTCAGCCTGGGACCTTAGGAAACGCACTTAACTACTTTCAGAGGCAGTGTCTTCATCTTTTAATGAAACTAATGACAGTACCTGTCTCACAGGACTGTGAGCTTCTTTAAAGGAGACGATCGATGTCACAGGGTTACTTTGAGCCGAGTACGATCAGCACCTAACAATGTTTGCTGCTACTGTCATTCAGAAATGAATGACAAGACTGCAGTAATCCAGCTGACCTGCCCCGTGCAGGTCCTGGCAGTGGGTGGAAGAGCCAGCAGATACTTCATGAGGCTCTCGTGTGGGCAGACACAGCGAAGTTAAGGACAGAGACCAGAAAACAGGGAACTACTACACCATGCAATGTGTGCCCTGGGAGAGGGGGGAAAGCATCAGTCAGTAATCAATTTCAGGAGCAACTGCCAGTCTGTCCCTGCGATAACTATTCACAGAAGGAGCTAAAGTAGAAAAGCGCCATTTTAAAAATCAGTGTACAAAAGTATGCCCTTGGAAGAAACTTTTTCTTCTGTGACATTCTCACAAAGAGCAGCCAGATATCAGAATTCACAGATAAGGACAGAGAGGCAGAGGAAGATGAATGAGCTTGTCCAGATGTCACAGCAGAGGAGGAAAGGAGAGCAAACTAAAACTTGGGACTGGAAGCTGTGAAGTATACCATGGAATACCATGTGGGAATACCAGTGGGAATACCATGTGAGGTGGACCTGCACTAATGTATTTCAGACTCAGTTCTGCCCCTAAGTGTTATTATTTCTCAAGAAAATTGCCAGGAAAATCCCTGCTATCTCGGTTAATCTCTTGGAGTCTTCAGTCCGTCCACTGCAACAACATACTGCAACATAAAACTCTGCAACTGGAGGGTCTCCATGATCTCTTCTGGCTCTGTGTCCATAAAACTATAAACCACAACAAATCACCCTTCAGTTTCCAATTTTGCAGGAATTTAACTTGTGCGAGGAACAACCTATAAAATTCCAGCAAAAGAAGTGTGTTTCTTTCTGTGTCTGACACAACTGGTTGGCATTAGCCTGGAAACATCACAGGAAAAAATATGTGTGAAACTGAATCGCTCTAGCATGGGAAGATAGATTACAGGAACATCCCAAGAGGAGAAAACAAACAAACAAACAAACTGGGGGAACTTGGATGCTTCTGGATGCTGAGGAAGGAGCCTTCAATATACTCCCTGAAACCTTATCAATTGCTTATAATAAGAAAATAATTTCTGCTTTATTTATATTTTCCCTCTCACATGCATAATCAAATTTTATAATTTTGGCTGAACTAATTTTGGCTGATTCAAATTTAATTACTGTAAATAGAAATGCCAGAAATAGGGACTTGTTTTTTTAAAATATACTAATCTAGTATGACTTCATTCTTGGCTTCTATTGTCATTTTCAACATTGGAGGTTCTAACTGTTGAAGGAAACATGCTGTGTCATGATCCTCCACGGTCTCCGTAATAGCTGAGATCACACCAATAACAAGAGCTGGTGATCACTGACTAAATTTTTCTGGAAACACCAGTAATGCATTTTCAGTATGAATCAGAAGTGCTTTTATCGTTTGGGCTCTGGTTGGGGCTACGATTGGACTTATGTGACTCATATTTGAGCCCTTCTTTTAAAGTTAATAGCTCTGTGTTCATGTGAGAGCCAGCCAACCTGTAATAATTAAGTTGCAAAATCAGAATAATAATTCAGACATCATGAAGTTGTCATGAATATTAAATAAGGACTTACATTAAAATGCTTAGATAACTATAAATCAGCTTATAAAGTTAAAATTACACTCTTATTTCACATAAATTAATTTTATTATCGGGCATAAAGAACAGCATGCAAAGAAGCATAATGCCAACAATAAAAACAGAAGCAGCAGTATACGAAACAACTCAAGATACTATAATTATCAGACACAGAATGTAAAATCTGTGTGCTATTCATTAGCCATTTATACTGTCAACAGTGAACTGACCACTCACGGTGTTCACTCGTTTTTGTTGCTCAGTTGTTTTGTCTTTTGCTTACTAATCTATAGGAATTATTTATTCTGAACATTGACCTTTGTGCCTTTTGTTGCTGATAAAGACATAAGCCGTTTATTTATCTCTTATTTATGGTCTTTCTCATCCTATAAATGGTTTGAGTTTTTGTGGGAGAGAATATTTTTATATATTTTCATGAAGAAATCTGATTTTTATATTTTTCCTAGGAAAGTCTTTCCTGCTCATAATTATTTAAAGCAAAATTCCTTTTTTCTAGAATTGCTGTTTTCCTTTTCTTATCTATTTTTTTAAAGGTTGTATTGAAATAGATCTAGATTATTTTTGGGTGTGGTGTGGGGTATTCTTTCCAACAGATAAGCAATTGGCCCCAATGTATTTATATCAATCTATTACTTTTCTTTCTAAGGCAAGACACTGTCCTCCCAGCACGCCAAATCCCCACAGAGATAGGGCTTTATCTCAGGGCCCCAACGCAAGGAACTGGGGACATCTGGGAAGTCACAGAAACCCAGGGGCATAAAACCACACAGGGAAATTACTTTATTCCACAACATTATTAAACCAAAAACACTTGATGCTTCATCTGTTGGGATTTTCTGTCTCTGCCTACTAAATACACTGAATGATGCCTAAACAACTTAGACCAGCCACAGAAAAGGCAGAGTTCCTAGAGACGGCTGAGCGGCAGTGTCCCAACAGACTGAGCCAGCAGCCGAGGACGATGCACGCGGGCGTTTGAAAAGGCTTTTGAAGTATTGGTGTTGGATTTAGCAAGGTCAGAAAGCCTCTTCTCGCTCAGGCAGCCTGGGGACCGGTGTCTCTATTGAAAGCCCGACCTTTAGCCCCGGGTCCGCGGGTACTTGCGCTCGGGAAGGGCAAGCTGGGGCTGTCCCGCTGACAGGACTTTGGAAAGTTACGTGGAACTCACGAAGCCAGGCCTTTAAGATTGGGTTCTTCTAAACAGAGAACTGAGCCAACTGGGTTGTGACCTTCTATGTCATCCAAGGTGAGGGATTCTTTGACAGACACAAGTCAATGTACCATTGGGAGCATACCCCTTGGTAAGGCAAAACCAGCCTCCAGTCCGGGCATGTGCAGTCAGCATGGGTTACAGGAACAGAGAGGGTAAATGTGTTTCTTTACTTACCACCTACTGAGTCAGGCTCACAGAGTCCTGGATTAGCAAGGCTGTATGGCCAACAGAGGGCTTTTATGTTACAAGGTAAACATGTGCTTTTTCAGGTATGAGCACGTTCAGGATATCCTCCCCGCTCAGGGAACTCGCCCAGCAAGGTTTTGCTGCTTCCTGGTGACTCAGGGGGCCACGCCAACACACTTGGCCTGATGGTGGCTTCCTTGCGCCCAGAGGAAGGTAGGACCCTGTGCAAGAGTGAAAAGGGGCCGAGAATGAGCCTACCCTGTTCAGCTACCACAGGGCTTCACTCAGAGCCGGCAAAGGCTTCAGAGCCCATCTGGGAGGCCATGAGCGTCCTCCTCCTGCACAGAAGGCCATCCAGCCAGGTGTGGGCGGGTGGGCATGTGTGTTGACTATGAAAAATGCAGTATCGCCTGTGATGCCTCTGTCTTCCCTTCACACCCACATCCAGTCACTTACTTCCGTAGTGCTGCCTGTGTCCTGTCCACACGCCCAACCGCCCAGTCCACAGCTCAGGTCATCCAATGCAGTAGCCACCGGGGGCTTTTCAAACTTAAATATAAATGCAGTAGAATTTAAAACTCTATTTCTCAGTCACACTGGCCATGTTTCACATACCCAACAGATGCACGTGGCCTGTGGCTAAGCCCCAGAGGGCGGCAGAGAGAGAATGTTTACATTACTGCAGAGGGTTCTATGGGACCCATGGAGAGTCTTGATGGGACTCCGTCCATGTTTTGTGCTGCCTCCAAGGTGCACACGGGAAGAAGGGCTTTGCGCGGAAGGTTTGTTAAGTATACAGAGGGAGGGAAGGGGCCAGAGCAGTGGAGGGATAAAGTTCCAGAACTCCTGCGGGCCTCCCCGCCCCCGTTTTCTGTTTTCATGCCCGGAGGCCGGCTGCTCGCTGCCGTGTGCCTGGCTCCCAATTACCATTAGGGTTTATCCCAGAAAACTCAGACCAGGAAAAATAAGAACTTTTAATACCTAAAATTCACATTCTATTAAAACCGCCACCCTTTGCATATCTAGTGGAAAAAGTCGGGCTCAGTTCGCTAATGGCCCCTGGCTGAGACGGCGAGGCGAAGGCGGGTCACACTTGTGCGGTGACTCTCCGTGAACCCACACAGAGAACCACGGGGTCAGCACCGACCTGCAGACACCTGGAGGGAGGAAGGGAACATTAGAGAAATCCAATTTTCTCTAGGAAGAGGAAAGTGACCCGAGAAAGGAGACCACAAGCAAGTGAAATTAATTAAACAGAATCTGTGCAATGTGGCTGTAAAAGGAGGCTGAGTTGGCAGAGTTTTCATCTGAATATTATTTATGGAATTATTTTATGACTTACACATTTCCTCCATAAACAGATGTTTCAAGAACAAAATTGTAAAGGAAGGCCAGCATTTACAACAAAATTTCCAAATAATATGCTGGTTTGCCTAATTGAAAGAATAAATACAAGGGTGGAACTGAATATCTGAGTTTAATAAGCAAATAAACTCAAGTTGGAAAACAGCTACTATTCAATATTCCTTTATAAAGCAGCAGAATGAAAACAAACTTAAGCTAGCTATTCTAGTGATAGAAACAAGAAATGATTAAAGGAGGATTCTTAAAATAATACAGGTTTTGTTTTCATCATTGATTTAGGGGAAATCTACATAAGAAATTACTGAGAGAAAAGTAAAAAGAAGAATACATAATGTGCCATTTTTGAAAAGCAAACCACGAGAAAACCCTTATGTAACTAGAGAAAAATTACAAAAGATAGGTACCATTTCAAGATAATAAGTAAAATACAATTCTCTTCAGTAAAATCAAACAAATGGAAGTCCTATGTGTGTGTGTATGTTTGTAACTGGCTTATGCAACATTCATGTCTTTTTTATCGCACTTCCCATACTGTAGTCGGTATTTTCTGGGAAACCAGGGCATTCTCTCACCTGCGCGCTCCCAGTTCGCAGCAGCAGGCTCCAGCACCTGCTCGGCATGGGATGAGCTGTTGCTGCATGAATGACGCCAACTAGACCAAAGGGCTGGGGAAGGGTGCAGGGAAGGAGCAGAAAGCAAGGGTTAAGGGTGATGAACTATGACCAGCATGTTCTCTGTGAGGGGAGGTGGTCACATGGGCCATGAAGGCTCTTTAGAGGACTTACATTCGATACTAAAGACAGGACCAGCTGTACAATTTGCAGGACCCAGTGCAAAATAAAACTTTAGGGCCCCTAGTTTCAAAGTTAAGAAGTTCGAAATGGTGACTGCCGAGCATTAAACCAATCATGGGGTCCTGGGCAACTGCATTGGTCATACCCCATGAAGCCTGCCTTTTTCAGGTAATCAAGGGTTCCTGACAGATTTTAAGCAGAGGTAAGTTGATCGGATTCGAGAAAGATCATCAAATGCACTGTAACAATTGTTAGCAGGAGATCTGGGAAAACTTGGAAAAAAGCTACCCTAGCCATGAAACATGGGGATGGCCTGAACAAATCAGCCAGTGGTAGAAGGGCTGGGCGGTGCAGAAGATTCCAAGAGGAAACTAAGGAATTAGAAACCACTATCACAATAGCACTGAGAGTGGAGACTGGTGTGGAGGGGGTGGGGGGAGGCTGAAGAAAATGGGAGGGCAGCAAGTAAGACTTGGAAATTTCTGCCTCCGGCAATCACGTAAATTGAGTTGCAGCAGAGCCAGCCCACAAGGACATCTGACATGCTCTTGAGAATGATAATAAAATGTAGAAAGTGATAAATAACAGGATGTTATCATGAAAGAATAGAGATAATGAGTTAATGGGCTCAGAGCAGACAGACATGACTTCCTTCCAAGAACCTGGGAGAGGAACAGGAATTGTCCCATGGCAAAGCTGGCGCTCGTGTTGCATCTTAAAATATCACTAACTGTTGGGTAAAGAGTGGCAGGTGGGGAGTCCAGGAGGAGTCGGGTGCATGGGGAGGTACAGGGCATACAGAAAAACCCCTGGTGTTTTGGATTGCAGCACTTCTGTGAGCCAGTAAGTCCTACTTACAGGAGAGAAAGGGAGACATAAGGAAGCCAGGTGACTTTGCAAGTTTACAAAGAGAACTAGGAAATAATGTTGCCAGGCTCCCTACCCAGGGTTTTCTCCAAATGACCACACTTTCTCCCCAAAAAGTCTTCTGTGGTTTAGACTATGTTAATAACCAATTAAATTATCAGCATGGCAAACTCAACAGAAGGCAGGACAGACACCAGGTGTTAGGACCACCAAGGGTCTTAATGGCAAACAGTCGGATGCCTGGAAATGAGCTGGGCTCCAGGGTTAGCTTAGTCTAACAACAATAAGCTTCTGGCAAAGACTTGCCTCCTGATTTTGATCAAGCGAATCGTGGAGCCAAATTCATCGCACAATTGCTCACAAATCCATAGACAGATTTCTTTTTTTATTCAGGTTATGCCTGAATGCCCAGTATTGTCATAAGAAAGTGCCTGTTGGAACATTTCTTTCTTTCTTATTGATGAGCAGCTGTGGGTGACAGAAACCTAAGACTCAGGAGTTTCTGTCCCTTAGCGCTTTCAGTCTGTTCTGGTTTAAGATGATTACATAGCTGTACTTTATAACAAGAGACAGTCGAACGGGAGAGATGAACGGTTTTATTTCTCAAACCAGCTTCATCAAGAATGACTCAAAGCTTCATCTCACCAATCTTTGCACAATTTTATTCTCATAATAGGTTGGAAATGGAATGTCATTTTTCATAAGGCTGATTTTTAACTAGTTAGCGATGGAACTGTTAACACTGGTGCGCCCTGCAAAAGTGGACATTTATTATCTGACTTCTGGCCTTAGCTGCCCATTAAGTTTCCATTCATCATAACGAACCCTTGGACAGCCTGCTCTGCTGTTCTCAAAGCCTTCGCAGTGTAATCCCAGGTCGTGAAAGGAAATGGTCAAGAAAAGTACTTCCCAGAATCTTTCTAAAGGAGCCACAAAACCACTGCTTCTGAGAGAGGTCTATGTAATATATCATTCAAACAATTTTAGCACCTTCTGGAACACTTTTGAAAGTAAAAGAAGGTTTTATTAATAACTATATCAAGTCAATAAATATAAGTCAAGCCTCAATGAGAAAAACCATGACATATCTTTACTCTACCTCTTATCAATGTAATTTTAAAGATAATCCAGCAAGTATTGCCTATTGGGATAAGAACCTTGCATCATACATAAATATATGTCCTCCAAAAGTAGAAATAAATCATATCAGTCAACTGACAACAGAATCTTATGTAAGCTTCCCCCACCCCCATACATTTGAATCAACTGATTCTCACAGATAGTCCCCGGACGGTCAGAAACTGGAATTTTTTTTTTTTCCACTGAAAGTCATTGGAACTTAAGCTTCAAGACTAAAGGAATTACTATAGCAAGTAAACACATTTTACGTGGGCTCACTCCATTTATCGTGTCTGGAATTAGTAAGTACTTATTCAATAAATAAATGAGGTGATACATTAACTTCATCAAAAGCCCATCTGCCTCTGATGCTCTGAAAACACCGTGTTGAAGAATATACCGGTGACGGCGGTTATCGTGAGCACTTCTGTGTAGCAGAGAGAGGGGAATGGCCACTTCAATGCTTATTACAGCCAGGTGGTATTCGAAGCCCTTTACACAAATTCTCAATTTTAATCCTCAAATCAATGCTATGAGACAGGCACTGTCACCTGCATCGTACAATTGAGAAAACAAGGTTTACGCAGTGAACTAACTAACCAGGTCAGTCATACAGTGGCCCAAGCCCATGGCTGCCCGGACTCCGCGACCCGGCCCTTCCCCTTCTGCCGTGGATAGCAACCGCTCTGCGCGGGTCACCCACAGGAAAACTCTTAGCATTAACAGAAATGCTAAGACCTTACAAAATAGGTAAGGGAGCTAAAATGCTATTGGGGAGGAATTAACATTTTAGAAAGAGAACGGAAATGAATTAAAAATTATATATGTAAATATACAAAACAAAAACCTTATCATTATGGTAGGGTCTTAAAAATGTACATGCCCCCATATTCAATTAGTCATCTTCATCAAACAAGTGTGAGTTCTTGGATGACTGCCTGTGTCACTCACAAAAGGGACTATACATTCCTTGTCCTGTCCTTTTGAGAGTTTTATCCCTCTGTGTATCAAATCAATAAGAAGAAATAACTTACACACAGTCCAAGAACTCTACTAATCAGTGAATGATGAGACGGGAGGCCATTTGAGGAGAAGCAAAATTAAAATGGCCTCAACAATGTCCCTCCGGATTTCTATAAAATCTTTTAATAAAAGCAGCTGGAATTTCATCCTGACTCACAAGCTTTCATTATGTGTCCCAAATACTTCCATCTTATTTTTTTTTCTTTTGTCTTTGACAGTTACTGCCAAATATCAGAGTCTTGAAAGTACTGAGAAGATTCTTTGTTTTTCACTTTGTTCCTTTCTCAGGTTCCTTTTGCAAATGTGTTTTGGGTTTGGCATTCCTTAGACATACGTCTTCGCAGCTAGTTATTGAAAGGAGCATTTCCCTGTGACAGTGTTTGGCCATAAATGCCGCTAGGCCATTATGGTTTAAGGCATGTTGCTGGCTTGGAGGTTCCCCTGACTATCACTGCCGTTTTCTACATACTGCAAACTGAGAGATAAATTTTTAATTCTTATCAGGAACCCAGGGTGTCCGTGGAGGCCAGGAACGAGCCATGTCAGAGGTAGCTGGGGTGCTGCACTCAGTTAAGGCTGGTTCACACCCTTGCCCCTCTAGGGAGCGGGCACACCTTGAAGCCTGCTCCGCTGTCCCTACAGCATCCATCCGCCAAGGGCAGCACTCGTAGCTCACAAAGTGTAAGGAGCACCACCTGAGGCTATCAGCCAGGCCAATATGGGAGTCTTTCTATAGACCATGCAGCAAATGGGGAAATGATTAGACCTGGAGTCCACAGCCTGAAGTTCAATTCCAGTTCTATCTCTTAGTAGTAATTACAATCCCAACTAGCTGGAAAGGTTATTTCAATTCATTGCACCTCTGCTTTCTTGTTTTCTAAACTGAGCTGTTCATATATTACGGTAGAAAAACTAACCAAAAAAAGGGCATTGCTTTGAATATAAAAACCTGACTGCAGATATTTCTTTGTGTGACTGGCAGCATAACTCTCCGCAGTGTTTAGAAAAATGCTTCCATTTGGTCTGGACAAGTCACAGGGGTTGATAAAGGTGATACCATGAGAACAGGGTCTGAGTGGACTGAGACGTTGAAAGAACCAGATTTCTGTTTCCAACAACGTGTGAGGAACTCTGAAGGTGTACAGTTAACCCTACATCAGGGAGAAGGGTTCCAAAACCCCTTAGAAAGGAGAGGGATGAATGCAGGGTCTTTGAGGGTACTCCAAGGATTTGTGGGAGGCAGAGCCAGCCCACTGGTTCTCACTGTCCACTTCGTAAAGTACACACATTTCTTTATCTAGCATTCAAACCCCTCTAGATTCCATCTTCCCTGCGGTGCATTTTCCTGCTTCTCAGCCCACACCTTTTATTCTCACAAGACTATTTTTGGTGTCTGGGCCTCCGGGTGCCTCTCTACCTCCATGCTTTAGCTCAAGTCATTGCTGTCACATTAAATTCCTTTTCCAAGTACCAAAACCTGGCTCTGTCTTCAAGGTATACTTAATGTGCAATGAACTCTTCATATATGAACCCATCAAGAATTAGGCATTGTGGTCTTTGCTGAGGGTATTTTTAATTTAAGTGACTTTATAATGCACCTAATACATTAAAGGCACTATGTGAAATGTTGAAGGATTAATTTAGAAAGCCCAACTTCCATTTAGTAGGAGTTCTAAAGCATAGAGACATGAAAGATAGAGATTAATTAATCAATTGATACTAGGGAAAAAAAGTCCTTAATGTGAAGAAAGTCATAGCTCTTCATACTGAAAAGCACACTAAATAATAAGTTAACAAATTTACAAAAGACTCATAAAACATGGCTTAGTAAAACTGTATAATTCCATGGATAACAACAAAAGCATAACATTTTCAAAGAAATGAACAGACATCCCTTTAAAATTTTTACATTTGGCTTTATCAGCATCACTAGATAATTACTACAAATCAGAAGCAGTATGCTTGAAGTTTCAGGATTCTGTACACAGTCAAGGGCAAAAAAATGTATATATCAAAAAAGAAAAAATATTTTGGCCATGCAAGTGTGTAGATGACTTATCACACCAAACCTGCTCTGAATCACTCAAGAATGCACTAAGAAAAATTAACTGTATGATAACGAAGATGATGTGATACCCCCAAAATAAATTATGGTATTCTTTAACAATAGCCAATGCAAAATCGTTATTGATTAAGGAAAATATAAGGTTATTATAATAGATTATGACATAGCAAGGAAGACAAACAGAGATGGTGTCCTAAAGTCCTTTTGGTGGTCAGAGAGGAATACAATGACTAATTTTAATTGACTATAGAAAAGTATGAGGTTTAAAAAATGCATTAAGCATGTTAACGTACCAAGTACCCAAAGTAGACACTGAACCGTAATTCTAAACCGCAAAAGGAAGGGTGGGCCAAGGAGCTAGATGGTCACTGCGGTGTAAGCAAACTAGCTGTAACACATGGCCAGGGAATTTTATGATGTGCAAGGTTCGCTACGACACATAGCTCCACTGGGGGGAAATGCCATTCAATTGCTAAAATGGGAAAGAACTCTGATGCGCTAGCGGCCCGTTTCTTTAAGTAACATGACAAAGACACGAGAAAAGTCTAGCTCTCAGAACATGCCATGAGGACTGGAAGGAAGACAGAGATGTCCAATCAACATTCAAACCCTGAGTCAAGCACTTTCTGGGTTGTAAATTACTATACACAATTAGTAGTTATTAATGTTAATATACAAAAATCATCTGGAACCTCAACTATGAGAAGTGGAAAACTAGACTTAACTCTTTCCTCAGTATAATTCTCTAGAGATTCTCCAAACAAGGTCATGAGAGTATCGTCAACAACACTGAAGAAAATTCTGCTCCATCTATTTATTTGTCTGAGTTGACTCTGAAGCTGGCATCATTTCTCTTTGCCTGGTCACTGCGGTTTCTTCTCGGTTAATTAAGACAAGTTACTCCAAAAGCCCAGGGTGCAGCAAAAGTGCTCGTGCTACAGGCACTAAACAAGATTAGAAAAATGAGCATTCGAAGCAGCCATTTAATCTCGAAGCCATACTACAAGGGAAATGTCTTTGATTCCCAAGTGATAGTATACAGATGTCTATGTGGGATAATAGATGGAATAAAGAATGCAGAAATGACTAAAATTAATGGAGTGGTTATTATGGAGAGCCAGCTCTTTGAGTTAAATCTGATTTTCCTTTCCCTGTGGCATATAAGACCAAGACAACTGGAGAAGACTGGAAAGAAAGAGGGATTTGGAGTCTGAAGTCTGAGCTGTGGCCACTGTGGGCAGGATAGTTCACCTTCCTGTGCCCTGGTCCTCACCTGTGAGGTACAGGTAGTGACACTAACCTTAAGAGTAAGTTATACAGATTAAACAAGATGACATGCAAAGTCCTTTCCCAATTGCAAAGTGTTCCCCAAGTGATCATTTTTAGAGGTCATGTAATTTGCAACATGGATCTAGGAGGACCTGTGGAAGAAGCCCTAACGGCAAGATCTGTTTCACACCCTAGACGATCAGTTATACAGTCCCGCAGGAAGGGCAGGCAAGTGAGAAAAGGACCAACGCACAGCCCGCGGCAAGCGGGCCAGGCTCTCCGGCAGCGCTCAGTGCGGGAGGCAGCTCGCTGGGCCAACTGTCACGTCTGGCCTCCTGCAGTCACAGTGAGGCCAGCAGGGACCGCCTTCCTTCACTGTGTCTGGCCCTGGGGGGCAGCGTCCAGCTTTGCTGGTTCTTATTGATCCTTCCCTGATCTAAATTTATTTCTCCCTTGTTTTCCCATTTCACATCTTGCTGCTTTTCTGAATGATTTGATTGGTAAATTATTTAGTAAAGCAACTGTAAATTATTCCGTTTCATCAATTTTACAACTGCTGAAGGAAGCTGTTCAAAGCATTTCTCTTGGCTCCTGCTTGCTGTGTACCGGAAGCCCTCGCCCATCAAACGCAACCTCACTAGGGGTCATAAATGCAGGGAGGCTCTTGCATCTATCTGTTCGGCTTTATCCAAGAACCAATGTGATACGAACGTCTACTCCAAAGGCCATGTTTGCTGTGTTTGCCTTGGATGATTAGCACACACTAACTGCATGACTCTGTCAAATTACTTAACCTTTCTTTGCCTCAGTTTCCTTATCTAAAATATAATGATAATAATTGCACCTATCTCAGGAATGTTAAGAAGATTAAATGAGTAAATGCTTGTACAGCACACATAAGAGTGCCTGGCACGTGGTAAGAGCTATATATGTGCTTGTTAAATAAAGAAATACATTATGTGTAGGTAAAATCATGGATGAATCCATAATGACAAACTTTTAGGTGAAGATGAATGTATATTACATATTTATTGTAAACAAATAACCCTATGATGGTTGTCTCTGAGACACTATGTCAAAACCCATAGAACTTCGCAGCCTTAAACACCGAACCCTAATGTATATGAAACTGAAAAATTATTTGGGAGGTCAGGGGATTCCAGGATGGAATGCAAACTGTGACCAATGACTCTAACTGTTTGACAAATGTAATATAAATGAAACAATCTCACTGAAGGGGTAGAGAGAACAAGTGCTGACCTAAGTAACTTTGGAGATGGATGAAATCTGTAACCCTAAAGGCAAACGAAGCGATTAATAAGCTCTGCAGTCTGGTTGTTAAAGGTCGTTTTCCACGGGGGTAGGTGTTAATAATTCTAATACTGCTGTACACATACACTGGAATATAACAATTCGATAAGCAGATGGTGGATGGTGGGAGCCAGGTTTCTCATTGTTGAGTGAGAGCTTATAAACAAGCAAGGGGGGAGGGCTAGAATAATCCATGAGATAACAGACTGTAGCTGGAGAGATCCGTATGAACTCATATTTGGCTTAACAGAGATCCAGGTGGTTACATGGAGCTACATGTATATCCACATATTATTTCCTTGCTCCGTCGACTAAGGGCTTAAAGAAACACCACCCCAGTAACGACAAACATGCAAAGGCAGCTCAGAGCAGCACATCCTTGACTCCAAGGACCGGTGAGTAACCACAGCCAGCGCTTAGCAAGGGCTGACTCACAATTCTAGAATTCAAAGTCTTGAACAAGGAAGTTCTAGAGCTTCAAAGAGGGAGTCGTGGAGAGGAGACTCTGGGCCCTGCTGTGGGAGACGGTCTCCAATGCGCAGTGTCCCCGGGTGCACCACCCGGATCCCGGGGAGCGCTCTGGAGAATACAGCTTACAGCAACTTCATGACACGATTCCAAAATTGCAGTGAGCCAGTGCCAGAAGGAAACCCTTCTTTCTGCAAAATTGGCCCCGACTCACGCCCAAAATGAAAGCCCACCGACCGCGATAATTGACCTGTGGCTTCTGTTCCTAAAAAGAATGTGGCCTTCGGGGGACAAATTATAGGGTTACAGCATTTCCCAGCCATAAACAGCTAGTCAACAGTTTATGATGAGGGCTGTCCCCCCTTCTGGAAGAGAGCTGTTACAAGTCTTTCGTATTTAACATGTTGTCCAAGACTCTATTTCCAGAGGCTCTTACAAATCTTTACAGTGTGCCCAGTTAGGGGGAGAGGACGGGGGCATGGTTAGTTTTTTGTTGTTTTAATCTGATGACCTTCTAGCAGGACTGACTGCGGAAACACGCCTTTGTCATTACTGATATCATTGTCCCCTTTCTTTTTCTGACTTTGGAGTGACAATCTGCACTGGATTGATTACCAATTTCTCATTTCCACTTGAAATGTGGAGTCACCTAATTACCCCCAAAAGGCCTTTTCTTGGGATCTGACCGCAGAGGTAAAACATTTAAATAATATATAAATATATATTGTATACATATGTATTTATATACACATACATACATGTATACACACAGCAAAAAAAAACCAAATATGTCATTCCAAAAGTCTAAGGAAATTTCTGTATTCCTAACCCTCTTTCAAGTTAAAAATTTTTTTAAAGTGTGCATGTCTGTCTCTATGTATATGTGCCTGTGTGTGCATATGTGTGTGTAATATCTTTTATTAAAAGAGTAACCAGAGCCACTGGCCAGGGTGGTCCCGTGTGCATGGCACAGGAGCCAGAGAGGCTGCCTGACACCAACCAATGGCCGAGCCTGCAGCAGCTCTGAGTCCCGGGGGCGGGAACATGTCAGCAGTGCTATCGATTCTGTGTCACCCAGGAGCAGGACCAGCGAGGGCGGATAAAACCAAGAAGCTTAAATGTCTCCAGTCCAAAATGTAAACTGGCCCAAAACTAGAAATAGAAGATTGCGTTCTCTGCCAACAACTAACCAGTGGGGGCGTGACGGAGACAGGGCAGCAGGGGGAAGACAACACCAAGGGAAGAGCATCTTGGATGCCTGCGCACCCTGCTACTAACGAGCTCAGCATGGAAAATGGGCAATCTATTCTGTGGTCTTGGAAATAAAAAAAAAATAATAAGATACAGCCAGGCATTCGTGTCAGTCTTTCATAAATAATCTAGTAATTGTCATATATTTATAATGGGGAGAAGATATGAGTATCCAAAACTTAATTCTCTCTAGCACAAGAAGCCGGCATATGCCTTCAATGGAAAATAAGTATCCGTTTCTAATACACTGGCTTTAGAACCACCGATTTTTAACAAGGTTGTAAGCTCAGGCTGACTGATTTAGTCATGCCATGTACCTGGGCTCGAATTTTTAATAGTTAATTGTCCATTGCGAGGGATTGCTTTTGGGTCATCCCACCCCATGCTGGCCATCACCTCATTACTGCTGGGTTCCTCACATCAATTCCTCATTCATTCCACATGCAGAAATTAACAAACGACTCAGAACATCTTTTATTTTCTTTGGGGGAAATGGTTACTTTGGCAGGAAAGGGGTATGAACAAATGGAACACGAGTCTAGAGCAAAGCAGCCCTCCTCTATGTGGGATAAAAGACCAGGGATGAGTCATGACATGCCTCGGACTGGAACTTCCAGAACAAGGAAACCTTGCAGGGGCCAAGAGGGAAGAAACTTGTGACCCTTTCCCTATTTCCAAAATGCAGATATTAGAGCCGGCGGTTAAACCAGAAGTAGAGGCTGGGGAATCTGGGGAGTGTGATACAAACCTGCAGAACTGCTTGGGTGCAGAGCAGTGTTTTCTCCCATGACACAATAATACAGTGTCTATTTTGGTATAATGACAGAGACTCCACACAGTAACACAAAATCATCTGAGTGCCAGAATGACAAAGCACATTGCAGGCCAGGCCAAATCCATTTTGCTGAGGCAATGTCTGTATCTCTAGCTCCCTTCAACGATCCACCAGGAAATCCAAGCGGAAGATGGGAACACACCCAGGATACTGCCCACGCCATGTGCATTTTGAACAGTGTATCTATTTTTATCACAGCCTCCAAACCCATAACAATCGCTGCCACTTCTTGAATGCCTTCTTTGGTCCTCACACTTACTAAATGCATGCATATACGAGGCCAATCCTCACAATAATCATGCAAAGTAGATATTACTTTTTTAAACGAGGAAACAGGTGCCCAGGGAGATTAAGCCCAAGCCAAGCTCACTCAGCGATAAGCGATGGAGCTGAAATTCCCTCTGGCTTTAAATCCTGTGCTCTATCTACTACGCCCTTTTCTACTTCCTTTCGCTCTCTACACAGCTCAACAGAAAGGTGCCGCCTTTCAGGACTTCCACTTCCCCTGATTACTTCACCATCCAGTCCCCATTATGGAGGCCTGCCCTGTCCAGCACTGCCCACGCCTAGATGGAGAGGTCGGCTAGCTCTAGAGGCTTACTATGGGGAAGTCCACTTGACTCTCCATAGTCACCTTTACCACCAATAAGAGTAATATTTTGTTTTCCACTTACCTTATTCCTTCATCTTATTTCTCCGTCGGTTCAATACGCTGGTGGAGAAGAGGGTGTTAGAGATGAGGTGCCCACTATGAGCTGACATCACTCTTTCAGAAAACGTGCCCCTAAGCCCTGGCGGATTTTGCCGTTGCTTATTGAGCATGAGCGCTCCCTGTGCAAACCACTGCTGTAAGCAAATGCGGTAGATGTTTAGCCTGCACGCACACGCACACGCATGTGCGGAGAAATCAGGTTAAGGACATATGTGTTAATTTGTCTCTGGGGAACAATTTTAATTATAAATGAACCTCTTTTATTCCTTAACTAGGCCCAGTAGGACTTCTCTTTGGCAATGCCAACTTTTTTCTTTCTTTCTTTCTTTTTTTAGCAGTTGGTTAGAAATGTTCTTTGTAACTGAAAGCAATAAAACTATTTTCATTAAAAAGGGAGAGGGAAATTCTATAAATCAGACTGTAATTCTCCCCTGTAACAATGAGTCATTAAGATTTTATTCTGGCTTCTCTTTTCCCCTGGTTAATTAATATTAAGACCCCCCCACCTTAATTCACAAATGGAGAACAGCAACAAAGCTGGCTGTGCTACCAAAACCTCGCAACACATGTAGCTCGCGGTGTACAGCACCAAACGCTCGGCTGTCCGGGATTCCCTTGAATACAGCGTATTTTCTTATCAGGAGGAAAAACACTTCCCAGCATGTTCAGTTAGTAGCTGAGCTCTGTTTTTGTTTTGTTTTTGTTTTAGCTCTTAAATAATAAAAGTCAACAATCAAAGAAGTCAAATAATGAGTTTAAACTCACCCAGGGACGACCAGGCAAGGACTCGGTGGACCAGGTTAGTAATCACTGCAAGAAAGAAGAGCAAGTTTATCATCAGACGGCCCGCAGCACTAATTAATAGCTGAACATTCAATAATCAAGGATTCATTCCAGTGCTGACTCCTATTTACATGTTAATGATTACGTAGAGAGTCAGAATAATTGTTGGGAATAGAGACACTGAACTGCAGGGGAAAGAAGGGATCACCTATATTTGGGGCTTTGCAGACAGCAGATGGGCCACCCAGGACCACGACCACACACTTCACAGTTCACTTCAGTGTGCATCCAGTGCATCATGGCCCCAAACTCAAATGTCTGCAGGTTCAGTTAGGTAACAAAAATGAGTGACATGGACCCGAGGTAATCAGTTCCCATAACTTGCCCTCTAAACTCTCAGCAGGACTGGCCACATGATGTGCAGAGTCCAATTCAAAAGAAAAAAGCAACAGAGACTCCATAGAGTGCCTGTGCACGTGTGGGCTCCCGGCCCACCAACTTCCAAGGCCCCTCCCACAAGCTGCTGACCCGGCTCACCATGTCCTAACCATCAGCCTACCACCTCAATTCATGGCAGGCGGATACGGCATCTCTCGGCCAGGACATGCTAGGTACCCAGACAAGGGGTAGATGAGAGGCTCACTCCTACCCGGTCATCCACCAGAAAGCACAATGTCACTGCTAGCCCAGGGTGAGACTGCTGCCACCATGTCCTGCTCCAAGATGCCATGGGCATACACATGCAATCCTGACGCTCCCTACACCCATGCTCAGAAGTCATGAGGGCGGAGCAGGGCAGGGCCCATGGGGACAATGATGTCAGAGCCTGAGCAGAACTCCTGGGGATGGTAGAGAAGCGTTCGAGAATACTTAGATTGACGCCCATAGCTGAGGCTGTCCTCCTTTCTACTGTCACAGTCAAGGCAAACAGCCTTCCCTCTGGGAGCAAGGATATCAAACCCACGCCCCACCCTGTGTGTTTACTACTGTATATACAAAGGGACTCATTTCCAGTCCCCAGGAAGCAGCATGGAACACTGGGAAGACACGGGATCTGAAACAATAGCCAACTATTAATCCTGCTGGTTATGTGGCCTAGGAAAGTTACTTAGCTTCTCAGAGTGCGTATTACATCATATGTAAGTTAAATCGGTACTATCGCATTGCATAACATTGGTCGTAAGCAGCAAACGTAAAAGAACACGACTCTGTACAGAGACTGGTCAGCAGCAGACAGAATATGTCAGACTACGTCTGTCCACTATTTTCTGGAGACTTTTCTCACAACCTAGCCCCATCTCTGCCTTGGATGCTACGGACTAAACGACTCACTAGTAAGTCTGAGTCCCTGGGTTCCACGTCTACCCAATTTCCATGTATAAAAAGACTCAAATTGGAAAATATATAGCTTTATGACCACATTGTGCCTGACTGACTGACTAGTTTAAATTCTTTATGCATTAACAGGGGATGAGGGCAATTATGTGGTTTGGTGTTCCTTGAACGTGAGCCAAACCTCGAGGCAGAACCTCCAACCTCTGTTGAAGGACCTACTACAGGCTGATATTTTCCGTACATTCTCCCATTTCATACTCACAGTAAGCTTGCAATGCTACTTTTGTAAACTGAGGCATAGAGAAGGTAAGTTTCCTGCATCAAGAGAAGAGCAGGGCAGGGAGTCAAACTCAGATCTCGCTGGCCTACGTGCTTTTCCGGATAATGCTGTTCATCTGGCAACGGGCTATGTGAAAGCTCCCGATTTGGAACAGGACAGCAGGCCTCAGATGCACTGCTATACCTGGTCAAGCCTGAGGAGGAGCTGTTTGGCAAATAAAATCAGGATCACCCCACGTTTAAGGAATCCACTCAGTATGTTCCTTAAAAAATAAATGTTGAGGAAATCTACTAGCACCATCAGACACCGAAATGTGAAGACAGTAAGCACTACTGTGCTCTATTTCTTGAGAGACTCAGATATGTAAATCTCACAGCAGCTTTGGTCTTTATAGAATCTGCTGTTTGGTTTTCTTTTTGCTGTGCAAGCTAAAGTTGATTTCATATCCCCCAAAATGTCCCAGAGCAATGTTAAAGACAAGAATGCTTTCCAAATTTATTTCGGTAGAAACAGACATACTAATACATTTATATGAGTCCTGTTACAGGGGGAAGGCATCAGGGCTACCGTGTCACAACACATTCTCCTCCGGGGGCTGGGCTGTAAAAGGGACACCAGCTGTGTCACCAAAATGATGAAAAGGTCTGCGCACCTCCTTGTGCACGATGTGCCTGCACAACAGGTCTGGGGGATGCAAGAGGGGCGAGTGGGCAGGTTGTCACCAGAATCTGGAGATGAGGCAACTGTCAGGGCCCATGATCAAAGCTGGGAGCGGTGGGCCAGGAAGGCAAAGAGATGGCCAGTCCAACACCAGGCTAGGAGGGCACAGGGGATACCGGCGCCAAGCAAGATGGACTGGAAGCCAAGAGCCAAGGCCCCTGGGGACGAAGCACGGGAGACAACCACCAGGGGAGGCAGCAGATCTTCTGCCCAGACCTCTGATCGTCCACGGCATCCGCAGGCACTGCCTGTGACAGGATGTTCTGAAAGTCAGGCTGTTCTGGAGTGCGTCGGAGCATGCGGCGCACACTGTGAGTGGCGGTCCCTCCGGCTCCACCTCCCTCCCTCTTCGGTTTCTTTGGTTTCTCAAGTTCTATTACATTGACCTACAAATAGTTCTAGAATCCCTCCTCTTCCCTTCTTTCCTTCTGCGGTGGTCCTTGTCACAACTTATCCAGATCAATTTCCCATGACCAGACTTTATACTTCTATTCTCATCGAACCTGCCCCAGCACCTCCGACCCTAATCGTTTCATTTCTCTGAGTAGAGACTTGGATCGCGTCTGGGCCTTCTGGCTAAGCTCCCGGCATCAGAGGCTCGGGGCACACAATCTGCGCTCCCTCACTGGTACCGACGTTGATATGGAAACTACCGAGGTGCCACGCGCCTGGCCTTGTTGCAAGCCGCGGGGACGCAGGGAAGGATAGAGCAGAGCTCGCCATACTTTGCAGAATAACACAACTTCTTCTCCTGCCATCCATCTCTATTCGTGTCATATTCCTGCCATGATATATTCTTTTGTGCTCTTTAATAAGTTCTTGTCTCTGTCACTCCACTACCCAGGAAACTCCTATTCATCCTTCAATACCCAACTCACTTATTATCTTGCACATAACGTATTTCTCAATTCCCTAAACAGAATTTGTCTTGTGTATGTTCCCAGAGTGCTTTGCATTTCTCTTTGTATAGTGATCTAATTAATTGTAAGTATTTGCATTAAAACCTTTCTCTTCCACAAGACATTATCAGTTTTTCAAGTGTAAGAACCATTTTCTATTCACATTTATACTGATCAAGAGCTAATAAAGTACTGAAATAGATGAGACATTAAAAAACATAGTTTTAAAAAATAATTTGTTAAGGTAGAAATGCAGACAAGGTTTGGGAAGTCAGATTGAAATTTGACGTAAAAGAATCACACAGGCATCTCTGTTTCACTTAGTGTACTGAAAACAACAGTGGAATGCCAGGGAACACCCAAAATTTTTGGCAGGTAACTGGGAGATTCTTAGTTTTAGGAATGTAACAATCACAGTTTTAAATGACTTGAGAGGAATCTATCCACCACATAAATAATTTATTTCCTCAAAAACATTCTAGTCATATTTCTAAATCTTATCAGTAAGATCATCTATTTCTGTCTCCTTAATCTTTTCTTTGTCCTGGTGTTAAATTGACTTTATTAGGTAATTTTTTTCTATCTAATGAAAGGCACATTTTAGGCAGGTGGGCGATGGATCAGCCTCCCCTTCATATCCCGAACCACCCTGAGAGCACCCCCGGCAGCAAGAGCTTGGCGGCCAGAGACGGAGAGAACGTCGGTAACTGCTGGCAAGGAAAGGGCCCGAGGCATCGACCATCCTCGAAGACTTCGGAGCTGAGACAACACCACAGAATTCGGCACCTTATTAACGCCCTTTGCACTGGGAGGAATATTTTTAAATGACTTCAGATTAGAAATGTGCAAGACATTTTAAGACAATTTAATTGAACCCAGGGTTTCTCAGTTCTGTTGACATTTTGGACCAGATAATTTTCTGTGAAGAGGGAAGGCAGGACGTTGTCCCGTGCACTCCAGGGTATTTAGTAGCACCACTGGCCTCTACCTGTTAGATGGCAGTAGCAAACCCCAGTTGTGATAACTAAAAAATGTCTCCAGGCATTGTCAAAAATGTCCCCTTGCCGGGGGGTGGCCGGGGGGGGGGGGAGGCTAAATCAACCCTAGTTGAGAAACACTGATCTAGCCCACCACACATGAAAAAAATGCCTCTAACTTCATTATAGAAAACTACTTTTTCAAATCCTTTAATAATGATAAATGTGATAATGATAATATTTAGGTAAATAACGTTCACATTTACAGGTGATGTCCTGAAGAAATCATCTCTAAACCCTGCTGAAAGAACATGTAATAGACTTTGACATAACGTCAGTTAAAGGCCTATTCTGGATGAGAAGTGGAGGCAAACTGCCATGCGGCCAAGTTCTCCTTCCTCGGTGCTTCTGGAGGGCACGTTGTGGCTTACTCTGCAGCCAGATCAGAAGCCTCAGAGCAGATTCTAGATGGATGGAGAGGAGCTTGCCACACAAGAGAGTTAATAGCATGGTGATGTCCAAGATGGAACAGTCTCACATCAGAAATCTACGGAAAAAAAGAAGCCAGAGATAGGGCCTGGGATGTGGACTGAGGCGAAGATGAAATGATCCAATTCAAATGTTTTTGTAAATACCCTACAGGTGATCACAAGCAGCACTGGCATGGGCAGCCACGGATGGGGTTCACTCTGTGCTGGAACAACCACTCTGAAAGCAGAGGAAGGACTCCTCTGGGGACTGGGAATCTGGGGGGCCGGAAGGTGAATCAAGATGCCCTGTTACCGTAATTCAGGAGAGATATGACCCTGAGGACACATGATATAAACAACTGGGGGTGTTGGGAGCTGCAAGAAGAAAGGGACCAGGGAGAAGAGGCGGCTCCCCACGAAAGAAGCTGGGTATGAAAATCTGCCCAATGAGAAGTGCTAAAATAGCTCCATATCTCCTAAGTTTACACGGACCTTACATGCCTGTATTAATTCTAAATAAAGACTCAGACGTGACAACAATGGAGAAGAGCCCTAACCCTCGAAAGCATCAGTGCTCTGCCAGGCACAACACTGGACACAGCACGCATGCTCCCTCAAGGACAGTGTGCCAGAAGCTCGCCAGTGTCCCTGCCCATCAGTGTCCTCGTCCACTGGTGAGGCCAGACATCCACCCCTTTCTTGGGCTGGCCCTCGGGATCCCCCCAAATGGCCCACTGTGCTCCATTTCTCTTGCCCTGCAGCAACATGAATCACTCTTTGGGTGACATCAGCCCTACAAATCAATTCAATGAATTAAAACAGGCCCTGCTAGATCAAAACACAAGCCAAGGGTGTCAGGTCTTCCTTCCCCTGATTTGTGCCGATCGAAAACTGCTCTGGGAGTTCTGGAGAGAACAGCTCAGGCTCCTCCCACCCAGCAGCACGCTGGGTTCAGATGAGACGAGAACACCCTTGGGGACCGCGACAATGTTCTTGAAATGTCAGAGGCAGCACTGCAAGCCGCTGATCCTCTGCCACATTCTGGGCAATGGGTATTGATTTCAGACACTGTTTCAGAGCAAAACTAAAAGCGTGTGACTTTGCACCTTGTCAAGCACTCAAGCCCATCTTTGACAAGGGGTGTTGCAGCAGCAGCCTCACGCCTGGTACCTTTGAAAGCAGGACCAGGCCTCTGAGGTGTGTTTCCTCACTCCCTGAGGCTCAATCCGTGTTACAGCCTGTCAACGTTTTCATCCTCTAACAAGTGCGCACGAGAGCACTCAGAGCGGCAGGAAGGGAGGCCTCCTGTCACTGCTGCGGACGAGATTCAGGCAGAATACAAACGCCAACAAGCTCTGAGGCCTCTATCTCTGGTACTTTCTGAAGGTCTGTTACCCTTTCGGGAAAGTTGGTGTTTATTCAATAGATGTTTATTACACATCGTGGCAGGCTTTGGGGTGGGGAGAAGAAGATAAATAAGGAAGACTTTGCCTCAGAGAAACTTGCCGACTAGAAGGGAAAACAGATACGGACACAGATGCTATGAGGAAGCAAATCAAAGTGGTCAGCAGCTAAGAAGCAGAGCATGTGGTCAGAGCTGCAGTGACGCTGCGGGGAGTGAAAATCCCTAGGCCAGTCTCAGATGGATTATTAAAGGGAGAGAATTTAAGATCAAAAGGGGCACTGCTGCTCTGCCATCTAGTTGATGGTGAAATCCTAATATTCCTAAAAAATGCTTGAATCTGAACTCATCATCAAATAGATCGTCAGTCTAGCTAAATATTCTCTCCACATTTTAAATCCAAATGACACTTGAGTGATTAGGTTAATCTATGTTTCAAATTTTACAACCCTAGACTTTGCACATAGGATACAGTTCTGCAAACCATCTTTTCATGAAAAGGCACAGAGTGTGAGAAGAAAGTAGTCTTCGAATAGGAATGTGGGCAGAGAGCAGGGAGACTGACACTGAAAGTGATCTTGGGGTTTCTCTCTTCAACCTCAAAGAGCCACAGGAAGAAAAAGCAAAATTAGTGGTGGAAATAAAGTAATGTAGGCGTTTGAAATGGTATCTATTTTTAATGATCCTGAATGCGAGAAACCCAAGAAAGGAAAGTCAGGTTTAAAAATAACCAGTGAGACTTTACTTGGTACCATTTTTCACAAAGGTGCTAAACTTCCCTGTGTCACCTTTCACAATATCGTAAGGGTATTAGTGTCCCCAATGCTTAGGGGTGAGACAGGGAAAGGCAAAAGAAATGCCTAAGGGAAGGCATATAATAAAAGACCTCTAAACATAAGCTAAATGACTGAATAAATTAAGCCCAAGGCCACCTACGTATTTGTAGGAGAATCTCAGACTATGTGTTCAAGTGTTTCATTCATTACATCAACAGACCTTTACTGAACCTCTCGTATTTGCCAGAGACTGGACTGGGAGGCTGGTATTTCAGAAGCTCACCACCCGGGGGCTCATGCTAGGAATGTCTATTGACCTAAAATTGTAAATAAACCTTCTCATCTTTTTCATAAATTAAAAATAAATTAACAGTCATTCTGCTTCTATTTCTCTCTCAGTCAGTCAGTCAATTGTTTATCCAACCAAGGTTGAAGCATTTACTCTGGGTCAGGTATTTTCCTATGCCTTTGGGGGTTACCAAAATGAACAGGATACAACCCATGCCTTTAAAGAGATCCAGTCAAGACTGTCTGATATTCCAGTTAACTGTGATCCATACGATAATTCTTACATAAACAAAATGCTATAATGCATACCAGCAAGAGGTGGGATGGATGGGGAGGGGTTTTTAAACTTTTGAGGGGGGGAAAAAAGGAGGTGGTATTTGATATGTCATCAAATATGTGTAGGACTCTCCCACGCAAAAGAAAAAAAAAAAGGCAGAGAAAAGAGCATCCTTGACTGGCACCAACACACACTACAGGGCAGAGGGACAAGAGGCACGGGGGTCCAGCCGGGGTGCCAAAGCACAGTGTGCTCTGCACGGGTCACCTGAACGCACCCCCACCCCCACCCCTGAGTGAGGCGCCAAGGGCAAGGTCCTGGCAACTCGCAGGCGCAGGTGTTCTGCCTTAATTCAGCCCACAGCAGGGGTGCTTTCAGGCGCCTGCGCGCACACTTTATCAAGCAGGGCTCAGAACATTTAAATGCTGCCCAAGAACAAGGCTATCGATAAGCGAAGAGCCATTTCATTTTGCTTAGAGAATGAAACGCTACCGTCCTCCGTGCTGCGCTGAATTCTGAGTGGACGTTGAAATGTTTCATCAATGGAGACACACAGGGCATCCCTGTAATGCCATGCTTAAGGTCTGTTTGTCATTCCCCCGTGGATTTATTCGACAGCTCCACATCAGCCCATGCAGGATGCCAGGCACCATGTCAGGCCCTCGGAGTACAAACCATGATGCAAACAGACATATAAGGGTTTGACAGAAGAGTTGGGAGGTCAGACAATGTAAGTGCAGGGTGTCAGACAGGCTCCACAGCGGGGACCACTGATGCTTTAGGAGTGAGTTGCCTTATGGCACTTCATTCGCCAAGCCCACTCGGAAGCTGTCCAAACAAGCCTCATAGCCAGCAGGCCCCGCGTGGGCTTCATCACACAGAGCCACCACGTCTCCCACGGGTGAGCTCTCCCGTCTGGATGCACACTGACAGCGAGGGAGGCACGTCCTCCTGCATGTGACAGAACTCATTCCAAAGTCACCATTGTCTCTGCCAGTCAAGAGCAGCCCTGGAATCTTGTCCAGAAAACTCTAACTGGAAAGGAAAACAAATGTGTGTCAAGGAAAAGCTGTGACTGACTCCACCGCTTCTGTCAGTAGATGGGAAATTCAAGTGCGGCTCCTGGGAACGATTACCCACCACGTCTCCAATACAGAATGACTGATTTCACAAGGGGGATGCGCTGCACACACAGACGCGGGGATAACGTAAAGGGAGAGTCGCGCCACAGATTTCATAAATGGAGCAGACGGGCAGCACAGATTTTCTTCTGCCCCTATTTTATGCCTTGTGATGATATATACACTACAAATCTGTAATCATCTCTAAGACGGGATTTACATATTGGTTTTCTTTTCCTAGAATCATAAACTCTCCCCCACCTGCACAGATTTTTTGTCACAGCTTCCCGGGGACCTGAAAAGAGCATGGGGCTAGGGGTCAAGAAAAGTGGGTTATTTCTTAGACTCAGTCACAAACTACTTTTTGTGGGCAAAGGTGTTTAATCCCTGATCAATGCTTCTCATCTATAACATGTAAACAGTGTCACGCCCTGCCCCGAACTCCCAGCCTGCTGGGAAAAGCAGTGGATTGAGAGTTAAGAGGTTAAAGTTTGATTCTGGCTTTGCCGCCAACTGGCAAATTACTTCGTGTAAATCACATAACCTGAGACCTAGGTAATGTGCCTGCCGAGGGGGTCTAATACCACCTGCCTCATAGATTCGTCCTGAATAAAATAAGCCAAGGTTCTTTATAAACCACTACTACTTACCATAGCATAAGGTATTATTATTCAGGATTGAAGAGGATCACAAGTAAGATCTTGTAACTACGGTGTTTTGAGGCGCACGAGGTGCGGGTGACACTGAGTTTCTCGCGCAGGCTACCGCCCTGCACGCGCTGTCCACAATCCGCTTTCACCTCCGGGACGCCGAGGACCGGACCCTTCCATCGTCAGCCGAGGAAAAGGCTGGGGCCCTAAGGGGCAGGACGCCCGGGCGGGCCCCGCTGCCTTGCCCTGGCCGTGTCCTAGGCAGACTGGATGATACTAAGACTGAGCGGCTGAGGAGCAACGGCCTGATGCTTCTCAGGGCTGGGGGAGGGGGGGTGGGAGAGTAAGGCGGTCCTTTCTGACCCAGGAATCCTCAGATTTAATAGTAAAAGGGGCTTCGTGCCACCTGCCCCCTGCTATGGTCAGACCAGCCCAGCACCCAGACCAACACTTGTTCAACGAAAACCAGGAGGAATCTTTCTAGGCTAATGACACCTGAGACTGAACTTCAGAGAGGCTTCTGAAGGAGTCTTGGTTTCCACATCCAAGTTCATTCACTTCACTGCCTCCCTCTCAGACTTCTCCTGACTGACCCACGGGTCCATGGCACAGTTGGCCAAAAAGAGAAAGACATGCTGTCCAAATACCCCCAAATGTCCACAGCACGCTGGACCTCTTGACCGGGGCGGCAGCCCTAGCACTGGCACCTCCTCGCTCCGGCCTCGGTTGGGAGGCTGCGGGTGGGGTTTCCACCACACACCCTGCCAAGCCAAAGCCCGGGCACATGGGCATGGATCTTGCAGCCTAATTTCCCCGGGGTGACTTTTACAGCTCTGCTATAGTAGTTACTTTTTCTAAGGTCAAGATTTACATGTTTATTTTGACTGGTGTTTCTTGGCCTAATCCAGATTGGAAAAAAAGGGGGGGGAAAAGGACACAAATAGATTAATAGTTTGCAAGTGAAATCTACAGCTCATTTTGGGAAATCTCTAATGAGAACCTTGCTTTATTTCATTAAAAAGGGCAAGAAAGAGTGACATTTCTGTTAGGCTTGGGGCGCCCACGAGGCCAAAAAGAAAGTCCCAGAAAAGAACATCTGGTTGGCAAACACAAAGGAACACAACACCTGCAAGCTCCTCATGTGTTTACTCTGTGACTGGTTGTCTATTATCCACCCCCCCAAAAAAAAAAGTTTTGGGGCTGGAAATGGTCTGTTCGTGCCAAAAAAGTCTGGTGTGATAACGCAGCCTGTTTACCTTGGAACTCTCCCCATCCCAGCATGGGTGGGCCCTGCTGTGTTAAGGCAGCTTTGGGACATTTTTCTGCCTAGCGCCTCAGTTGAACCGTCTACAGCTTCGGGACTGGAGACCAGAGAAGGGGCGCTGGGGGAAGAGAGTGTGGAGAACGACTGCTGGGCTTCAGGATGCAGTTATGATATTATTTATTCCTCTGTGATAATTTTCTGGCAGGCTTTTCATTTCTTAGCCTCTGGAAGGAGCTCCACACATCAACAACAACACCAAAACAGACCATTTTAACACCCACACTTACAGGAAACTTTACCCCAGGGGCTCAGAGTGCTTCTAAAAGAACAAGCAGACCGGCTGTGTGCAATTCTGCCCTTGGCCTCCCATGGTCGTCAGCCCCAACCACAATTTATTGTGTCCTTCTTTGAAGCACTCTTGTTCTAGAGTGAAGCATCTCCCAAAGAGACCTCACTGAAAGCAGCTCATGGAGCTCAGGATAGGAGAGTTTCCACTGCAAGGCGAACTCCCCTTATTACTGGGTAGGCTCCCCAAACCCAGCACCATCCTCTGTCAACACCCTGGGTCAAAACTGCAGAAGTCTGATGGGTACAGTGGATGTTCTGGTTTGGGGGCCACTGGAAGCCCAAGAAGAATTTGACGTAGGCAGATGTGTGTGGAAAACAACAGAATTCACATTTATTGGAGTCTGTGCTTATGACCAGTCTAGACGATTCACACTTTGCATGCCTCTTCTCATATTATTCTCCTAACAGCTCTATTCTCCTTATTTTATAAGTTAGGGAAAGAAGGCTTGGGGAGGTTAAGCAATTCTCCCAGGGTTGTTACTCAGGAAAGGCTAGGGTTTCAAACCAGGCCTCCCTGGCTTTTTTTCCACTACATCATGAGGCCTGCAAAAGGCTGACATGCATTTGTATTCCTTTTGCCTCCAAATTTTACACAAAAAGCCCCAGTGTGATGCTGGGCTGCTTGTCTTTTTCCAATGGTTGAGCTTGATCTCTATTCAGTCCCGCTCCCCAACCTAGGGAGGGACGGCTGGATACTGAGTCTGGTCACTGCTGGCCAATGATTTAATCAATTGTGCCTTTAGAATGAGGCCTCCGTGAAACCCCAAAAGGACAGGCTCCAGGGAGCTTCCAGGTTGGTGACGCACTGGAGATGCCACGGAGCCGCATGGTGGGAAGGAGCATAGAAGCTGCGCACCCCTTCCCCAAAACTCGCCGTGCCCATCTCTTTCTGAGTTATAGCCTTTCACAGTACACTGGTGATCTAGCAGGTAAACTGCTGCCCTGGGCTCTGTAAGCAGCTCTAGCAAATTAACTGAACTCAAGGAGGAGGTCATGGGAACCTCCAAAGTACAGCCAATTGGTTGGAAGCTCAGGTGACAACCTGGTGTTGCAACTGGCATCTGAAGGGATCGGCCAGACTGAGCCCTTAACCTGGAGGACGCTCTCTCCAAGAAGAGAGTGTCAGAACTGAACAGGACAGCCAGCTGGTGTGGGAGAACTGCTTGGTGATGTAGAAAAAGCCCACATTGTATGGCATTATCTCAATAACCTTTATCACCGTGAATCCTGCGAGGTGCATAAGCTTGTGCCCAAATAACAGATGAGAGCGTGAAGGCCTAGAGAGCTGAGCTTAAGGTCACACAGGGCTCTGAGTCCCAAAGGGGTACTTGAGGGGTGGAGAAACCTATTGCGCAAAGATTCAACGGAACTTCCGGGGAAGCAACGTAAAGTTTTTGCATTAGGATACTGTAGCTTCGAAAGATATAGAAATCAAAGCTTTAGAGAAAAGCCTAACACAAAGGTTAATGCAAACAAAAAAGAGAATCAGAAATGCGAATGCGCAAAAGGTGCTTCTCAAAATTTCTAAACTCAAGTCCACCTCGGCCTCACTGCAATTATCCCTCAGGTTTCACCCACAACTGCATGCAATTTGTACCCAGAAATTCCCTCACACTGTATCAATTTGGTCATGAACCACGAACAGGAAATGGCTGAGGGGTGGGGAAGGGGATGAGAAGAGGAAGGAAGAGAAAAAAATCACTTCATTGGGTGAGGCTGAGACCCTGGGTCGTGCTCTTTGAGGAAGATGCCAACCCAAAATGTTGCTGCACTGGAACCATGGCCTCCGATTGGAGGAGCCTTCAAGGCAACTCGAAATGGCCTTTTAATGGGGGGCACCCCCCGCTTTATCTTCTGTACTTAGGGAAAGCAAACCACACTCAATCCTTGACCGGACGCACAGCCCTGCCCTCAGGAGCCTTGCGTAGAGTTCTCAGTGGATGTGATTAGCATCCTGTCTGCCACAACTCCAGGGCTCCCAGCAACTTTGCAACTTTTTTAAAAATAGTAATTTTGGGTTTACGTTTGGCTGAACCTTTTTTCACTGTGTGGCCTTAGGCCAGCCAAGTGACCTGCCTGCGTCCTGATAAGTCAAGCCAGCTGGAAAACCGAGTAAGAAACGCAGACCTCACTGAAAAACAGATGCTACAGCTGAGCTCGACACTTTTATTTTAGCAAATAAACTGGGGGCACAAGGGGAGGAGGGAGCAGTGAGTTGTTTCAAATGCTCCAGCTGAGGAACAGAGAGTCAGTGGCAGCAGGTCTTCTATGGCCAGCGTGGCCACTCATTCCAGAGGCACGAAGCAGAGCCCTCGGCACCCTCAAGGGCCAGGGAACCTTCATAAGTCCTACTGGATAACAGGCAGCCTTCCTTTAGACAACTTGACCCTTGAAGTGAAGGTCCTTGGGGACCAAATTTGTGAAAATATCGCCTGATTCAAGTTGTACTGGTGCCTGTTGGAGAGCGCAAGCTCTCTTCACCGACACTCTCTACGCCCCTCTCATTAGTATCTGTGGCTGCCACTGCCATGGCTCATAGCCTCTAATGTGGATTACATGTTTACTAGAATATAACCTCCTCCAGAAAAGTGACTTTAGTTTACTTCAGTCACTGCTGTGTCCCCAGTGCTAGAGACGGCCCAGTAATAAGCCTGTTTTCCCTGGACTGGAAAGCTGGGAAGATGAAGTGTCACAGTGAAGATACGCAGGGAAGCTGCCAGCATGCTTATCGAGCAATTGCTCTGGCCAATCTCTAAGCAAGGAGAGTACCTCCTACCACATGTGCTCAGTGTGACAGGATGAGATTCCAGGACAGGTGCTTCTGACCTCATGGTAACAGACTATGGTGATGGAAAGCCGCACCGCCCACACCTGCTTTTTGCTCAGACTAGCATGCACTTTGGTGGCCTGTTCTTGCCTCCCCGCCTCCAGGCTCACTACCACGTTCCAGGGTGCCTCCAACCAGCTACCAGGAGGCTCTTTCTGAAACACAAATCTGGCCCTAGGGCTTCTCCGCTGCTGCTCAGTGCCTGCATGGAAATCTCCACACTCCATGTAAGGCTCTTTCCGGTTGTGCCCAACACACTTTCCTGCCCTCCCTCCTGTCCCGACTCTACCTGCCCGCCACACTCTCCCGCCGCACCCCTTGCACGTTGCTAGACGGTGCTCTGTCTTCACACATTTTCTCTGCGCTTCCCTACCTGAAACTCCTTTCTCAGATGGCCAACAACGCTGACTTACCCACACTGAGCTCCAACACCACCTCCTCTCTAAGTCCCTGTTTGTTGCCACCCATCTGTACAGAGGTCCCTCCTGCACCTTGTGGCAGCCCCTATGACACAGTGCTACACTGTATTGTACTCACTTGGACGTTTCTCTTCCCCACTAAATGATCAAGGTCTCGGGACAGGGCAGTCTTATTTATCCCCATGCCTCGCCCAAGGCTGGGCACACAGGCCCTCTGCACCTCTCAAATGGACAAAAAATCAAGTCAGTTTCCTTTCTCAGGTGTAACAGTTGCCTGGTTTCCTTCACCTTTATAGAGCATCTTAATTTATCAAATGGGTAATGAAAAGCTGCTCTAAAACTAAAAAATAGTTCCTCTTCTGTCAGAGGTTCCATCTGGTATGACATTCTGTAATTCTCTAATTCCCAGATAGAAAGGTAAGAATAGGGTGTTAAAAGATAAATGGAGGCATATTAAAAATTTTAAGAGTTTTGAACAAAAATAAATTCCAGCTGGGCCATGCCAAAATGGAAAAGGTTCGGAGAGCTCCCCAGATAGGAGCCAGAAGAGAGACTTCTACAGAGAAGGTTCAGAAGCAAAGGCAGGAAATTATTTGATCGGCTATAGCTTAAAGCCTAACTGGCTGCTTGCGATTGATTATTCCCAGTGTTTTGATTTTGTAACCTTGAGGTATTTACGGGCTTAGACTTTGGTCTGCTTATGTAAGCCACCATGGCAGTCTAATGGCCTCATTTAATTAATTTAACAAGGGTCTGAATTTTTTTTGTTGTAGCTTAAAGGGTTAAATCAAACAGGTGCATACAACTAAGGTATGTTGCTGGAAAGCACACATGTATAGCAAGGAGGGGAAAAGAGGGGGCAGGGGGGGAGAGAGAGAGAGAGAGAGAGAGAGAAGGGGATGGACTGAGTACAACCACCCAGGGGAAATGCAGGGCCTAAAGTGGGGTGTGGATTCCACCCTCCACCCAAGTTTCATGCCTCCCCAAAGTTCCAAGGCCCTTGGGGCCTCCCAGTGGCTTCTGGCCCCCCTCCTAGGAACCACAGAAGGACAAAGAGCCCCTGTCTGGGAGCAAGAGGCGCGTGGGGGCGGCTGCGTGCTTAGGTCCCACCGGCGCAATGGGCTCTCTACTGATAAACGTCCTCTTCGGGGTCCCTGGAACACAAAGTAACACCGAGCCAGGATTACATGAACCTCACAAACACCTACGAGGTTCTTTCAGACTCTGGGTTCACACCTGCCAGTGAACATAATGGCAACGCATTTTCAAGGGCCAGCCTTTGTGTCAAGACAAATCGCTACTGAGGGGAGACACACTTTCAGAAATTCATTTTCTTCAAGGTGGGAGGCACGAACAACCTAGAAACAAATGAGTGAACTTCACTATTCAAAGAAACACTGGCTTCTCCTCCAGTCTTGGGGCTCACTCATTTCTTTCTCGGGCTCAGGGAAGGATGGGAACAGAAACACATTCTTACTCAAAATCCAGTCCTTTCTTTCTGAGCACACATTTAAGTGGCGACCAGGCGGGTTTCCGGCTGGGGTTGCTGACAACGGCTCCCTGTGGACTCGGAAGCGCCCTAGCTGACTCAGATGCTTGGGTTGGGGGCCTTCGTCTTGAAAGCTCCTCAAACCTTCCCCATTCTCATCCTCACGGTTTCCTCCCTGCCAGCCTAATGCCATTCAAATAACTAAAACGCCGTCGTTTCCCACCTTTGGGAATCTGAGCTGCCCCCTGTGCGGCTCAGGTCTAGGCTTGCTTCCTCAACAACGGGCCCCAGTGCCGTGTGGGCAGGGACTGTGTGTTCTTTAGTCGACCGTGCACTGGCCCCAGCACCCAGCCAGCACCTGAACAGAGCAGGCACTCGGAACCGCTTGTTGAAGAATGAAAGCTGGGCTGCATGCTTTTCTTTGTGATTCCTGATCCCTTTGATGCATTTTCAGGCCAAGCAAAGGTAGCCCAACACCCCAGTGTGTGCGCTTCAAAATGCCTTTGCCACTGTTATTTTCCAATTGACTGTGAAAAAAGAATAGCTTCCCATGACCACTAAGAAAGGAAGACAGAAGTTGCTTACATGGCCCCAGGCTCAGCAAACCCACTGGCGGAGATGGAGCAACTCACAAACACCCCTCCCCGGGAGCCTGGCGGAGAGGGATTACTATTTCCTTAGTCATTCTCTTTACTCAGGGGGGTAGTTTTGCTTGGACTGGTTTTGACTCACTCATCTTCCCTACAGATCCTATCTCCTACTTAAAAAAAAAAAAAAAAAAAAAAGAATCAGTGTTTTCAAGCTTCTCTCACCTCTTTACCTCTTTCTTTTTAAAGACTTTAATTTACAGCAAAGTTATCAATAAAAATTATTCACAAGCCTTCTTTAGGTTCTATAATCAAAAATGTCTCATAGGTTTCTGTGTTAGTTTTTTTGGGCCGCTGGAACAAAATGCTGTAGGCTGGGTGGCCTGGACAACAGAAATTTATTTCCCCGCAGTTACGGAGGCTGGGTGTAGGAAAGCAGGGGGTTAGCAGGGCAGTCCCCTTCCCTGCTCATGTCTGTGAGACTCGCCGGTCTGTCTGTGGACAGCAACAGCTTGTCTTTATCTTTGTGATGGATTTCACCGTGTGCACACACCACAATGCCCGTCCACCCTACCATGGATGCACATCTAAGTTGTTTTCAATCACAGAAACCAGGCATCATGTCATTTTGAATACTCATGCCTGTCACATATGCACCTACTCCTCTTAGGTATATGCCTGAGAGTCGAATTATCCATCAAAGGACACAAGTATATGCAGTTTTAAGTAGGTACCACCAGTGAGTTCTACACAGCAGTAGTAGTACCCACTGACACTCCCATCAGCAGTGTGTGACGGCTCCAATTTGAGCTATAACCCTGGATGCAAGTTCCAAACCCTGAGCATCTCAGTGTGCGCTCTGGGGGGAAGGGGGGTTGGGGGGAAGGTGTCCATCCAAGGGGACAGAAAACTTGCAATATGTCAAATACACTCGCCATGTAGCTATTTTCTGACCGGTGTGCTAGTCCCTCCTGCAAAACAACTGAGTGGAGAACCGTTAGTTGACAGGCTAATAAGGAGGAAGGCTAACAAGCTAAGAAAACAACAAATGGCATAAAGCTGGACTCTGCTGGCTGGCTAGCCTGTTGGGCCCCGGCTAGCGGCATGCAGGTGTTATGACGGTCCCTCCGCCCAATGGGCCTGAGGACCAGGTGGGAGACCTGGGATCAACTGGGCGTGGCACACAAACACAGGTGGCTTTGGATACCTTCTCCTAAGGAAGTCCCACAGAACTGACTATTACTCCGAAAGCCCCTCTACTTTATCAGTGCTCAGTCGCTTAGCAGCCGCCACAGGGCCACGGGGAAAGCGCACTTGAGTCTGTCTGGCAGCCAGCTCACCAGCACGCACCAGGGGGGAGTGTGCCTTTCACACCTATTACAATATCAAATAAATCATTTAAGAAAAAAAAATAAAAGACTGAACTGGCTAGTGTAAATATTCTTGCTGAGCCCTTAAACACTGCTCTGGATCTATCCGAAGACATCACGAATAGCTATTCTTCCAAAACTCTAAAGTTGCCTAAAAAAACCGGGTAGCAGAACACATTTAATAGTATGTTAACAGTTTAAAGTTTCATAGCAGACCAAAGCACACAACGGCCACGGTCTAACACTTTTTATTCAGGTTATGCTCTGATATTCAGAATGGCACTTTAAAGGACGCAGGGCTAGTGTTATCACCAAGCTGCCTTCCTCCACAGGACTGCTTCCTGGTCACAACAAATGCTGAAATAGACTGTGAGGATTTCACAGAACTGAAACGTCTCCATTACCAAGGGAACATTAGATGCTAATGTTTTACATTTACTTTTAAATCGGAATGAGAGGTCAAACAAAGGAATACGAGTGTTGGGTAGATGCGGGTGTCCTTGCACACAGGCAACAAGAAGAATACTTTGACATTTCACATTGTCTTTCCAGAAAGTCAAGGTGTTCACCTCAGACTGAACCAATAAGCATGAACAGAAGTCTAATTTAAGAGAGTCTTTAAAATTTGGCAGTGCTGTCTAAGCTTTTGGGTGCCTTGAATAGAGACATTTACTTTGACAAGAGCTGCTTTTCCAGAAGAATTCATTAAAAAAAAAATCTGGTTTTCAAAAATCTGCATTTCTATTTTGAGACTGGAAAAGATGTTTTTATCAAAACTTGCAGCTCTTTCAATGTGGGTTCAAGTTCAGGTGAAGAATCAGTGCGAGGTATCAGGGAGGTTTCTGCTTTCTCTGTACTAGAAAGAAGTACAGACGGGCCAGACCTGAGCATTCTACAGCCGTGCTGTGGGTGTTCCTAGCCCGCCTAAACGGGTCTCTCCAGCTTGGCTTACATTATGGAAATGTCTATAGCTTCAGGCTCTACTGCAGTCCTTTCACCAGAATTATTTACTCCTGCAAAGTCAACAAAGCTTTTGTGAACCGGGAGCCCAATTCCATCACCGAACACAAACAGGCAGGCTTCTCCTCAAGGGCCGGAGGGGAGGCTCTGGGTCCCACTGACAGAGCTGCAGAGTCGCAGGCAGTCTGAGGTTTCCGTGCTCAGCTCTAAGTCTCCTGATTCAGGAAAATAGACTGACCTAAGAATCCTTGCCTTGCTCAGTTGATCACCAACGGCAGACGTATCTGGGAGAAATGACAGTCATAATGACCACCCTCCCCTATTAAAAGGAGAAAGAAAAAGTTCACCTTTCTCTGCATGGGTCAACCCATGACCATTCCAGCTATTATGTCCTCATTATTGCCTATGTCTAGGAGTAACCTTGCAGCTAAACAAAACCAGCAGGGCAATTACATTTCAAACTTCTCTTGGAATCTAGACTCCATGGTAACCCTACACCTCCAGCCACTGACCTCCTGGGAAGGAAATTGGTGTCCTCTGCTTACAGAGGAAGTGAATTATCCCCAGAGGCCCTAGGTCACAAGCTGACATTCCATTCTGTTTATGGGCAAAATAGTTCCTTTTTTCATGATTTTGCTATTAACACCAGTAGGCAGTGATTTCATTGACCTCGAGGAGAAGTCACCAGAATTGTCTCTAAGAAGAAAAAGATTGTTTAAAATATGTTTAAATTCTCATCTGTAAAGAGATGCCTGGTTTCTTGCTGACTGCCTTCCACTCTTTTTCAGCACATGGCCTAGCTTCCCTGAAGATTTCATCAAGATGTTTGCCAGAATATACTCCACATAGTTGAAACACATATCCTTCGATTTTTCTAAAAATCCCTCAGCTCCCCGGTCTGAGGAAAATGGCCCCTTTAAGCCACAAACAGACGCTGACGTGGCTTCAGAGGCTGACGTCTATTCCTGCCCCGCCACTCCCTGGCTCCCTGACGACACCCACGTCTCTTCCATGTCGAGCGTTGGTCTCATTCGCAGATAACGCCACCCTCCACCACTGGGGCGACACTCTGAGCCATGTAACGGGCTGGACTCAATATATATCTAAAATATTTGGATGGCAGCTCATCCTCCTGAAGCTGCTAAAGCGACACCATCAGCATCCCCAAAGCTCACATCAGCTGCCTTGTCCCATGCACCTGAAATTAGTTCAGCATGAAGAACTATAGACAAGGGCGTCCAAGACCAGGAGGAATCCCAGAAATAAAACTACCTGAGGCCTTTCAGTGAAAGCTAATGAGAGTGGATCAGTCCTCATTTACAGAACAATGGTGAATTCCCAACCCACGTGGCATTACACCAAATATAGCAGCCACATCATCAAAGGCACAGGAAAGACCACAGGGCAGGTCACCAGCTTCGCAAACAGAGGGTGACTAAAAAACTGAATTATCCCAGAGGACGCAGAATGGCTGAGCCCACAAAAAGCAGTCTCACCAAATGGTCCCCAGGTCCTCAACAACCATCCCCTCACCTGCTAACGTACCAACAAGTCCATCATACTACACATGTTCTACACTGATCATAGAAAAGGAACCTGAGTCTCATGACCAGACTCTGTCCTCAGATGTTTCAGAACTGACAGTTGAAGAAGTTAACATAGGAAAAGTGACTCTACGCATTGCAAGAATGAAGGAGAAGAGAAGCAATGAGCCACCTGGCAGTGAGTGAGTCAAGTGACAGAGAAGGTGCCATTTGTAACAAATACGTCTCGATACTAGATCAATTGGAAAAGAAAAATCAATGATCTACATGCAAACATGGGCAACCAATGAAAACTCCATGATACTAAGATGACGCTACTAGAGACCAAGGCTGACAAGCTCCAAAGAGGTGTTTATGTACTTAACAGTCAATACAAGGAGCCCCTCCAAAGGGTGCCTTCTACCCACGTGTGGTAACAAATGAAACCAGGCCGTGGCTGCCTCTGCCATACCACCCCAGGGTACAGCGGAAGATTTCTACGGGATCTGGAAAGAATGGTGCACAGAACACATGTGCTGAGCCACCAATTATGTTCTGCAACTAAATACTCTATGATCAACCCTTCATGCTTGGAAGACTCACCCCTACTACAGCCATTGTGCATGATCACCACCAGCACCACTGCCATCGCCACCACCAAAATGTCTGATCTTTACAAAAACTCTCAGGTGTTATGTTGCTCCCATTTTAAAGATTAAGAAACTGAGTCTCCAAGAGATGAAACAGCCTGCCAAGGGTCACATATTTAAAAAGCAAATGAGCTAAGGTTCAATTAGGGTCCTTTTCCCTACAAAATCATACCTCTTTCTACTCAAATTCACAACCTCCCTTACAAAGCCCCTATAGGTGCCTATTTTTAGAGAAACATACACAACGTAATGGGGGAAAGAATGGTAGAGGCCGGAGAAGGCTTGTGTGGTCCTCCAGAGCCAGGCCCTGTGAAACTGATTCCCAGATGTGGCCCTGGCAGGCATGGCACCCTTGCCTGGGTGAGACCCACCCCTCGACAGCCTAAAGCGGCAGTGTCGTTACACCCATCCTATAGGCTCCCAGGCCTTCACATGGTGTTCATCTGCAAGGGACACACCCCACACCCTTCCTCCAGTGTGTCCAGACCAGAAGGACAGTCCCGGAACTCAGTGCAAGTGAGACACAGCCAGTCTGTCGAAAGTGCCAGCTTAGGCTGCCACAGCCCTGCCAGGCCGATAAACTGCCCTGCCTCTAGTTCCTCTTCATTTAGAATTCATTACGTCTCTCTTTCCATGAAAGATAAACCAATAGCTGCCCTTGACAGCTGTTTTCTCTGGGGTCATTCCTTCTATCCGCCCAGCTACTCTTTCTTTGGGGATTTGAGCGATGTAATGTTAGTCCTATCAATTTCATTCAATCCTTCCAGTGTAGTCTACAGTGACTGGGGAAGACAGCCAAGCCAAATGCCCTTAACTGTTTGTGCACTGTGCAGGCCAGCAAGGGTGATAAAGGAGGACACAGAGAGCAAGGTTCAGGAAAAAAAAATTCTAGTACCAAATTTGTGGAAAGCAGACAAGAATAAGGAAGGTGGTGACCTGGAAGGTTCAGGTCGACTTGGACCGGAGCCTGCGCCATGGCTGCGTCAGTGTGCAGCACACCAGCTGCGCACCTCCCACGCGATGTGCCGTTATGGGAACCCAAGGCCAGACACATCAGTAAACTGTATGCCAGTCAAGGAGGGTGTCTATCCTTTGCACCTTGAGGTAGCTCGATTTGCCCATTTCATCGTGAACAGGTCTCAGGATGTGAATGGTGGGAAGGAGTCGTTCACTGTGGGATGCTGGGTTGGTCACGGGGAAAGTGGACTGGATTTTCTGAGAATTAAGTGAAAGGGTCAGCATTTGACAAGCACTACCTATCTCATGACAACCCTGAAAGGTAGAGACAATGATCACCAGTTTGAATAAACTGAGGTTCTTAGGGTTCCACTAACTTTCTAAAGACCATGCTACTCAGAAGCAAAGAAGCTCGCATTAGAATGTAATTGAGACTAGTGCTTCTCAACCTGGGGTAACACGGTCCGCCAGGGGGCTTTCACAATACCCAGAGAAATGTCTGGTTGTCACAGCTGGGCTGCTACTACTAGTATCTACTGGGTAGAGACCCGGGGTGCTGTTAAACACCCCACAATACACGGGGCGGCCGCCCAGAACAAAGAATTATCCAGCCCCACATGTTCAGTGTCTTGGTTGAGAAGCCCTGGGTTAGAATGACTCAGAGCCCACGAGGCTGTCAGGGCCGGCGGGGGGGGGGGTCGGGAGGGGGGGCAAGCTGGGGGACAATAAAAATCACTCAGAATAACTGGTAAGATGGCATACGACTTTCGTAATTTTCAGTTCTGAGGCCTTGGTGCCTCCCAAACTAAATGGAACGCATGGGGAAGGGTGATTTCTGGGCATAACTATAATGACTTGCCTAGCAGAAAGCACGGGGCCAAACCCCCAGGAACAGCCTTGCCATTTTACCCCAAGTTCTTCCAGTGCCGTAAGTGAATTTGCTCAACATGTAGGGGCATTTTTAAATGGTGACCGAAATGACAAAAACAAAACCCTCTCTGCAAGAAAAACGAAACATACGTAAAGGGCAGCAAGGGAGACCTCATCCAGAACACTTCACAAACGCCTGCTTCATCGGGCCCTTGGGCAGGAGTTGGCCTGACAGCGACCCGGGCTCTTGTTGCCTCGCAGGTGCTCCAGCCTGCCGTCCTTGGGGGGAAGAGCCAACGGAGAGACCGCGAGGAAAAAGTGCCTGGAAACAGGCTCGGGTTAGAGACAAGAACTTCTCCTGGAGGCCCTACCTAGTGAGGTAAGCTGCAAAATTTCTCTCTTACACACCAATGTGATCTTGGTCATTTCCTTGCCTAGAGACCCACGGAGCACTTGTTCAAGTCCAAAGCCCACCCCTGGCAAGTGTAGTCCTTCCTGGTTTGGCTCCATGCAGACCCCCAGTCTCCCTGCTAGGCCTTTGGCCATGCTATGCCTTCTCCTGGCAGGTTCCTTGAGGCCACCCTGACCCACCTTCCTGGACACTCCGCATTTCTTCATCAGTATTCTCACAGCACTGGGTTTTTCCCCTGTGGTGATGCTGGGTCGGCTCCCCACCTAAAGTTTCCATTCCTCAGGCACAGAGCCCTCGCTTCACACACTTCTGCCCCCAGCACTCGTGGGAAGAAGTGCTTCTTGCGTAAGATGAGTGAATGAAGAAAAGGCAGTGGTGAGCTGTCCTGGGTAGCGACAGATACAACGTACTAACGAGATGACAGCCTTATGGTATGTCAAGAGGCTTTGGAGTCAGAAAGCTCAGGTCATCCATGTCTTTATCTTATGAGTGTGGCTCAACCTGTCTAGACCTCGGTTTCCTTATCTGCAAAATGGGGGGAAGTGAGTACAAAAAAACTATGCCTATCTGGTAAGGTTGTTGTGGACCGATGCAGGCAGAACATTTAATGAGCGCCAGGCCCAAGGGAAAACGAACGTGACCAATAAGTGGCATTATGCTTTAGTTCCCTGTAAACCCCCAGAGCTCCGATCTGATTCATCCCGAGTTCCACTGCCCCGTCTTCTTTGCTACCAAGGGGGAAAGGGTTTGAAACTGGGTTTGGCTATAAAATGCCCTCAGGAACCAACCGCTGACTGAGGGAAAGAGAAGGCCCCACACATTTTCTAGCAACAGCAAACAAAACAGTAGCAACAACTGATACAGGTGAGCAGGGTGGCATGCCACCAAAACTGGCACGATCTGCCCTGGAAGATTCAGAACTTTGTTTTTAAAAGCGGTTGCTCTTTTCAGAGGCATGACCGATCTCCCCTGAAGAAAGTGATCACCGTCTATCTTCAGCGAATGATCTGAGGCAAAACTACAGAATGCTTTTGCTGGAGTCACACAGCCCATGCATTTCTCCTCCCTCTCCCCCTCCAGCCACCCCCTCCCAGCTCACTGGGGACCTCCTTCTCTGGTATCCACTGCTGGCTTCTCATTAGCGCTCCAGGGAGGTAGGGAGATGTAACCAAACCGGGTGGGCGATGGTATCAGCTGCCCCCAGTGACTGGCACTTGGACTAAAAGCCTCCCCCCGCTCCTGCACTGTGATTGAGTTTCCCTCTCCCCTCAAAGTCCCCTCCCTCTTAGAGGCAGTGTCTGTGCCAAAGGGCTGGGCACTCACCCTTCATCCTGCAGCACCTGCCAAAGTGAACCTGTCTGCTTGTCTGAATTCGAAAACCTCTCTCAGTTGAGCAGACAGCTCTGTGAGCTCTGGGCAGGCTGGGAGCAGAAGCCAGACAATTCCATTTCCTTGGACCCTGGGATTCCGGGGTTGAAATATCCGGGGGGGGGGCGGCGAGAGATAACAATGTCATCTCGATCTCCATGACTGACACCAGGGCAGTGTTCAAGGAGGCCCTCAGCCCTGGGATCTGAATGAAGCAAGAGGCTGCGCAAACACAGATGGGGAGAGGGAGAGTGCTATCGGCGGAGTCAGGACCCCAAATCTAGCCTCACAAAGACTAAGGAGCCCTGTAATGCTGACAACCAACAGGCAAAGGAACTCAAGGAAGAGAGACGGTTGCGCTGGACAGAGCAAAGCCTCTGCTCCCAACGTTCACACAAAGGTCAAGGGAGGTTGCAATGTCCAATGTCGTTTGCTTTTTAGCATCTGCCTCTAGTTTCCTTATGCTAACAGGCATGTCGGCCAGTCAATGTGATCACTTCTTTAAAAAACGGTTTAGCAGAGCTAGATCACTGCTACCACACCTTATTAGCCAAAGGCAACTGCTCGGGTATAATCCAACCAAATTCCAACAGAAATCTTGGTCATTTCATAAACCGCCCTGTCATTTTATTTCCAAACAATAAGAAGTTTGGGACCCACGCCTCCAAGGAGAAAGGGAAGACCAACCTTCCCTGGGATCCTACTGTGTGCCTGGCTCTCCCACATACCACCTCACAGAACGCACGCGTCACCTAGGGCCATGGCTTCAATCTTTTTCATCTTGTGGCACACATAAAATTATTACTAAAATCTGCGGTACCCCAAAAAATGGGTATTTTTTTCAACAGAATGGGTTTCCAAGGCGTAGAGAGTTCTGACCCCAACCCCCCATCTCCCTGGCCATGAAGAAAGGAAATCCCCATCTTTTGCAGTGAGGCACTCTTCCTTCACATCACCTGTAGACCAGTGTGGTCACTTACAAGGCAGAGCAGCATGGCATGGGGTGACTAGACCTCAGATTAGTCTGTGAAAAATGGGATATTGGGTGGAATGACTTCTGTGATCCCTTCCCAGTAAGACCCCACAATCTGATCACAAGCACTTGCATTTTCCTTGTGTTTCTTTAGCTGGACAAGAAAACGCAGTGAGCACTGGCTGAAAGAGAGGAACAATGGGCAGCTAAAGGGGAGGCTGTAGGTTCCAGCATCTCCTACAGGGCCTTTTAGGGCTGGAAGTTCTGCGTCATGTCATTTGCCTATGTCCATCCAAACGCGAAGACTCACCAGCAGTTGTGAAGCGACACCGGCCTTCAGACTTCTTTTCGCCTCTCCGTAGCGAGTCCTCGGCACTGGGAGAAAGTGAGTAAAATGAGAGGACAGCCAAAAAGGAAAATTTCTGCCCTGGCCGTGGTTACCACGGGCCTCTTCCCTCGCATGAACAGCACTGGTTGGCTTTTAGGGGGGATCTTACCAAGTCAATAACCCAATGAATGAGGGGCTGTAAGTAAAAGTAAAGGACATTACACAGGACTTTCCTTAAGACTGACAGAGAAGCTGACGGTGTCCAGCTGAGCGGACAGGAAGGTCTTTAGTGAAGGCTCGCTTTCCCCATGCACTTCTGTCGAAGGTCCTGCCTGGAACACAGTGGCCTCCAAAGGCTATTGCAGTCTCCTTTTTGGGACACGCAATTGTCGACACATTTCTTGAGAGTAAAAACATGTTTTTAAATGGGCTAGGTTTTCTTCATACCCTGTGGTCAGAGACCCAGGAGACTCAGGGCTATTTTCCCAGGGCACACATGCCTGGTCGCTCCAGCACCCACCTAGAGGCTGACATAAGTTCTGTCAGCCCAGCTGGCTTATCCCAATTCATACAGCACTCATCTTTCAGGCAAACAAATCCATTATACGTAAGCCCCTCCTTTAAAGGCCAACGGCAGTCGGACATTGCAGAAACTGGGTGACCACAGCAGTCTCAGTGCACGGACTGCTGTTTCTCGCGGTTGCCAGGACGAGAGATGTTCCTGGGAAAGGTCGCTCCGTTACAGGGCTGACTCGCCAGATCGGAGTTGTACTGGCCCCTGTGAGCAAGTCAAGGAATAACATTCCTGGGTGCCATCTTCTTTGTCAACCGCTAAGCTACAAACAGGCAATAAAGTCCCTCCTACCCTCATCCTCTTTGAGCTGCTCCCCAGAAGCAGCACTCACAAATTATGGTTGAAGAAAACGGTTTCCTTAGGGACCCCAGAACTTCTCTGTTACATGGCAAAGGCGTGCTCTCCCGTTCCTCATCCAAATTCCCAAACGGGCAAAAGTGAACACACATACGTGCATGCACACACACACAAGACACGCGCACGCCATGACTGAGAAGCAATCTCAGAGTCAACTGAGTGACATTTACAAAGTTCTGCCAAGTTACAGGGTTAATTTCGTGAAAATAACAAAAAGTGCTGCATTTTCAACCACAGGTGGTAATGCTCCTTCGCCTACTTTAAAGCAGGTAGGGAGTTGTGTCCCCAGACCCAATCAGAGAGCCGTGATCCATCAACACTGGCCATCTCTCTACTGCAAAACTGATGTCCATGCAGCACCCACGAAGGGACTCTAGCCCCATCACCCCGTTCATCTCGCTGCCTCCAGAAGGGTCCTGAAACTCCCATACACAAGAGCCCACGGAGGGTGAGTAGTTGAAGGATGCGACAGGCCAAGAGATCCCTACCTATGTAATTCCATACTAAAGTCAGAAACACAAAAACCTCGGGTAGCTACTTATGATGAAGACTAGCTTTCCATCCACCTAATCAGAGCGGAAGAAATACAGGTGTGGGGGAACATCTTCCAGCGCTGTCAAAGGACTGGCCACAAACCAGGAAGTGAGCTGGCGGCGACCCGACTGGACCTAATTTCAGCTATAGAAGTAATCGAGGGAAACTGACAGGCTGTGCATTGAGGATGGAGGAATAAGGGCCAGAAGAAAAACAATGGGCAGGTACCTGGTGAGGGTGGGAGACCTAAGTTCATATTTCTTAGAGCCAAAGGCATCTGTGGCTCCAGCAGAAGCCACTGCAAGCAACACCTCTGCACTACCCCTTTGAGCCAAGCATGACCTGTCCTCCTCCTCCAAGACATGGCCCAGCAGTGAGGGCAGGGAAGCAGAAGTAGTGGCAGTATCAGAACAGAAGCTGTCCTGGAGCAGGTGCAACCAGGTAACTGCAGGTGAGGGTCAGAGTTCCCTTAAGGGCTAGGCCAAGTGAGGTGGCAGGAAGCCACTGGTCCCCACCTTCCTTCAGCTTGGACTGCCAACATATCCACATGAGGGCTCTTCTCAGCTCAAGCTGCAGGATTCAGTCAGGCTGTGAAACTGCAGCAGAGGGTCAGGCAGGCAGCCAGGACCGCCTTGATAAATTGAGCAAGATTTGGTTAAAAAAATCACACCACTATGTGCTCCCGTGGAGTTGCTGCATACTTAAGGCTGAGCCCACTCAGGAGGCGAAAGCCTGGCCCCTACCGTTCCAGGTCTTGAGGGCCACATGGCTGGAGAGCCAGGGCACCAATCCCTTAGAATGTTAAGGACAGAACACTAAAGGCAGCTAAAGGCAGTAGTTGACGCCGAGGCTTAGAGCAGGGCAGAATTCGCAGTCCGGGGTAGGGCACAGACACCCCAAAGGGGAGCTCAGAGAGAGGACGGCCCTTCAGGCCCTGTAGACAGGGCTGGAAATGGCTGCCAAACACACAGGAGAGCATGGGTGCAGGCCCACGGGATGGGGAAGATACGAAAGGAGGCCCGAGCATTCAGGGTTCCTGAGGGACTGGGGGTCCAAACAGGCCAGGGGGCCAGAGGGTAAGCTGACCACGGTGTGACTCTGCTGGGCGCCTGCCCTAGAGAGACGCCCAGCCTCTTCCCCAACCACTGAGCTAACAGGCTTGCTCCCCAACAGGCGGGAGTCATGGCTGCCCCCGTCCCCGGAGCTGAGCTGGTGCTCTGCAAAGTGTTCACTGGGAATCACGACCAGTCCAGATGCATCGTCTCTACAGGCAAAAGAAAACAATCCGTGCATCCATTCATTCAACAAATACTGAGCATCCAGTATGTGCTGGACATTAAGAATATCATAGTATGCCCCTGCCTGATGGAGATTACAAGTAACTCTATAAAATGGTCCTCGAAGGTGTTTTAAAAGAGCAGTACATGACACTGTGAGAGCTTAAAGCTCTGCTCTAGCTGCAGGGCGGCTTCTCTAAAAACAAAGGAGCTGAAATCCGAAAGATGTGGCAGAATTACGTAGTTGAAATGGGTGAGAGGAGAGGACCACAGTGCTCTAGGTAGAAGGAACTACAGGAGCAACGAGTGCAGGGAAGAAACAGGGCGTATTTACAATGGCCGGGCACCAGGAGCTCCGAAAGGTCTGGGAGAACTGAGGCTGCGGAGGCAGGCATGGGCCAAACTGCACATGCTCCTGGAGGTCACGGCAAGTGTTTATTTTTGGAGTTCATGTTGGATGGTTCTGGTCTTGATGCGGAAGCCAAAAGCACCAGCAGCCAGTGGTAAGACCATAGCAGGGGCCAAATACAGGAGGTTAGAATGTGTCCATATACAAATCACAGAGAAAAATAAGCGTGTGTAGGCAGGGGCCCCAGGGGCTCCTGTGCCATAATCCATCACTATTAAGAAATCCCCATTCTTTTCCTTGGCATCAGTCATGGATAAAAAAACATCAGGCATCTCAGACACAGAAAGCTACCAGAGGCTGAACTGTGGTTTCAACAGTAACAGAGGAACAGTGGCACAGTTTTGTCGTGTATGTGTGTACACGTGTGCCTACGTCTCCAAATTAAGCCTATAAATTGAGGGAGAGGAGACCGATAATCTCGCTTCAAAAATGGAGAACTAAAACTTAGAACAACTAAAGAGTTTGTCAAAAGTCACAAAGAAAAAAAAAAAAACCAGAATGAAGACTGTGAACTATCTCCTAGCTCTTCTCACAACATCCTTTCTCTAGATAACACAGGCCTAGCAATGCTTGGAACTGATATTTGAAAAGAAAGTAAAATAAGATTAATTTTCACACAAAAAATTCATTCCTATATGCTCATGGAACAGTTGGATAATATACTGAGTTCCACTCCACATTCACAACTAAAGATATTAAATACTAGCTACTTTACTCATCTCCAAACTAAAGTGGTTTGCTTGAAGCAAAGAAATTCTCAAAATCATAAAAGGAAAAAATAAAAATGAGACTAATTGGAGAGATGACTAAGTAAATAATGATGATACAAACCCATCCAAATACTATTTATATCTGTGATACTAATTAATACTCATTCATTATGGAACTTGAAAAATTCCTGATGACATTCATCTGGAAGACAACGTGGACACATCTGCCAGAGGACAGAGGCCCTGCCCACTCCAAATTGTAGAGCAGGCAATGTGACAACCACCATTCAAGCCACATTTAAATGAGTTAAAGAGGGAGAGAGGGGACTGCAAATGGTTTGGAAAAGAGAATCTGAGAAATGCAAACATGACAGCTTGTGGGTGAGAAAACACAAGTGCTCGATAAGAGCCCTCCACTCCTGCCCCTGGGTCCTCCCTCCTGCTTGCTTCTACTTACCAGTCGGCTCTAACAACTCAAAAATACTTCCCACCCTGTCACCTGCCAGAGCTTCTCAGGATAAGCTCTCCAGTGGCTCCCGCGCCACACCCCACAGAGGCCAAGGTTATGCACATCAGTCAGATTTTGACAGCCTTACCTCATTAACCTCCGAATCCAACCAGTTGCTTCTCTCTCTCCTCTCATTCCAAGCACACAGCTCGCATCCCCCCGTTTACACATACCAGAGCTGACAACATCCCAAAAAAACAAATCCCAAAGAAAGAGAGACTCCACATATCATGTGTCCATTCACAGCTAAACTTTGAGGTCCCCTAAAGCTACAGGGGCATAGCCCTTCCCAACCCAGGCTCTCTGCAAGGGTTCACAGACAGGGTCTCAGAAAGTGTGAGCAAGGAAGTGTCAGAGCCTGAAAGGGCTTAGCTGTTCCATAAAGAGACAAAGGCACTCTGTTCCTTTGTCCCCCCAACTGGGATTGGCCCCAATAGGTCTTCCTCCAAAATGAGGTTGATTCAGCTGTCATGCGTCAGGAACTGAAGCAAGTCCTCCAAACTTCTTTTAAGGAAAGTAGAACCAGAAATAATCTGAAAGGCCCCTCCCCACCCAATACGTCCCCCTGGGGCGGCTGTAAGGAGTCTGGCTGCCCTGCTGCATAGGGAGTGTCTGCTCCCAGCAAGGCCGCACAGAGGCCTGGCTGGGCAAGGGCAGGGCTCCCCCACGCCCCCTGCATGGCTGTCTTCCCTGAACTTCCCCACCCTCCTCTTCTCTCTTTTGGGCACTCGCATGATTGTGGGGTACCCAGCAGTCCTGATGGGGAGGGGGGGAGATGGGCCGGGGGAAGTGGGCACGTGGTGGAGGAAGAAGAGGTCTGATCCTTCCCCAGGATGGGAGGGGGCAGGCGCTGTCCCCATCCCCAGGACCACAGCGCTGCGGCCCACGCGGGGTCGCCCTTTGCCCACTTTCCCCCTGCCGGGCAGAGGACCCTATCTTTCAGACCCCAACTCCTTTTTCCACCCAGAAAACCGTTTTCATAGCAGAGCCCGTCCCTGGCCCTGAGGATCCAGCAGAGGGTGGGCAGGTTGCCGCCCGCACCAGGTAGCGCTGGGGTTTGTGTCTCCCTGCATCCTTCCTCCAAGCAATGACTACCCAGAAACCTTCCAGTGCAGCTGCATGTTCCATTCCTCATCTCTTCCTGCTCATTTTCGGGTGACTCTCTCCTTCCTTCGCTCTTGTTTTCTCCCTCTCTTTCTTCTGATTTCTCCTTTCACAGGATTCTGTGAACTAAAAGGAACGATGCTGACCCCTCTTGCCACTTGCACGCTCTTAATCTCCTAGGCATACATCACACTGTACCCAGGCCACAGCGCCCCAAGGACAGCCATCCAGGGGACATCCTGGACAGGGCGCCACTCCCGGGGTATCGCATTTCCGCTCGGGGCCAGGGCCCTGGACCAGCCTTTCCTTCCAGAAGGCTGATGGCCCTCCCTCTTGATATGCCTTTCTTCTCGCTTTTCCCTCAAAACCCATATATGTGCTTGCAGCCCAAGGAACAATAAGAATTTTAGTAATCGGAGCCTCTCGTATAATTTCTTTTATATATCTGAACGTTACATTCTAGAGAAAGGCTGAAGTTACTAAGGGGTGAGGGTCAGGACTGTACTCACATTTTAAGTCCACCATCAGTAGTTAAATTCTTTAACTTTGCTTAGGAAATCAAGCACTTGTTTTCCAAGCATGTGCTATGGACTAAATACCATTTTATATTTTGAAAAGTATGAGGTCTTTAATGTGTGTGTGAATGTTGCCTGTGTGCGTGCACAAGTGAGCGTGTGTGGACAGTCACCATTATAAAACTGAATGCAACAGTATTTCCACCCGCCATCTAGAAATGTGCAGGCCGGGGTGGGCAGGGGCAGGCAGGGGTAGGGGCCGGGGGAGGGGACGAAGGGCTCTCCTTTATTTGTTCCAGTGTTTGCATCTCATGTTTTATTAATGTCCCTTTTTGCCTTAAGGGTGATGGGAATAAAGAGGAACTGTTCAGTCCTTCAGTATCTCAGGCCTGTGAACCAAGACTCAGCCATGTCTCCCAGGGCTGATCCACTGGCGTGACTGGTTTTAATGCTGCATCATGGCTCCTCCCAGGAAGGTGGCGGTCCCTGCAGGTCTTTCTTCTTCCCGGCTGGTCCTGGCTCTCTGGCCACCCAACTGTGGGACGGCCCCTAGATCCAGCGCTCCCTGGGACCTAGGTCACTGACAGAGGTACTATTTAGCAGTTAAAGGTGAGGAGGAGTAGGACAGCAGGAGTCAGAGGCAGAATGAAGTGGCCTAGAAACAGGTACTCTTTTGGATGAGTTCCAAGCCCCTCAAGCTGATGCACCCCAATAGCTACTCCCCTGTTTATGACCTCCTCTTTCCAGGGCAAAATACCGAGGTGGTGGGGCCTTACATGTCTTTTTCCGTGAACTTGACTTTGATGGTGAGTGTTGGCCCTCTTATCAAGCCTGGGCCTCTGTGCGCTGATGCTGGATGTCTCATCTCCACCATGTGGTCTCAGAGCTAGAGCTCTTCCAGCGCGTCCTGGAAGCTAGAAGCTACTGCTGCCTGTGAGCAGACAGGCAGAGCTCAGCTCAAGGCCTCCTGCACTGAGCCCCAGGGGAAGAGGTCCGGCCTTCGCATTCTGGGATCTCTCAAGCCAGGCCCCTGCGTGGCATTTCCAGAAGAGAACTCATGCTCTTTGCCAGGTAGTCTCATAGTATTAGGCCAAAGGATCATCGCAACCCCAATGACAGGCCTGATGTCACATGCGCAAAGATCCCATGTCACTCATCATCCTCTGAAGGGAAGTGGTTACACTGAGTCTGACTCCAAAGGACTTCTTTAGCCTGGTTCTTTCACTGCATAATGTAAAGGGTTTAGGGGTCAGAATACTCCAGGCTATAGTTGAAGTTGAATTTTGCCAGCGTATGGGAAAAAAAATGAAAATCACAGAAACTTTAGGTCCCTTTTTCTCTGATTTGGCTTTTTCATGATCTTGGACATCTCCTGCAACCTGACACCCAGAGTGAGAGAGCACCTCTCCGTGGGGGACTCAACCTGGCTGGCCTCCCTCCAGCCGGGGATTCTCGGAGCCACCTCTGGCGTCGAGCGTGCCAATACCACGGGCCATGGTCAATATTCAAGAGAGCCTATCAGGGCAGGAATCCCAGACCTGAAGAGTTAAAAATGCTTCTGCTGTTTTCTGTTTTAACTCAGGCCCATCCAATGAAAATGTTCATCAGACCTGGGTATATTTCAGAATCCTGAAGACAGAACTAGAAAGTTCAAAGACCTGCCCCTCGCCCCAGCAAACTCTCTTTCTCACTAATCTGCTCCATCAGAGCCTCCAAGAGGCTTCGGCGTTCTCTCCTCTTCACTGGGACACAGGCTGATTTCCAGTCCTTCCCTGGCATATTTTCCACTCAGAACTTCTTCCCAGTTCCTGACTGCCTTGTCGGTCTTTCTCAGAGTCTTTCTGCCTCTCCCCTCCTCCTCAGTCTGACTTCCTAACCACCAGGCCTGGCATGCGGCTGCCTCTGGTACCAGCTTGGCCTCTCATCTCTGCCCACCCAACCCCGGCCTGGGTGACAGGGCCTTCTCTCTCCCCTCCGCAAGCAGCAGTCACTGACGACAACGCTGTCTCCTGGGCTGATGCCTCTGGTGTTGCCCTGAGCGAGGGACAGAGCCTCATGAGCTGGTCTTAAGACGAATGTAAGGCCTCTGCTTCCGGGAGCCAGCCCCCCCTGAGCTTCATTTCCAAGTAACACACCCAGCGCCCCAGGCCCGTCTTTCCCCGAGCCCCTGGCTCTGCAGCCGGACCCTGTTGTGGCTGTCCTCTCTGCCTGGACAGGCTCCCCATGCTGGAACACCCGCTGCCCAGCAACACAAACTGCGGGAAAGCACCCCTCTAGCCATCCGAGTGGAAGACCTTCAAAGAGTCCCTCCCTACGGGAGGGGGAACATGGTCCTTATCTTTCTAGGATGCAGGAGAAATAAGAAGGCCCTGTCCTGTGCCACCACTGCCTTCTCTTGGCAACAGCCAGTCGTCAGGCTGAGAATCCGTGGCTAATGAGGCTTCCCTGATGAAACCGGGTCTCCACAGGCAAAGGAGCTCTCCCTCATGAAGGTCCCAGCACCCTCCAGTCAAAAGTCCCACTGAGGATCTACGAACGACTTAGGATCCAGGACAAGGAGTCAAGAATTCCAAAGACTTCTTCAAACGCTTCATCTTTTTTCCTTCCAGTGTGCTACTTATCTTATGGGAGACTAGCAAGACAGTCAAATTCCATTACGGAAAGTCTCCTCAGAAGGAAAAACTGGAACCCATTGCCCCCTCGGCTCTGTGTCTGGTTGCACGGGGCACAGGAAGTGTGGATTCTACATGAAGTTAACATGGAAAAGTTGCCTTTCCCCAATCGCAAGCTTAAACTGCATATACAGACCAAAAGATAACCTCCCATCGCCTCAAGGCCATTCCTCCCCTACATCCGGTCTGCTCAGAGGATTGGGCAAGAGCAAGGGAGGGACAGAGACAATATATTGCAAAGCGTCTGTTCTCCAGGGTTTTGTAGGCTAGTGCACGTGTCGTCCCTATAATCCCAAGAGAAAGTTCCAAGGTTCTCTTGATTTCTGGACCAGAGCTTGGGGACACTGAACTCACCAACTGCTAGCCTTAATTAAGGAACAAAAACTCCCCATGCCTGTTTCTTTGCCTATAAAAGAGAAAGAACTTTTCATGTTCTTTCCTGAGGACTGGAATAATATCTGCAAAGCACTTGGCACAGTGACCAGCAGATACACTGAAGAACTGCCATTACTCCCATGGACGCAGTGGTAGGGTAGCGTTCACGCCCAGTCTAGTAAGGCTGGTAGGGAAAACAGGAACGCCTTCTTAGAGAAAGTGGGAGTTAAAATGAGCCTTAAAAGACAAACAGGGTTTTAGCTGAACATTCAGTTATTCATTTATTCATTCAACAAACATTTCTGGAGTGGCCAGAATGTGCCAGGCACATTAAGAACATTAGTAATATTCATGGTGAGTCTTTCATTTAATTTCATGCCTTGTGCAGGTGTTAAGTCTAAGACTTGGGTACTTGGTCCGGATAACAAAGCTCAGCACCCACGGTTTTCCAATCAGGTATTGGAAAATAAGCCAAGTTTCAAGCCCAGGTAATTAATTCCTAGTTCTCTTGTCTGTGGCATGAATACCATTCCCTGCATTTATATGAATGCTAGTTTGGGATTCTACACAAATATAAGTGCAAATTTAAATACTGCCATATTAAAATGAAGCCAATTCAAAAGTGTAAGAATACTGGAAAAAAAGGTCTTACTCATAAAATCTTTTTTTGGTTAATATTAGGAAAGTTCCAGTAGTTTCAAATAAAATGTTTCTCACATCACCTGTGCAATGGGTATGGAAAAGTCAGGCAGAACGCCCAGGTGAGCCAGAATTTGGCTGCACAAAGGCAGCTTTTAGGCGCATTCACTACCGACACAGTGGGAGGTGGGAAAGGTATTTACAGGGATACTGGGAAACGCCATGGCGGAAAATGTTTTGAGTTAGAGTGGACAAATCTTTTCCAGGCAACCCTCAGACCACAGGGTCTCTGCCTTTTTTTCTTTCTTGTTTTCCTTAAAGACTATAAAATCCCTTTCTGTACCACAAGAAGCACCGCAGTTAGAAGGCACTTGAAAAACACCTCTTACTCACTGGGGGCATCAAAGTCCCAACTCCCAAGGTACCACTATGAAAATTTGTGTAACAGCAATCAGCAGAGAAATAGCAATAAAAATAAAAACACAGACTCTACATTCTGGGTCTCTAAACCTAGATGCTCCAGTGTGTATAAAATTTTAAAAATTTACTTTGAAAGACTGCAGCACAGAGATCGACATTCCTTGTAGCCTTCACCTGACAGTGAGAAGCACAAGGATTGGTTGGGAACTGGGAGCCAGGCTGCCTGGGCTGGAATCGGGGTCCGCCAGTGACCAGCTATGATGTTCAGCAGGTAACTGTGCCTCACTATGTCTGTCTTCTCCTCTGTAAAATGGGGATAATGATATCTTATAAGGTTGCTCAGAGAATTAAATAGGTTAATATTGAGGAATAAGTGAGGTAACACTGTCAAGTGCAAAGCAATGGACTTGGCACATATTAAACACAGACATTAAAACAACGAGCAATGAATGTCCAACACAGGAGTGACAGCATGAGTCAAAAAAGATACAAAACAAAGAGATAATGTTCATATCATTATCTTTTATCACATGTCTGTTCGAATCTTTTGCCCAGTTTCACTGTGTTGTCTGTCTTTTGATTATAGATTTCGGAGGGCTCTTTATTCTAAATGCAAATCCTCCTGTCAGGTATGTGCATTTCAAATAACATCATTAGAAGACACCATCATTAGCCACTAGGGAAAGGCAAACGAGAGCCACAATGACACACACCCCCTAGAATGGCTAACATTAGAACGACAGATGACACCGAGTGCTGGGGAGAATGGGGCGTGCCTGCATTTTCTGAGTGCACTGCTGACAGGAAGGCAAAATGACGGAACCGTTTTTGGAAAACTGTTTGGCAGTTTCTCATAAAGTTAAACATTCACCTAGCATATGACTTGGGTATTTACCCCAGAGAAATGAAAGCATATGTTTACACAAAGACTCGTACAAGACTGTTTCAAGCTGTGTTGTTCACACAGCCAAGAATTGGAAACCACCCAAATGTCCATCAGCAAAAGAACGGAGAACTTGTGGTACACTGATCCAGGGAACTGATAATGCACAACGACCAAAATGAATCTCACGGACACTATACTGAGCAAGGGATGCCAGATACAAAAGGGTACATACTGTGTGCACACTTCCAGCACGGGCAGTCTACGGTCATACCACCCTGAACGCACCCAATCTCGTCTGCTCTCGGAAGCTAAGCAGGGTCAGGCCTGGTTACTACTTGGACGGGAGAAAGCACAGGCAAAACTAATATACAGAGATAGAAATGACAAGGAGTCACCTCTGGGAGGAAAGGGGTTGACTGAAAAGAGCCAAAAAAGCACATTCTGTGACAGTGGTTCTAACTGGGGGGTTGATTTAGCAACACCTGGAGGCATTCGGACTGTCATGCCTCTAGCATCTAGCGCACAGATGCTGTTAACTAGGCTACAAGGCACACAGTACAGAATGATGCTAGACCAACCAAGAATGATCCGGCCCCACTTCAGTAGCGCACAGCTTGAGAAATCCTGCTCTCGAGTAATGGAAATGTTCTATATCTTACTTGGTTACACAGAGGCTGAACACATTAGACAAAACCCATGAAACTGTGTATTTTGCTGCATGTAATTATACCCCAATTTTAAAAGTTACTGAAAATAACAAAAAGGAACTAGATCAGAAAGGAGATGTCCCTTTGGGCACATCTGGCTTCCTTATTAACCTGCTGAGAATTTTTCAGTTTTATTAAACCCATGCTATACTTACAACAATATTTTATGTATTTTGCTTTAGTTAACCATCAGTGAATGTGTATAATTCAAGAGTGTGAGTCCACTCCTCCTCCCTAAACCTTTTGATTGACTCTATGAAATCCCGAGTGCACTCCAGTTCCCTCTGGGGCTGACACAGGATCTTAGCCAGGAGAAGCCCGGAAACACCCTGGCGATTAGAAGCCTCGCGGTGCGTGGGGAACCAGCTGATGCATGGGACTCGTTCCCCCGCCGAGTTTGGAGGATACTGAAAGGCACAGTTTTTGCTAGGTTTTTGAAAATACTTCAGAAAGAGGTCCACAGAAGTGCGCAGGAAGCTAGGAGATGTGTCTTGCTTTCTGAGAGAATACCGGAATGCACACCCCCTGCCGCAGACCTGTCCGTGATTTCCTGGTTCAACAGACTTCAGTTCTGGCTGCGTGTTAGAGTCCTGGGGAAAAGGTTTTAATTTAAAATTTCTTATATTGTGTTTCATTCCATTCACCTCAAAGTATTTTCTAATTTCATTTGTGGTTTCTTCTTTGACCCATTGGTTGCTTAAGAGTATGTTATTTAATTTCCACATTTTTTTAAATTTTACAGTTTTCATCTATTTTTTCTAGCTTCATTCCGTTGTGGTTGAAGAAGATAATTTGTATGATTTCAAATTTTTTAAATTTCTTCCTTCTTAAAATTTCTATTTTTTTTATTGATATTCTCTTTAATAAGACATCATTCTCCTGCTTTCCATTAGCTCTTTATGTGAATACACTTAAAGACAGTCCATTTCAATGTGAAGTGCCAAACCAAAGAGCTCCAGGCTTACCAAGTCCAGCATCTGGGTCAAGCATTGAAGATGGGCAAAATTCGAAAAAGGGTAGCTGAAGGGGAGAATATTGCAAACTGAACAGAGGGGGTAACTTTTCTGTCACCAGAAAAATTATAAGGAAAAGAGAGCGCTGACCAAACAGAGCCCGGTGGGGTTAGAGGGGTTTGCAGGCTGGGCGTGACTCTGGGCAGATGGGCCATGGCAGGGCGGAGCAGGGGACACACGCGCACAAGCATCTTGGTGCCCTGTTCACTCTACAGAACTTTTGCTTTGCTTTTCATTAGTCTCTTTACAACATAAATTTAGAGACAAAATCAAAAGGAATTTTTCTCTGCCCGCTAAGGGCTAAAAGTAGATTTAAAAAATGCATTAAAGCAATGCTTCATCTTTAGCAATTTTAATAATTTCTGTAACTTGAAATATAGCACACAGAATTCTAATATTCTGCCTCCTAAATTGCTGACTGTGGGAACAGACCCCTGATAATCTCCACCACTGCCACCAGCAGTATCTACGGGAGAGGTCATTCCAGAGAGTTCCCCTGAGCTGGAACATCTGTGGCTCTCAGACATTTTATTCCTGGCCCACCCTTCCTGTCTATACCAACCACTAAGATTAAAAATGCATCCAAAGTAAACCTCAGACAACTGAGCCTTCCTCAGCAACGTGGGGGGCACTTGGTATTAGAGGGTGGTCACCCTGAGTCACTGCAAACATTGCCCCAGGTGCTCGGCAGCTGGCTGGAATGGCTTGTGAAATTCTATCCCTCCAGCTCCCAACACACTGAGAAGTAACCCCGGGAAGCCAACAGCCCAGTTCCACCTGTGGAAATTAATGGTGCCAGCTCAGCATATTGGCAGAGAAAAGAAATTTACACAGCAAACAAACTTGCTGAAAAATTGGAAATATTTGCTTAACAGAAGCACATTGATTAAAGTCACTCCAAGATCAAATTACTCTCCCAGCCTGTGCAATTTCACCCTGGAGGCCAGCAGACTTCTATTGGCAGAGTATTGATGAAAAGCTCACACCATGTCTTGATGTGCCATACTACGCGTGTTAATCCCAGAAGCAGCCCATAATTTTTCTCCTACACCCTGTGTCTTCATTTAGAAGAGTTTAATTCTAATACGAACAGCAATAAGGAGATAAAATCATTGATGTGTATGTCTTTCCAATATCCACCTTTGGTTAAGAATTTTTCATTTTTCTGGTTAATTAAAGCTCAACTTAAGTAAAACATTAAGCGCATTTCAAATAGACTTACCTTGGGGTTGTTTTTTTTTTTTTTTCAATCCTCCACAATTTCAAAGGGAAATAAAAGGCAGAGTCAAAGCCATGTCACTACCAAGAGAAGTAACTCACCAAATAAATATGTTCAACGAAGGAGAGAAATTAGCAATTCCAAGAAGGGCCCCTGCACAGTACCTGAAGAGGAGAGCATCTGAGGGCCAGGCCAGCTCCGTAGCAAAGCGCTCCGGCTGCCTGAAGCAGCTCTTTAAGGTCTCCCTGGGTCCCTGCAGTTACTCAGCTTAGACACTGACTTCTCAGTACAATCCTGAAATTAACCCATGTTCAACTTGCTGCAGTATTTTAAACAGCCCAAGTAGCAGCCACCCGTGCCTTGCCTATTTCTGCTTCCTAAGGTCAGTCACAATAGAATAAGACCTTCCCAAATTCTGGCTCAGGTGGGCTTTCTCATGAGGTCCTTTCAGGTAGGAAAGGAAGAGCCCTCCAGTGCAGGCCTCCTCGCCCCATGTACAGAAACTCAACGTAGCAGCTGCAAAGATGAAGGGCAGGAAGGTAGCAAGAGAAGGGTGGCTAGGTTTGGGGGTAGGGGGCCTCCTGGCCTCCACTGTTCTGCCTCTACCAAACAGGACTTGGGGCTGCCCAGCCCTCCTGTGCAGGGCATTTGGACAACAGTCCAAACGCTGAGCTCAAGCCTGGAAACGTCCTCCCTTCCTCACTCTCAGGGTGAGTCCCCAAGCCACCCATCTCCAGCCTAGGACAGCCTGCACTTGCCGAGTAAACACTAACTTACAAATACAGTGATGCTCCAAGATGCCATCCTCACAGGCAAAGGACAAGATCCTACATCCTGCCAGAAATCCTAGATTTCACGCCAAGCCACCTGCCTCCAAAGAAGGTACGAGACCCACCCTGTGTGGGCGCCTACCCACAGAAAAACAATGGGCACCTAGGTGGGACTGGCAAGGGTTGTTGCTTAGAGGATCTCTTCAAGAACTCAGGGAGGACAAGGAATGGAAATGATGGAACAGAGGAAGTTGAAGATGTGGGGGGGACACAGAGAACGTGAGAGGTGGCAAGGAGAGGGGAGCCACCGTGCTTGAGCATCTAGGTTCCCGGTACTGTCGTGAGTGTGCTTTTTCTTCTTTTTCTCACGTACTCGCTTTACGGCTCCTCCGTGAGAATCAGGGTTCCAACTGTGGCTGCACATTAGAAGTATCTGGGGATCTTTTAAAGATGGCAAGTAATGAACTCCGGCTTGGGCCAGCTGAGAATCTCCAGGGGTAGGGCCCATGTATCCATGGTTTTTAAAAGCATCCCAGAAAATTCCACTATGCAGGCAAGACTGAATCAAGGAACCACTAAGCTCCTTTTTGACTCTTGTCTTATGAAGTATTCCCCACGTAGGCAGAGAAGAGCGGCCAGCATGGGGTCCTTGGAGGGGACTCCCACAGGGTCAGCCTCACCTCCTCCTCTTCCCCAGGCTCTGGACCTGCCAGGATGGCACTGAAGTGTTGCCCAGAGGAACGGGATTTTCAGCTTTGCATGATTCAGGATAGGACTGGAGTGAAGTTTTGCTTTCTTCAACTCCATAAGTATCTAAGTCTTAAAAATACAGGCTTACACATCTTAGAAGATTTACAGTTTGTCCCATAAGGCTTTGCTTTTTCACCAGAACACTGGGCCACTGTGCAGGCACCCACTCTGGGTTCGATGAGCAGTGAGCAGCCAGATGTCATTTTGAAGAATAATTTTTTGGGGGGAGAGGGGGGCTTAGGAGAAAATGCATGCTCTAGTTCCTGATAATTGATTTGCAAGGTTCCAATTTAAGCAGCAAATTGCTCCCACTGTCCAGGTATTTCATATCTTATATGAGCACTTCAATAGAAAATGCAATATTCCTTATGCTGACCTGGAAATGACGAGAAGGACTGCAATTTAAATTTTGAATCATTTCTCTAGTCTTCAGTATCCTTCTAAGATGCCCTGAGTACGGATAGAGCAAGGTAGTTTAAAAAAATAATAATGTTAACGGTGTCTTCTAAGTGGCCTTACACCCTAAGAAAAGGCTCGGCACTGTCGTCAGCCATGTAATCAATCCCGATAATAGCCCCCCCCCGAGCCCAGCAGCAGGCCGCACTCAAGGACTCGGACTTAACCAGCGGAAGTGGAGCGGGAGGTTCGCTCGGCTCTCAGCGGTAGAACCAGAGCAAGAAGCCAGGCTCCTCGGCGCCCAAGCAACAGAAAGGGCAGTGGAGCCAGCTCAGGGTCCACAGCCTCCAAACCTCAGCTCCGACGCCTGTTCCCAGCGTCAACCCAGGCATTTCTCTCTGCAGGCAAAGTTCTCTCCTTTGTGAAAAGAGTAGGTTGGAAGAGAAACTCTCAAGTGTCTTTTTCAGCCTGAACACCTTGTGGCCTGAGGACTTCCAGCCCAAAGGGTGGTCGAAGCACTGACCTCGGGGTCAAGCTGAGGTTCTGGATCCACCTAGGACCCAGCTTCTAGGCTGTTGCCAAGAGAAACTGCTGCCAATGAATAGGAAAGGGGAAGGTGGAGGTATGTGAGCTTGGGCACATGTGGTCTAAAACAGTAAGAACTCACTTATAACTTGAATTGGGCAGTATCTCTTCTGTTACCATGATTATCATCTGACGCTATTCAAGTGCAGTACGTAAAGTACAGAAGAGAAACACAGACTCACAGACACACACGCAGACACCCCTGTGCTGTATTCCAGGTGTGGCAAAGGGAAGGTGAGATGACGCAATGGGCAAAATCCTCCGCCCTCCGCGACAGACTTGGAGGGCGCTCCATGCTTCCCCGCGTGAAGGCATCATTCTGATTTCACAAATCGCAAGTCTGAGGCTCAGAACTGGTACGCAGCACAGCTTCCACAGCTGGATGACCTGGAACCAAAATTCAAATCCTTGTCTGTCCACAAATGCAGGGGTCGAGGGACTGGCATCCATCCCACCTGGGGAGGCCTAAGAGGAAGAGGCTGTGGCGGAGGCCCCCGGCCCGGTGGCACAGCTTTGGGACCAACTTTACTTCCACGGAGGCCAGGAAAGTTTCCGTAAGTGGGCTCTTTTTTTTTCCCCCACCATGGAAAAGCCAGCCGAAAGGCTTCCCCTTCAATCTTTGCATCAGGTAAAACTATCTTCTCGGGTTGTTGTTCTTCAGGGACACCTTGGTTGTGCATGGTCTCTTGATCATCCACAAAAACTTTAGACCCAGTCTGTGACAGTCCAAAGAGAAGTCCATTTGGGATTATTATATGTCAACTGGGGAAACATTAACTCCTTTATGACATTCAATCATACTATCCATAAACACAGAATGTCTTCAATTACTGAGGGCTTCCTTAAAGGCCGAAATGAAGTTTTACATATTGTAAATGCATATATCTATATAATCTATAAATATAGATTATATATATAAATACATGATATATAAATATGGATAATATATAAATATATATTATATAATAGATAATATATATTAAAATATATAACAACATATATTATCTATAAATTTGGATATATATGTAAATATAAATAATATATAGACATATTATATATATAAATAAAGATATATACTTTTTTCCTGCAAAGATCTTGGATTCTGTTTTAAGATTTATCTCCCAGGCAGCTCATTTACATTATTTTAAACAATACTTTTTAAAAATCATACATTCTAAAGGTTGAACAGAAATGCAATTTTATTTTCTGTATTCATTTTATATCCACATAAACTACTAATAATTTTAGTAATTTACTTACAGATCTTTGGGCTTTTATCATATTCATGTACAAATAACTGCATTCTTTATGCTTCGCTTTCACTTAGTTTGCTGCTTTCTCTAGGGCTGCAATACCAAGTTTAAAAGATTCATCTAGAGCAGGCATTCTGGTCTTGTTTCTCATTTTAAAGTGTTTCTAATGGTTTATCACTGAGATTTGCTGCAGATTATTTTGAGAATTGACTTCATCAGACTTTAAAAGTTCTCCAAGTTTGCTAAAATTGCTTGTAATGAATAAATGCTAACTTTTGTTGAATAACTTTTCTACACCTGTTGCAATGATAAGCTTTTTCTCCTTGAAATTGTGCAACATATAAAAAGAATATTGACCAATTTCCAATTTGAACTATCTTACATTCTGGGTTTACCCTGGTAAATCTTGTTTCTTCCTAAAGCATATTTTGCCTAATACTAATACAGCTCCATACATGAGCACTTGTGGGCTATCTGCTAATAATTTTGTTTCTATCCATATCTTTTCAAACTTTCAGTGTCCTAATGTTTCAGGTAGAAAGCATAACATTGGGTTTTATTTGTTTGTAATCTATTGTGGCAGTCTTTCAATTGGTAAGTTTAAATTCATATATATGGTTATCATATGCATGTATAGTTAATTTTGATATATTTGAATTCATTTTATTCTTTCTACAAGTTTTTCCTTTTTTATTTTTTCTTCCTTGTTGCCTTCATTAACACTGATTATAATTTGTCTTTCTCCACTTTTCTCTCGTGTGGAAGTTAGATGCACTATTTTCTCTCTCTTGATTCTTGAGAAACTTAAATTGTGGAAGTTATTAGACACCTAAGTAAAGTGTTTTTTCTCTAAACAGTGTTTGTATTTTCCTAGGCCAAGTGGCAGGAGGCACAACCAAACCGAAACTCAATTAATTCTCGGCTTGAGGTCCTTTGGAACTTTTGGATGATGTGAATTCTAGTTCCAAACCATGTGAAGGCCAGATTACCGCTAAGAATTCTCAACAGACATTGAGTTTATTTTCGATTTCAGTTTTGCCGTTGTTGCTATTGTCTTCCTGGATCTGAGCCAAGACTGTTTCAGGGTAGTTCATTTTTGTGGGACTGAGAGCGTGCACCGTCATTGGTTCTGTTGAGGTCCTTCTGCTGCTTATTGTTTGCTTGTTTATTTTTGCCCATTTATCTTCACTTCGCATTCCTGCTCCCTGCCCCTATGTAGCCAGGCATTCTCGTCTGCTGGATGTGCGTACTTGATTAAATAGTTCCTTGCCAAAATTCATGTCTATCCAGAATGTGACCTTGTTTGGAAACAGGGTCTTTGCGGAAGCAACCAAGTTATTATCAGGCTATACTGGATTAGTGTGGGCCCTAAATCCAATATGACTGGTGTCCTTATAAGAAGAAAGAAATTTGGACACAGAGACACAGACAGGCAAAGGAGGAAGATGAAGGCAGAGACTGGAGTGATGCATCTACAAGCCAAGGAACGCCAGGGGTTGCCAGCAACCACCAGACGCCAGGATGGAGGCCTGAAACGATGTTCCCTCGGAGCCTCCGGGAGGAAGCCCCCCTGCCAACACTCCAATTCCACACTCGGCCTCCAGAACTGCAAACGAATAAGTTTCTTCTGTTTAAAGCCACCCAGTTTGTGATATTTCCCAGCAACCCTCAGAAACTAACACAATGGAGATCCTTCCCTTCATTCTCACAAACTGCCAACTGCTTTGTACAACTGCATTTTTAATTGACATAAATGATACCGCGCTATGGACCACAGCTGCTTCTTTCTCTTCTCCCATAGCACTTTGTCCCCAGTGGTCACATGCTCCCAACCCGCTCGCTGCAATGGGTGCCCAGAAAGCTTTGAGCTACCTGCCACCACAAGCATTTGCACACGCATCAAATGACTTGTGCGACAAGTTCTTTTGTTCATATACCTAAACGTAGGATGGCTAGGTCGTAAGGACTATGCACATTCAATGGAAATAACTACTACATCCCAGAATCGCTGTACTTTTCTCACTCCTGGCAAAAGCAAGTAAGCGTTTCTCTATTCTCACAACCCCAATGACACTTGTCATTATTTGGTTTTCTGCATTTTATCAAAAATATAAAGCACTGTCACGTTTTTATATGCATTTCTCTGATTAAAATGAGTTCAAATAATTTTCATATGCCTGTTGGCTTTTCCTACAAATTAAGTGCATCCTTTGCCCAATTTTTCTTTGGGGATCCTATCTTGTTGATTTGTAGGAGTTCTTTGTATGTCCTAGACCAGCAGTTCAGAAATTTTGAGCAGAAAGAGGGAGCAAGGGGTAATCCTTACACTCAAAAATAATTGAGAGCCCCAAGAGCTTTTGTTTACATGTTACATCAATATTTAACATTTCTGAAAAAAAGCCAAAAAAGTTTTTAAAGATTCCTTAATTCATTTAAAAAATGATAAGCTCATATGTAAACATAAATAATATTTCTATAAGAAATAACTATTTGCCAAAATAAGTAATTCAGTGGGGAGAGGAGCAATGTTTTTTATTTTTCCAAATCTTTTTAATGTCTACCAGTTGTATTATTTTGGTTAGAGTACATGAAGATATGTAGTTGGAAAGGCAACAATATTTTAAGAACCTTTGCAGATAATTTTTTTTCTTTAACAATACACTAGAACTTAATACATGGTAGTCTCTTAAAATTTATTTGCAATGTGAAATCCAAAATCATATCAATGAGCCTTTTGCACACTGTAAAAGTCCACTGGCCTCTCTTGCACTTTAAATAAATTTTTTGCCTGTGCATGATTTTGTAGTATCACTCATTGGTCATTTGGGAAATAGTAGGTCACGGAGTTGCGCAGATCTTCCAAATGTTGACATTTCATTATTATACAGGTTCGAACAAGTCCCATTTGTTAACATCTCTACCAACCTCATCAGAAAAGTCTTTCAGCACTGGGAGGCCACCAAGCTCACAATGGCAGACGGAAGTTTTCCAAAATTTGAATTTTTGCTTGAACACTTGAATCTTATCGCTGCCAACACATGCCGTCAGTTCTTTTCTTTGAAGTGACAAGCCACATTATTAAGCTCTGAGAAAGGAAGGTGGGAGGTGCTGGGACAAGAAGTAGGGGTTTACTTTCCATCTCTGACTCTATCCTGAAAGGCTACCAAGGCCAGCGGCAGAGACAGCCTGGCGGCGGCTCTCAGAGCCACTGAGCGAGGGAGGCCCGATTCAGACCCCACACTCAGCAGCAGAGGGCAAGCTCAGCCTGTCCTGTGACTGCCCATCTGGGAGGCCAGGGGAAACGCGGGGCTCTGCACACACTCAGGAGCTGCCTGTGCACTTCACTGTGTTCACTCTCTAGCTGGGTGAATGTCTCTGAGTCTCAGTTAACTTAAGTGCAAGACAGAAATCGTGACAGCAACCCTCAACCATGCTGTACTGAGCACCTGTTGCCTTCCAGACTCGGGCTCCCAGCACCGAGCCGGTCTGGCGAGTCTTAGCCTGGAGGAGCTTATATTCTGGTGGTGAACATACCTGGGGGCCTGTGGGAGGGAGAAGGGGCGGGAAGCGAGAGGACAAACGGCACACCTGGCTCACACGGCAACCTCTTGCTATTGAAGAGACGGGGGGCATCATCTAATCTGCTGTGTCCTGTCTACCCGATCATTTTCCACCCCAAGAATCCCAAATAACCATCAAAGGACAATCATACTGGCTTGACACTGGATAATTCAGTTAGCTCACACAGAATTATTGTAGCTAAATAAAATATTTAAGTAAGTCACTGCACACTTCACCGTGAGCACCCCTTGAGTCTGAGCATCACAGATGATTCATAAAATCCTCATCCTTCAATGGAGAAGAGACATTTAAGATCTGAGGAATTTTAAACAAAACTTCTCTCTCTCTCTCTCTCTCTCTCTCTCACACACACACACACACACACACACACCCTTTCTATGCCTCCATTAAGGCTTCATTCTTTTAGGGTCTTCAAGGAATTCTTGTCTCCTAGGAGAACATTATAAAATGCAAATAACCCAGGAGGAGGTCACAGCTAATGCCATCAAAGTTTACACCTGAGTTAACAATTAACTTTAGGAAAAGTTTACAGCTATAGGGTCCTTGTAGATGTCATCAAGTTAAGATGAGGTCATACTGGGCTTAGGGTGGACCCTAATTTAATGATCAGTGTCCTTAAAAGAAAAGGGAAATTGGGACAGAGACTTGAGCTGAAGGAAGACAGTGTGAACACACAGAAAGAGGGTCGTGTGAAGACAGAGGAAGACAATAGGGTTATGCTGTCATAAGCCACGAAACACCAAGGACTGCCCGCCACCACCAGAAACTGGAAGAGGCAAGGAAGAATTCTTCCCTAGGCCCTTCCAAGGGAGTATGGCCCTACCAACACCTTGATTTTTTGACTTCTAGTCTATAGAACTGTGTAATAAATTTTTGATGTTTGACAACAGAACAAGTTAGGTGCATTCTAATTTATTTCAGCCACCACTTGGCTCACACTCTGACCTGAAGGCGGGGTGGTACAAAAATGCCTGTGCTCCCCTCCCCCCTCCTTCCTCTCAAGTCCCCCTCCCTCTCCCCGCTCTATTCATCCCTGTTAGCCTTCAAAGGGTTAAATGCCAGAGACGTGCCTTTTACGAACAGCTGGAAACAAAGTGCTGCCCCAGGCTGACAGCAACCAATAAAAGGTCAGGGGGTTGAGGGAATCATTTTCCATGGGAATAATTTTCTAAGGGAAATGGTAAAGTTATTTGAGTCACCAGGTGGGACACATAAAGGACAATCTTTCTTGGCTCTCAAGAAAGGCGTGCTGCTTGACCTCACAGATTTGCCTCTCTCTGATTTACATAATGAACTCAAAACCCTGGTAATATGAAATGACTTTATAATGTTATTTATATGCGCCATTTTTTTTAATTTTATAAAACTGTCACCTTTTGGGGAATAAGCATGGAAGGAGGGAGAGACAGACATAAACTGTTCATACCCTTTGACCCGGTAATCCCACTTGGGAATACAACCCCCAGAAATACCTTCAACAAGGGAAATAAAGCTTTATGTGCAAAGATGTTCACTGCAACATTATTTATGATAGAAAAGAAACCTAATGGTTCAGCTAAAGAGGGTGAGTTAGAAAATTATTGCACATCGACATGAGAAAACATCACGGGCCATTAAAACTGCAAAGTAACAACATGGGCAATGTCACTTTAAGAAAGCAGACATAAAACAATATGTACAGGATGATTTTAACTATGTCACTCTGTATCTTGAGTATATAAAAACAGTGTGGCAACAATGAAAAAACTTCATTTGAGGCAGTAGAATCATGAGATCCTCTTTTTCTCAATTTTGTTTAATGTTAATTTCTTTTCTCTGATTAAAAATTTAATTTTTACAACATTACTGACTGCAATTCGAATATAAACTGCAATTGAAAAAAATCTTACTTTGTACGATGCCAGGCGGGCGCTGGGAATGTCAGCCAGGGCCCTCCGTAAAGCGCACGGCTGCCTAGCCACTGTACACTTGAAACTAATATGACATAGTATTGAACATAAACTGTAACGAAAAAAATTCTTAATAAATCTTTTTAAAAATGTGATTTTGTTTGGGATATAGATTGTTCATAAATTGTAGCAATGGTACTTACTGTCTCCTTGGCAAATAAACTGAAACCCACTGAATTGTACACCTTCCATGGGAAAATGGTATGGCATGTGATTATATCTCAGTAAAGCTGTTAGGAAACATTTCATTTTGTTTTTAAAAATGTGAGCCACTTTCAACGAAGAGAGAGGAGTATCTTTGTTTCCAACTTAAGAACGTCATTCGACAGCTGTATTATATACAAGGTTTTTAAGTAAATTCTCAGCACAATTTATGAAGTTAGTGACAAATACGATCTTGGGTCCTATTTTAACCCAAGCACTCCCAATGTGCTTTTTAGAAGACAGGATCTTTGCTGGTGCCTCTTGAAATGGAACAGATACCAGTGGGAAAAGGTTCTGAAATCAGACAGATGGCATTCAAATCTAGGGGAGGGACGGTACAGCAGGGGAGAGTAGTGGGAGGAAAATGGGGACAACTGTAATTGAATAACAATGTAAAAAAAATTGTTTTAAGAAAAAAAAATGAAAACAGAGACCCCACAACCTAAGAACACCATTGCTTTGGGCAGCTTACTTATCTTCTCTGAGCCCCTGCTTTTTCCTTCCACAAAAAGGAGCCAAGTCCACCTTCCTGATAGGGTTGTTGCGAAAACTAAACTCCATCAGACAGGTAAAATGTCTGAGACACATTTGTATTGGAATATAATATAGAGATACAACTAAAACAAGTTGTAAAACTACTTTGGGTTTTGTTCGGCGGGCCAACAATGCCAAGTGGCTCTTCCCATGATAAGTCTGAGGAGTGGTCTGCACATGTCTGTCTGTCTGTCAGAGCTACATCTGTCTAAACTACCCCTGCGGAGCCTCTGCTGTTTTCTCAGAGACTGGCCCAACAGCGGCCATGTTTGTTCATGCAGCCCATCCCACATCGCGGGGGCCTGGCAAGGAGAGAGAAATCCTTATCCATGGGCTCCTAAAACTACTGCTCAGCTCAGTGAAATGAAGTCAGGTGAGTGAGTGAGTGTCTGCAGCCTAAGAACAATGATCATGGCGTTGGGGTCATGAAGTCCTGGGGCCGGATACTGTCTCCACTCCCTGGAGCCTTCAGTCGAGTCTCAGGTGCTATATGCAGGACTCGGTTCCCTCCTTCAGAAAATGGGATTCGACACTTTCCCACTCATGTTCTTCTAAACATAAATGCCCTGGTGCACGGCAGAGACCCAATATATGGTAGTACCGTGCCCGTTTCCCCATTAGGCTTTAATTGATAGGTTTCTCTTCTGCTAAGAAAAGCTCATTCATCCTCTTCCTCATTCTCTTTCTCCTTCTCTTCTAGTCCCACTCCCAACCCCTGATTTCTTCTCCTTCCCAAGCCAACAAGTCCCAGAACGTAAGCCTCCAAATGTCAGTCAGCACCAACTCGGCCCACGGCATATGGCCCCGCACGATCTCCCCATGATCTCATCCAGTTGGACTGTTATTTTTATAGACTGGTATTAAGGAGCATAGCCAGCAATTTTATAGACACGGTCACGCTGGGTATTCTCAGACTTGCAGTGCAGATGGAGCGTTCCTAAAATTTTATGGTACAACACACAGGTCTCTTCCCTCCTCTTCAGACCCCACACCCTCCGGGGCCCCGAGGAAAGCCATGGTGGTTCTACGCGCCACTCTGTGCTCTCTCCTCCTCGTGCGCCAACCAAGCACTTCCTGTCCTAGTCAGCCAGCAACTGCAGCCATCGCACAGAGAGGGGTGGGGGAGCGCCGAGGAGACAGAACGATGCAGGGTCCTGAGCGTTCTGCCACACACAAGTCATTGGCTGGACAACCCGTAAGCGAGGAAGCTGGGCTGCTTGTCCCTGACAAGCAGTCCTGTTCCTCTCTGGCCAGAAACTATGAGCTTAGCATGGAGGAGAGCTGAGAGAGCAAGTGCTCCTAGCCCCCAACATTCACTGAGGTCAAAGTCAAGAACTTCACAACCACTGGACAGGTAAGACAGTGATCAAACTGGCAATAAGTCACCTGTGTAAATTATGAAACATGAGCCACGGGCTTTTTGTTCTGTAATTGTGTGTGTGTGTGTTTGTGTGTGTGTGTGTGTGTGTGTGTATTCCCCCCGCCCCCCCAAAAAATGGACAAGAAAAGCAAAGAAAAAATAAAGAGCCCTTTGGTCTAACATGAGGGAGGGAGGACAATTGAATAGCATACCATCTATCTCCGCACCCTTATTCATTCATTCATTCATTCATTCATTCATATTCTCTCTCTGTCTCTATCTCTGACTCACACTGCTTTTCTTTGCTTATTACATGAATTTCTGGCTTTCAGGCACTCAATAATTTGCTGTCATCAGTTGTGGTTTCTTTCTTGGTAACTGCAGTTCTTTAAAAACAATGTCAGCATGAAAGTCTTTCTTCTGCTCCCTGGTAACCACTTTACATGCCCTGTCTTGCTGCCTCTCCAGCCCTGCCACTTTGCTTCTCTCCTCTTCTGTCTGCTTCACCCCTTACCTGGCTGGGAACGTCCCTAGAAGAGAAGGGACAGGGTCACCAGTGTTTGCACATGAGGAACAACCACTGTGCCCTCACACACAACAAATGTGTTCAAGGCCAAGACTAGTAAGCATGTCAACCATCCCTCTGAATATTGCGATGCCACGTGTATACCAGGGAGGTGCCCCCCCCCCAGGGCAGGCCCAGATGGGAGGCACAGATACCCTCTCCGCCCTTTGTGCTTCCCCTCTCTCAGATCACCTGGCAGAACAATTTCAAGGAAGGAAGGAAGGAAAGGAGGAGGGGAGGAAGGGAGGGAAGGCGAACTTATTCCTAGCCTGAGGTTCTAAAGCCTCAGAGGTTCTCAAAGAAAAGACAGATGTTCACAACTACTTTCAGCCTTTCAAAACTGCTGATAAAAGCTGGCTAAACTGTCCTATTTCTCTGATTTGGCTCAGTATGGTATTGACTCAGTCTGGGGTAACCAGCAAGCTCACACAGATCAGAGCCGTGGAGAAGACAAATGTATCTTTCATTAAAATAAAAAGTGAGGAAAATAATGATTGCTTAGGAAAATAGCATGTTTAGTCAGAAAAGAAAGTCTCTCTAAACACAGGACTAGTAGGCAAAAAATCTTAAATGAAATGATCATTAACAGAGAAATAATTGGGGATCTCTGAGTTCAACCTCATTGCAAGTGAAAGACCCCTCTAGGTCAAAGAAAGCTGTCTGAATCAATGCCGCCATAAAAGTGACCTTAAGGTAACGGACAATATCTCTCTGCTATCAGCCCGAAAGTTCTCATGGCTTCCCAGGACCTGGTGCAGTATGGACACCTTCGTGATTCACTATCCCGAGCACTGAGAAATGGAAGAGTGACCATTTCTGCCTATTGACCCAAATCCCCACAGGGCAAGAATGGCCACTGAGAATTTCCTAGCACCAGATGAATCATTTCCAACAGGCTCCAAAATGAACGATGACGAGAAGGACACAGTCTGGATCGTAAGTTTCAGACTGCAATGGAGTGTCTGAAAAAAGAGCATGGGGTCTGGAAATGCATTCTTTCTGCTAACCTGCACAGCTTTGCCATCCTAATTTAAAAATCTCCTGAAATCCTGCCTCCTCCGAAAGCCTAGAGCAGTGATGATCACGGCAAGCGATTCTCCTGTACCTGCTGCTTCTCTCGGATCGCATGCAGCCCTGGATGTAAAAGGTGTCATGTCAACAATAACAGGCCTGAGGTGGCCATTATTTCCTATTCACACATGGTGTGCCAGGGCCTTCAGCCCCTTCCAGTTATTTCAGGGGGGCCCAGGGAGTATGTCATGTGAGCACAACCCAGGAAAGCACATGGCTGACTGTGTCCTTACCTCTTCGGGGTTGTGCCAGGTGTCTTGCCCTGTGCCCACTGACCACAGAGGAGCCACCCCTGCCCAGCACCACTGCCTCCTGCTTCATCACCTTGGATGCTGTCCCTTCTAGGGGCCACCAGGCCATGTGCTATAGAAACTCTTCCTCAATCAGCAAACCAGACAGAGGCTCTTGTCTCTGAATTAACGGTCTTCTAAAAAGCCATGATGACCACCGACTCCTTGGAGCCCTCGGAAAATCTTTCCATCCACTAATTTGACAGCCCCACATGTGCCTGTTTTAACAAAGGTTGCTAATCTTTTCAAAGAGATCTCGAGCTCCTTCAGAAGAAGTTCCCCACCCCTACTGTACCCACAACCCCCTATCCAAATACCCCAGGTTAATGCATAGCTGAGTCAGGAACCCATCACACTGTCCGGGTCCTGGGTCTGAGGGTGTCCTGTTGATCAGTAGGAGGGGGAGGCACTGGGAGGTTCATGCTGGACTGTCAGTCAGTGTGTGCCACGAAAATGGACTGATGAGAATCCAGGAAGAGTCCCTGGTTGAATCACTGAACAAAACGGCGTGCAAACCGAAACCCTCCTGGGGAATTCTGCATACTGCGCCAATCCAAAGGCACCCTAGCAATCGTTTCGGCAAAGCACCTCCTTGCCTGAGGAAAAATGCTGCCTACAGCTCAGTAAATACGAAGGTGGCGGGAATACAAACTCTTTCCATGAGTCTGCTGATCTGGGGGGTTGCGAGGGAAGGTGATTCTGGATCCTTGGCTACTTGGGAGACTGCCACAGGGAAGCCTCCCTGAGTAGCTGGGGTCTGGAGGGAGAGATGCAGAGAGAGTGGCCGCCCCCTGCAACTGACCGGCAGACTACAATGGGAGAGATTCACGAGCGGCTTCATTAGTACTTTCACTCTCCCCACCACCTACAGGGTTGCCAGGAGCCCTGCCCAGAGGTCACACCAAGCAGAGGGGAGACAAGGGGATGGGAGGACTGACACTTCTGGGGCATCGACCACGTACGGGGCCCGGCATTACCTAATTTTGTTTCCACCACTAGTGGCAGGTCCTATTTCCCCCATCTGACAAAGAGGACAATGGCGATAAAGTACAGGTCTAGGGTCAAAAGGCAAATAACGGAGGGACTGGAAGTAAGTGCACACATCTATCTAAATCCAGAGAGCATTCTCTGTAACAGCCCACTATTCTGCTCCACGGGAAATGACGTTTTCCTTAGAAAAGAAGGACTATTTCTTTGCCTCCTTAGTCAGCAAGCCCAGCTCCATCCCAGCCTGCGGTCACGTTGATGCCATCCTCTGTCTCTCCCGTCTCTAGGAAAACCCCCAGCCCATCTTTTACTAAATCTCACCCCAAGCCCAGCACAGGGGCCCCCAATCTGGAAGAAGAATCCCTGTTAATGTCACATTGTTCACCAGTAATTGCTTTTTTTTGTGGCCTCCACCTTTTCTAAAGCCATGGGCCATTTCTCCCAGCTTCTACCTTCTTGAAAGCTTTTGTTTAAGTCTTTAAAAGACATGGCTTTTCGAAGATAATTAAGGCTTTCGTGCCCCACACTTTTAACAAATGTATTTTGACCTCGTTTCATCCCTTTGGGATGGGCGCTGTTCTCTGGCACCTTAAAGGGATTTCCATCCAATTATCCTCCAGAATCCGCTTTTCTCCTCTGCTTTCTTCCAGCACAAAAAGCTCCCCATTTGCCTCCAAAGGTGAAATTAGGTGCTTGCCCATTCATCATCGGACAGAGTTTAAATTGGATGAAATAATAATGCTTCTTTGAGTTCCAGGGCAGCCTTCACCGGGAGAAATTAGAATCCGCCTTCGAAGCAGCTCCATCACTCGCCGCCCTTCTAGTCTCCCTGTGCGGGGGAGGCGGGGGCGGAGCGGGGCAGGGCAAAGGCAAAGGCGGGACTCACACTGAGCACACAGAGACTCCCACAGACTTTGTTCAGGGGTTAGGGTAAAGGCAGGGCTTGCTTCCGCCCAGAGCAACGCTCCTTCTGACTCTCACACAGCCTCACCCTCAGCCCTGCACTCTGCCCTGGGGAGAACCTTGCAGAGTAGGACTGAAGAGCTGTGCACCCTGCCGAGTTAGAGGCATTTTCTGCTAATGAAGCAGAATGAATTAGAGAGGAATGACAACTAAAAACCAAACAGAATGCACTTGGGGGCTGGGGGAATGCAATAAAATGATGGACAATAGCTTGATCTGAGCCTCTATCCTGTAACTTGAACCAGACAGCTTCCCGCTCACACATCGCACCTGAAGACGAACTGTCCCTCAGAGAGCGCAGAGCATCTAGATGCCTCGCCACCACCCAGGACCCCCACCTGTGCACACACACGCATGCATATTCTCTCTCTCTCTCTCTCTCTCCCCCTTTCAAATCTTAGACACCCCAAAGAGCTATTTATAAGAGAAACCTGACCAGTTGGCTCCCTCTGTTTTAAATAATCAGATGGGAAGAGTGCCATCCCTAGGCCTCCTACGGCATGCCTGAGATACCCCCACCGACGACCATGCTGTAACGATCTCGTTCCTGAAGTAAGGCTGGGCACACGTAAGAGAGAGAACATGTCTTCTGGAAAACCTGCCTGACTCCTCACAAAACGGAGGGATCTGCTTGTCTAATTAATCTGGCATCACCGGGCTGAAGAAAGGACCTAAGCTACTTGCACAGGAAAGATGAAGACCTGGAAAAGGTGATGCAAGGCCGGGGCAGCAGTGGGGAGTAGAAAGCTCCTACAAGGGGTCAGGGGCAGGAGAGAACCAAAAATCAGAAACAAGCCCCCAAGGGCAGCTCTTCCTGCTTTTCAATTGTGTCCAAAGCCAGCATGGATCTTATTCTATTCAATTTCCTAAAACTGGTGCATCGAGTGTGCTAAAATCCATCTACAGAAGAGCCTTTTATGTTTTATGAGCATATCCATTCAAGTGATAAATATCCATGGATCTAAACGGGTCTCTCCATTTAGATCATCTTCCTGTAATGGACACAATATCCCCACAGTGCCTCCGAAGTTACATTAATCTTCCTACTTCCATTGTATAAATGGGGAAATGGAAACATTTAAAATACAGGCAGCTCCAAAATGTACGAGAATATCTGGATCCACCAGGCACTCTCTGTACTCCCCCCGCCACTAAAAAAGAAAACAACAACATGGCATTCAGAGCACTGCCCACACAGCCCAAAAGGAACATAGCTCCCCGTGTCCAACCATGCCTACCCAGCCTCACTTTCTGTGAAAACATGAAGTCGCTCAGCTACTACCTTCACTAGTTTTTCTTGGAAAGCTAAAGCACAGATTGCTATGTCAAACCCCAGAGTTTCTGAATCAGTAGGCCTGTGAAGGACCTGAAGATTTACATTTCTAACCAGTTCCCAGGTGATACTGATACTGCTGGTTCAGAGGCTCTCTGTAAGAACCAATGACTATAAGGATAAATTTATTCTCCAGCGAGACATCTAGCTCAAGAAGTCAGTCCCAGAGGCCAGGGATGACGCAGAACAGCCTATAATGCACAGGACAGACTGCACGACAAAGAATGATCTAGCCTTAAATATCAACAGTTCTCAAGTTGAGAAGTCCCACTGCAGAGGAATCTTCTCTTTGCTAACTACACTACTGGCTCCTTTTTAAGGCCAATTCTCCTCATGGTGCAAAGAGGGCTGCCTGTCACCATCTTTCCTGTCTAGGGAAACAAAGACCTTTGCTGTCTCTTAAGATCAAAGACTAGATGAGTCAAAATTTCAGGGATTTATTTCTGTGACCAACAGGTAAAACACTATTTTAATTAGCAAATTAACTACATAATAGAAAATATACTTCTATTATGTAATTTTTCCATTATTATTCTCTGAAACAGACCTGGTATTGGAACTGAATTGTTACCAGGATAATGGTTACCCACAAGGCACATACAGATCTCATGCAGTTACAGTGAACATGTTATTAAGTCACTCTCAGTATTTTCCACTATTGAATAAAGATTTGTTCTTTCCTATCACTGCACTGCCAAAAACAGAGTGTTCTCATCAAGTGAGGTTTAAACAATTAGTTGAACTTCTCCCCAAACTGAATATCCAAGTATCGATTTGCTTGGTTATAGGACCAAATAATTTTTCTTGTTATATATTATTCTTTAGGTAAAATTCAATAAGCCACGCATGGCATTTTCAATTCAATTAATTGATTTTGAGAAAATGTAAAAAAAACAAAGTGGAGAACCAAAGGGAAGATGAACTGCGATGTTTAAGCAGAGAAAGATGTTCCTTTTTAACCAGATCACAGAAAAGCACACCCTCACAAATAAGGGAAGTGACTTGAGGTTTAAGTTAGAGAGGGGAAGTGCACTTTTACCCCTTTTCTTTGCAGGAGAGGACCTATGGCTTTTGAAAACCAAAGGCAAATGCCCCTGGTTTAGAGCGATCAGACATCAGGGTAAAGCCTCTCAAAAAGTCACTCATTCAGGGCGCCTCGGCTTCCTTATTCTGAAGACAATCCACTTTAGTTCCGTTTTCCCTTGATCTGAAGTTATCTCCTCCCTGTCTCCTTAGGCTCTCATGTAAATGAAAATGTACTGAGTGGACTACAGAGAAAAGAGGAGAATCTAGAATCAATATCACACCTTAATTGGACCACTTCAAATGCTGCCTGTCCCCCCCTCAGATCAAAGGGTGGGGGTGGGGGTGGGGTATGGATTGGATGTTTACTTGTTTGGGGTATTCAGAGCACTCCTGGAGAAACCTGAAGAAACCCTCGCACGTGACTCTGGACTTCTGAGTCCCCACCCGGCTGACCGCAGGCCTGGAAGGGGGAGGCACTGGAAACAGTGTTAGTGTTTTCAGAGCTGCTGATGATCGGCTACAGTTCCAGATCCAACCCAGGAAGAGCATTCCCAAATCCCTCCTGGTCCCCGACGGCTGGCCTTCTTGGTCTAAAACTGAAAGCCCTCAAATTAAAGATGCAAAAGGAAAAGGAGGAGTCAAGACAGAAAAAGTAGAATAGCAAATCACAACTTAAGGCCTTTTTGTTTTTCCCAGAAGTTCAACTTCTAGTAACAACGGATGACAAACACAGCCTCCACTGCCTTCATGCTGATCGAGTGCGCAAGATCTGGCAGTGACTGTTTCCAGTTGGAGACCCTCACCTGAGTTTTATTCCACGTCTGTAAGGGTGTTTTGTTTCCTTTTTTTTTTTTTTTTTTGGAGGGGGTGGGGTGACAGATGGAGAATCTTGAAGAGGACAATTCACAGGTTTTTGGTTTCGGGTTTTTTTTTTTTAAGTTTGTTTTGATAAGAGATACAGGTGTTCCCATTTGGAACATAAACTCTATTTATTTTTTTTTAAATTAAAAATTCCTGAAAGTCCCTTTGGCCTCAAAAAGGGAAAAAGCAGACGGACAACCTTTGGGGAGACGATAGCTTTCTGGCAGGGACCGAATTGTCTGGGGTAACACTGTCCAGGTTCCAGCGTGGAAATGTGCGCCGAGGGGCCGCAGGGTCTGGGAGTTATTAACTGCAAGACCAGTCTCCACGCTCCTCAGCGCTGCTTGCAGCTGCGAGGGGGAATCCTGGAGGCAGGATGCAAGGTGCCATTGTGAGCGGAGGAGGCAGTCGCCAGCACCCTGCGACCCGCCGCCAGCCCCCACCGGCCCAGAGCAGGCGTTTTTGAAGGGAATGCAGACCACGGTTCCTAAAGTGATGAGAGAAAAACACCCCTCCCCAACCCGAATGTGATCTCAGTTACAAGAGCTAATTACCAAACCTTCACTACATTTATTGCCACAAACAAAAACACAAAAGAATAAACAAGCAAAGGCAGGCACTAACAACTGATTCTAGAAATCAAAAAATAAAGAGAAAATAAAGAGAAAAAAGGAAGGATGGAAGGACGAGAGGAAGGGGAGGGTCTAGGTCCTCTATAATTTGTCACAAGCATATAGGTGCCCATTTTAAATCATCTCTGTGCTTCTCAGTCATCCTGTGAATGGTCACTTGTGAAATCTCAGGGCACTTAAATCTGCGAAAAGCATCAACAGGGAAGGGAGACAGGGAAAGCTCGCAGCCAGTGAAAGGGAAACCAAGACCAATTATTTACGTCTGTTCACCTGAGTTTCCCAAGCCTTCCTGCTGCTCATGTGGGTCTCCAGCTGGCTAGAGGCATCTGCTTTCTCCAGTTCTGTCAATATCCCCAGAGTTCCTTTGCCTACGTTATGGTTTTGCCCAAAGCTGAGAGATCAATGTGTGTTTACTTCTAAAGCCAGCTTTGTCAAGAAGGCATTTCTGATATCAGTGACAATGGGGTGATCATCTTAGACACCCAATTAAAATGCAGAAGAGGGAAGTGGCTGGGTCACTGCTGGGAGCACCCCGAGGCAGCCCGTCTCTCCCTGAAGCCCAGGAAGACAGAGCCAGTCATAGTCCCCACACGCGGGAACTATGTACCCAAGGACTGTACCAGGAAGGTGAAGGTAAATATGACACAAAGCAAGGGGACAGACGGCTCCATCCCAAGTTCTGGCTGCCCAATTGCACCTGGACCACAGCCTGGAGGGTGGGGAGGGAGTGACACTGAAAGAATGGCCGGTGTTAACTCCCTAGCGGTAGCCCCCTCCCGGACGTCCCCAGTTCCTGGCGGCACACCTGTGGCCAGAGCCGGGGAGACACCGGACAGGCTATTGGTCACTGGAATCTGGTGTGTTTTGTGGGCAGTGAGAGTATCTCAGTAAGACCCACGCTTCCCTGTGAAAACATCTGTGCATCCCTGGGGACAGCTGGAAGGCGGTCAGGGTCCGAGGGGTTAGGGGAGGAAAGTGCTCCTTCAGTGAGCTCTAAAGACAAGCAATGGTTGCCTGGCTCCAGCCTCGGAGCAAGTCTCAGGAATTTGACTTGAATGCTAGCAGGACTGCTTCTCACGTCTCACTGAATTTTTCTGTGAACTGGATAATCTTTTTTTACCCCCAGAAAAACAGATTTCCCATGGTTTACCCCACTGAAGAAAATGAAAGCATTACGAAACATTTTGGTAAGCTGGCGAGACCACGATAAAGCTCGTGTAGTTGTGCTTTATTTCGGTCCCGCGTTTACCGACAATCTACTCTGGGCAGGTACTAGGCAACTCAACTTGTGGCCAAGCAGCTTGGGCGCGCCAGTTCTCAGGGCCAGTCAGGACCTGTGTGCCTTCCAGCTACCGGAAGAGAACAAGTGCAGTGTTTTGGTGCAGGGAGCCAGGCTGCCTGGGTTCAGTCTGGCTCCACGTGACTCAGTTTCCTCACCCGTAAAATAGGCGATAGCAACATCGCAATGGACCACAGAAGTTTCTCTGTGCAACTATCCAATTATTTCCTTAGGGAAAATTACTGAAAGAAACTGATCTACTCAAAGGTTTTGAAGCTCCACCTAACTGTACAGAATTTTTTCAAGTGGAAAAATATTAACCAGAAACATATGCAAGAGAGGGAAAGGAAGGAGGGAGGGAGGGAAGGAGAGAGAAAGAAAGGACAGAAAAGAGGGGGAAGAGGGAGGGAGAGTGGGGAGTGAGAGAGGGGAGAAAGAGAGAGAAAGAGGAAGGGAGGGAGGGAGAGAGGGAAGAAAAGGAAAGAAAAGAAGAGGAAGGAAAAGTGAGAGAAGAGCCACAACCTAAGTTCAGGAAGCTTTGTCTCCCTGAGAAGTTCCATCTGCTAAGTTTGCTGTCCGACCAGTTGCCTCGACCCACTATGTATCCGTGCCAAACCATCCCTGGGAAAGGCAGAGTCAGACACTCTCAAATCCCTAGGTTGAAGATGATAAAGACCCTTAGAGGCAGGGGCGAAGCAGTTCAGGGCTTTTTGTTCTGCTGCCCCTTTGTTCCAGCGACTTCTCCCATCTCAAAGGATTTCAACAGCACCAAGAGCCTGACACTGTGCCCATCCTGGTTCTCACGGACTTCTGCAAGGAAAGACAAAGCAATGTTGGCATTGAGGAGGGCCCGCAATGAAGGGGGACTGAGAAAGAAGAAAGCGCCTGGCGGATCTGGCAGGCCCAGTATATTCAGTTGCTGTAGCAACTGAAAGTTAAACAATGAGGAGGAGAGGGGACAGCCATTTTCCGCACTTGGTCTAGTTGTCATGGATACTGGGATTTTAGAAGTAAAGGGGTGAAAGGTTTTCTTTACACTTTACAATTGGTGCCTTTTTTCGCTTACTTGGCCTGTGTCCTTGCTCTGGGTTGGGGACCTTCCATCCTGAGTCTCAACTGTAGGAGGCTAGGGAAGGGGAGGAACCTCGGATGCTTTCAGTAAAGGTGTCCTCTGGCCAGCAGCTCTAAAGTTTGTTCCCCATTGAATGCCAGGCAGAAAGACCTAAACATTTCATGGAAATTTTCATCCACCCAACGCCGCCCAAAATTATGACTCTCCCAGGAGCGCTCACACACAGGCAGTCGCCTACGATTTCAGCTTTGCATGCCTCCTACCCCAGAGACCCCTAGTAGTGTCCTTCCCTGCCTCCTCCTCCAGGACCTTGCAGAAGGAATACGGCTCCGGTCCCCCCTCCTCCACTGCCTCCCAACTTCGATGCCCTGAAATGATGTCCGTGCGAAGCAATGCCTTGCCAGGCTGTGTAGCTTGGTATGGTGTGAAGGTCGCCGGCTTTCCTGACCCTAGGGTCAGGGCTCAGCTCTGCCGCTCACCAGAGTGGGCAGAATATTTAGACTCTCTGAAACTTTTTTCTACGTCGGGTATAATATGGATTATAATATCCCCCACGCAACACTGTGGAGGGTATTAAGTGAGGAAACGCATGTCGTATTGCGGCTAATAACAGTGAGAGTCTCTTTGCTCCCCTCTTCATTACCTATTCCCTCCACTCTTACACACACTCCCCCTCCCTCACAGGCTTTCACACACACAGTCACAGTCTCACACGTACACACACCATCACAGCTGAAGGTGAACTACTGGGGCAGAAGTAAAACTTTTTTTCAGTCTTGAAGGGTGAATGTGGAGACCATTTGAGTATTCACAGTTAACCTCCAGCCAATGTAGGCATTCACACGGTGCACTGAGCACGAGGAAAACACAAAATAAACATGGGTGGAATGAGCTGCATGGAAAAGTTATTCCCCAGGATTCCAGAATGAAACAGATCTGCCCAGCCATTGTCTATCTGTGTCCATTTAGAGAAAACATCTTTGTATCTATTAGCAAATAAAGGCAGAAGTCAGGGGTAGATCTTCCTTTTTTAAAAAATTGCAAAGATATCAAAAGCCACTTTTAACATATATGGAGCACGTACCATAAGCCAGATGCTGTTCTGAGCACTTACCATGGATTAACACATTTAATCATCACTTTAACTATGCTACATTGAGGAGGAAACAGAGACGCAGAGACATGAAAAAGAAAATACCAGATATTGTTATGAGGGCAGCAATCAGAATGAGTCATGCCCACTAGGGTGATTATATAGAAGAGAACTGGTTGAGGCCCAAGTCAGGAGAACCCGGGTTGGGGGTCACAGGAGTCTAATATTCTGCTGGGAATAATCGAGGTGCCAGGGCAGGCGAGCAAAGCAGTAGGATAAGATTCCTTTCAGATTTTAAAACACGAAGTAGGACTGGAAGTAAAGAAAGTAGAGCTACCTGAGGAGAACAGGGAAGAAATCGCTGGCATCACCGTCCCCACCTTCGCTGTGCCAGATCCCCTGCCCTTGACCCTCACAGTGTCCCCACATCGTAGAGAAGGTCATCTCTGTGTAACACCTCAACATCTGTCATGGGGATACTTTTTAACCAGCAGCACCCCAAACAATCTTAAACTATTACCTCAAATAATTCTGATGCAGGGAACTCCTAATGTCTGAGAAATGCTGGCTCTCAAAGAGACAGTAGCTGCTCTGGCCTCCACAGGACAACCCTTCTCTTTCTCTCTACCTGACCAACAGCCCGGCTCTCAAAGCCTCAGTGAAAACTCCAGCCCGCTGGCAGACACTCCAACCCTGGCAGTGCCCGTGATCCCTCTGTGCCTCTAGGCTGATGAGGCCTTGGGAGACAAATGATTGAGCCAAATTTATAGACAGAGACACTGAAACTTGGAGATGTGAAATGTTATAACCAACATCCCAACTTTCTTAAGTTTCCCAGTTCAACAACAGGCCTGCTTTTGCACGGCGGTGCCTCATACCGGCCTGGCTGACAGCCTGATGCAAGGCTGCTGTCTGGAGTACCTGACTGCAGGCCCAGCCTCCTGGAGGCTGGCCTCAGATGAGCAGGGAACAATCTGCAGGGCGGGGCTGGGGGCTTGGTCCCAGGGGCTGTCCCCCAGCCGTCCAAAGACTCCTACACCACCATTCGTTACCGCACGTCTGTGGCTGTGCACTGTAATCCAAATTGGGTTCAAGCCCCCAGCCTCCGCACTCCATTGTAATGTTATATTTTTTGTTCAGCACAAGATCAGATCTGCTAAGGCCTCATGTTGCCAACATAAAAGAAGAAGAAAGATTTTGTTAATCCCAAAGAAAATGAATTCCTCTTATATTTTCCTAGGAAAAAAAAGAAAACATGAGGGTATTACATTGGTCGCTCAAAAAAAAACCAGAAAAATCCTTGCCATCATGAGATGGTTAAAACATGCGGCTTTAAGAGTCGACACAAAGAATAGCAATTACATACCCCTTCACCTCTTGCTGGCTTTATTATCCTGGATATTCCAACTGCTTTTTTCCTGGGATGCTTTGGGTATGTTAATCCCTCCAGCCTTGAAATAGAGGATCAGAGAGGAAGCAGGGTCAGAGGGGGAAGATGTTCACAAGATCTGAGTCCAGAGAAGAAGGCAGAGAGAGGTTGGGCAAGCAAAAGAACTTTCCCTGAAAACCGGGTATGTTTTTATGAAATCCGAGTGTTGAACATAACTAGTGAGACCTTCTCATTAAACTCACGCACAGTGAGTAAGGTTGAGGCGGGGTGTGATTTCTCCAAGGAAATGGATGCTTCATTTAGGCCTATTCTAGAACAGGCTTCCTGGGCATTTCCCTGGACGGATCACATCACCGGGGCACCAACACTGGCCAGCTTCTGCCAGCTATGGTCAAAAGGCTACCCTTCCACACCTCTTTGCATTCGCGAGTCCTGTACTGCCTGAGCTGCCCTGCTCACCATCGGTTCCCGGGACTGCCAGGCAGTCTCTCCTTTGGCTAGGTGCACAGACTCAGATGTGGAGTCTCTCTCAAATGAATTGGGGTTTTGTTCCTTGCAACCTGTGTTGAAACTCACAAGACTAAAACAAAGGCACTCACTGTGCCCTGGTCTTGGCTCCGCCCGGAACACTAATTACCTGACAAGAGCACACGTGGGAGACAGGGGCCAGCTCTGATGAAGGAGCCCCATGGGAAGGTGCTGAGAACAACCTTTTCTTCTTTCTGAAGTCGCCTTTGTCACCAGCGGCCACTCTGCCCCCATGCTGCTGGGCATCTGCGGGTAACAATGAGCTGCAGGTTGAGCAGTGTGCCGGTATGGGAGACGGCCGCGCACTGGGTCCCTGCCACATGCTGAAGCCGCGCGAGACACACCTGCGCGTGAGCACTGCTCCCCTGCCGACGCCGCGAGGCGAGCACCATCACCCTCGCTGGGAAGATGAAGGAGTGAGAGGCCAGAGCCACAAAACCAGAGACAGGTTCAGCTGGATTATAACCCAGTCCTGGCTCCAAAGCCAGGGACCGTGTTTCCAGAATAAACTAGAAAGTGTGGGCTTTTTCCAAATCCTAGAATCACGACATTTTACAACTGGAAAGGACTTTTCTTTTACATCTGGAAAGGATCGTGCTCATCCAAGACCCCGACGGTGAAGGGATGTGGTCAAGCACACATGTCTGACAGGTTGACTGGCCCTGACCTAGAACCCAGGACTCTGAGGCCCATGCCCTTCACTTTTTCCCATCCGTTTGCTCGCCTGTTGTCCTGGATTCTCACGGGCCTCTCATCCCTGCTTGCTGACCGGACTGGTCTAGGTTGAACCGGCAGATTTCGTCAGCTCTGGGGTGCCTAGCATCTCTGTGAATGCAGCCAAAAACAAATATTAATTTTCCAGCTGTAGAAGGAAGAATCTATAAATAAGTTTCAACTGGAAACATTTGCAAGATCATATGTGTGGAGGAAAAATAGCCATCATTTGTGCTTCCAGATAGAGTAACTTTGGAGTAATCCCTGGAGAGCCTAACATACTCCCATATGTTAAAATAAAAGACACACAGCAATGGAGGTAAGAAGGCTTGCATGTCCAAGAACTTGACGCTGCATAGTGAGGTGCCCGCCTAGGTGCATACCGCCAGCCCCGCAGTGGGATGAGTTGGGGTCTGATGCAGACAGCTCAGGTATATAGAAACACAACCAAATGCCTTGCTACTAGAGAGGAAAGCCCTGGAGGGAAGACCAAACTCACAATAAAATAAGCAAGGATCAGCCCTCTTCCTCAAGCCTGAGGAAATCAGGTTGAACCAGATGAAAATTGGGCATCAAGCCACATCAACTCTACCCGGCCTATGTGACCGCTCCCTGCTGCATTTTCATGGGAATAGATACCCTAGGTACTGAGCAAGCAGGTTTGCCACTGCAGGTATCTGTCCTCTGAAAGTGATCCACAGTGGGCAGGGAGACGAGGTGGCAGGGAGTAGAGAAGGGTTACCACGTTCAAGACTGGTGGCAGAGAATTAAAACCCTCTGTACCGCAAGTGGAAAATGTTGAGGTCAAATGTTATTAAACTCTCCAAGAGAATAAAATATGGGCTAATTCTAAACAGGCTTCTCCTTTTAATCCACAAAATGCAAGATAAATGACAAAGGTCTTAAATTATAGTAAGGAACACTGTGTCTGAACATCAATCATAATGGAAGGAGTGATGGCATTTAAATCAGTTCGATTTGGTTAAAGTACAGAGCACATTCACGCAGCGCCTGGACCTAAGCTGTGAAGTAGGCACTTGCAAGATACCTGCCTCCAGGTCAGGGAACACACTCCCATCTCGGCTTCGCGCACCGTGTGAAGAGTCACAGCTCTGGTGCGCACTCGCTCACATCATTGCTGGAATGAGGCACTAGGTCATTTAGTGCTATGGCACCGTGGTCACTTTTCTGAGCATTTCACGTGTTTATCTTTACTTAAGCCTCACAGTAACTCTGTGAGGTGATTCCTCCTATTACACACACACGCGCACACACTGCACAGAAATGGAAAGAGCGGTGCATCAAGGTTAGCTGGCATGCCCTCCATCACCCGACGGCAGACAGCAGAGCCAGGATTTGAACCCACGCTACCTGTGTCTTACCACCACCATCTGTCATTCATGTAAAGGTTCCCCCAGTGCCTGGCACCTAACAAACCCTTCGGAGCCTTCAGCTTCAGTACTGTTCTGACACTACAGGCCCTGAACTGTTAGAGCTCACTGCCAAGCAAAACCTCTCTACAAAACTGGCTGGGACGCTGAGAACAGGGCTGTCCAGAAACCAATGGACACGTCTGATGGCAGCGCAAGGCTTTATCCAGACGGCAATGTAGAGTCATCACTCTTTAAGCCAAGCCTCCGGAGCAGCGTAGACACAACACACAGAACATGGGGGGCCAACCAAAGTTACGAAGATGATTCTTTGTTTTGCTTTGAAGTCTGAGCTTTGTCTTGCAACCTTCATCTTAAAATCAAGTTAGAGTCCACCCAAAGTGTTGACTGTATGTGTTCCTAGAAAAGTGACACGTCTTCCAGTGCTCAAACTGACAGATGACCTTCTGGCTGGAACCAGCTGGCCCTCCCATAGACTCTCTTCTTTATAATTCGTAGTATCTCAGCTGGTGGCAATGACCTGCACAGGCATGTGCCATGGTCTGTGCCTTCTATACCCCTGGGTAGCCTTGGATGGCTTTAGGCGATGACTCAGAGCTGGCAAGGAAGCACGCATCACGCGTGCACACTGCAGCTGCTGCCTCTCCCTGCGCACACCGCCCACGCGGGCTCACACAATGAGCATGTTTCACCGGGAGGCCCAGGTGCCTGCCAGGACTGTTTATCGGCCCCTGTTAAAAGCCCACGGGAACCTGGCTTCTCTGTCAGCCAGCTAGGCCTGGTTCCTACTCTTCTTGACTTTCTAAATGAGTATCGGAGCAGGACTTCACAAGTGGGATTTCTAAACCCACAAGACTAGAGAAGTAGACAAATGTGGCAATGTTCGCCTTCTCTCACGCATCCCCTAGCAGCAGCGCTCCTCGCTCATGAGGTATCAGTATCAGAGACTTACAACAAGGCTCTGGGTAAACAGTCATTATCATTTCTACTAGACCTACTCTCCCTGGTCCCTAAAGTTGTGATCCTTTGCTCAGGAAGGAAAGAAACTTTTACCTGCGAATGTCTGAGAAGCAGCCCAGGCTCAGGACTGGGGACACACGAAAGTATGTCACAAGAGAAAGGACCACCTAAGGCCTCCCACATACACAGACCCTTCGTGACAGAAAGAACTGGCTCAGTCTCCAAGAACCCATGACTCTCCCCAAGGTGGTTGGAGCAGGCATTCTGCCTTATGCTCCATCAAGTGTCTAAGCAACAAGGAGGAACCAAAAGATGCGGCCAAACACAGGGTGGACATCCACACAGTGAGGACATTTTAGGTTCTTGCCAAGGAGAAACCCGCTTCCGTTTTTGCTCCAGATCCTCTCTTTAAAAACTCAGGAACCCGATTTTTATAAACATTTTGAAAACTATCTATCTATCCCTTAAAGATGAAGTGATTGAAGCCTAGTGATGGTAATGGGGACAAGAGGGGGAGGGGCGAGACGACGAAGAGGAAAGAAGCTGGACAGGGGAGGGGCGGAGGCGGGGACCCGTCTGGGGCGTCCTCCGCACCGACTCCCTCTGGGAAAGCCCACTGAACCTCTAGGGCTCCAGAAGGCCCTGTTGCAAAGCACCGAACATTAGACCCGTGGTGAATGCTGGTAACCCCTCTTTGCGCTCCACTGGTTACAGATTTCCACAGGACTGCTGACAGTCCATTTCTGAGGAGGCTGTCGGTAACTCAGGAGGCACCCTGCCCGTGAAAGGCAGTGGCAGCGAGTGGGCCTGTGCGTGCTCCAATCCTCTGTTCATAATTGCCTCCACAAAGTAATATTTGCATAGACCACCATTAAAGAGGAAAGTCAGAACACTATCAAATCTACCCACCTAGACACAGCCACTGATAGCATATTTGGCATATTTCTTTCCATCCATTTTACAACTCTGAATAAAACTGAGCACCTCCGGTGTTCATCTTTTTGTTGTCACTTAATATGCTGTGAGAATTTTTCACGTCTGTAAATGGTTTTTGAAGGTATGAATTTTCCACTTAGTTTTAAATATGTATTTCTTAGATTTCTAGGGAGACCTTGTCTTACATTTATTAAACATTTTGATTTTTCTACTATTAAATTGTTTGTTGATATAATTTGACCACTTTATATTTAAAGGTGAGTTGAGTTTCTTTTTCTTATTCATTGTGGTCTTGTCAATTTTACAGCAAGTATTTTTTCAGTTTGATGATGGCTTTTTAAATTGGTTTCGATTTTTAGACAATAAGCTTTAAATGTATGAGCATTACACCTATGAACAATGGCATTCATGATTTTTCCACTTCTTTCATGCCTCTGAAGTTCTTCCACGTGCCTGAAGAGTTAAACATTTATTTCTCCTTCCACTTTTTTTACTTTCTTTTTTTAACTCTTTTTTAGTGTTTCATTTGCTACCTGTATTGCTTTCACGATAACACACCACTTGACTATTTATCCCAAATGGTTTTCATTACCACAGAATAGATTAATTTTCTTCTATTGCTGTTCTGGACCTTAGCCTATATTTTGAAATGTCTTGTAATTACAACAATGCCCACGAAAACTTGGCTTGCAGGCAGCACGTGCAGTTTGAGAAAAGCTGGAATTGTTTTTCATGTCACTCAAAAAAGATGAAACCCACATATCACCAAGGTAAATATCCCTCGCAGGAGCCCCCGAGCCCCAAACCTATATTCAGCCACCAGGTCCGTTAGAATCAATGAATCATTCTGGGGAAGATTAAGAGGTATGTTTACGCATATGTAAACATAGGCATTTCAAACAAACATATCCCATTTTTAGCCCCCATCCTTAGGTCCTGTGGACAATTAAAAATGACCAATACCGCCCCAATAAATTCAATTTAAAAAAAATTTTAAGTACATCAATGCACTGCACTGAATCTGCAGCCAGTAAGTTTCAGGGGAAAAATAATTATCCTGACAATTAGGCGCAGAGCAGTGTGCTCCTTGTCAAAGACGCCCATGCGTCTTCCTGCATCAGCTTTTAACAGCTTACTTTTCACACTGATGAAATCTCAAAATCAGTCTAGGAATCCACCTGTTAATAAAATGATGACTGAGATCCATGTGATTTTTTTATCCTGATACCCAGTTTCATTCACATATTAGAAACTCTTCACATCTCCTCCCCAGAAGCTGCTGGATTCACAGCACACAGCTACTGCTGCAAATTCAATCACTCTCATTAGTGTAAATCCAGTGTATCCCACCCAGTAGGTGGGCCATCATTTTTATACAGATTGTACTCCGCCCTGGAGAGACCACCCTTCGGTGCAGCCTTAGATGTTTCTCGATTCCACACTGAAGAAGCCCTCCTTTGCATCAGAGGAATGAAATCTATCTGAAAACCAACAGGGCCTCTCGGAACTGAACACAGGAACCTGCCTCCGCCACAGGGTTCCCTCACACTGTGCCAACCTCCCGGTCCCCTGCTTAGACTCTGTCCCACTGTCAGTCAGGATTTCTCACAGCTGTCAGGCAGCCAGATAAAACTCTTCACTATGGGGAGGGTCCTTGAACCCCACACCCCACAGTTCAGCTGAGCAAAACAACAGACCGGCAGGGCAGGGGTTCCGTCAGAGGCTGGTTTCTAGCAAGAAAGTGCAGTAACCCAATAATGTATGCAAAGTAAAACATGTTTCGGGGCAGGGGGGCAGACGAATGAGGGCGTGAGGTTACTCTTTCCCTCCTTGTTCTCCTCTCTCATTTTTTCTACATCAGCTATCATTTCAGTCATCATGTTTAAATGACATCACGTAGGAATCCTACCCGCCGGGGACAGAGGGAAAGGAAAGCGCAGACAGGGAACAGTATTTAAAGAGCCCCAGCTAAGGGCCCAGCAGACGACCACACCCCGCTTAAATGTCACAACCCCACAACACTGGTCTGATCCGTCCCTGTGGACATGTCAAGAACCAGAAGCTTGGAGATTTGCAAAAAGCCATCCATCGGGCAGTACAAAGAGGGGCAGGGACCGCAATGAAGATTCCAGAACCAGAGAGTCTCTGCTCCTCTGGAAGTGTTTTTCCTTCCTCTCCTCCCTGACCTTCCAGGATCAACGGGCAGGCCCAGGCAGGCAAAGACTGCCCTTGGGCGGCCCCAAGGTTCTGACCAAGGCCCCAACAGGAACAAAAGATACAAAGCGAGCCAGGGGCCTTTGTCATCACTGGTCCTGCTAGGAAACCACTTTTTGCCTCACTAGTGTTCCTCTGAGGCTGATTGATACTCTGCAGCGGGAAACCCATGAGAAAGTCCCTTTCCCCCCTCAAAATTGAGGGCTTCCAGTAGGCTTGGCAAACGTGCCAAGTCCCCCAGCCCCCAGCTTTCCGTGGTGAAAGCCTGCATGGGGCAGGAAGTAAGCCTGCCAAACGCTGTCCTCGGCTGAACACTCCCCAGGCAGACACCGGGTTCCCATGTCAGTGCAGTGCTTTCTGAAGGCTGTGATGAATATGTGAGAAAAACAAACAGTGGTCCCAGGGTTGGGAAAGAAAGGAAGGGAAGCTCGGAGAGGGGCTCCCCCAGGCAGGCCTGGGAAACCCCAGGGGTCTAATTGAAAGGGTCTGAAATAGTAAATATGAAATCTAAACCCAGATGGTGCTTTTTCAAAGGACGCAAACCACTCATTAGGCTGATTCCTTCGCATAAGATCACCTTCAAAACAACAACAAGCAGCCGGCCTTCCCCCACCGCTAACTGGCTTCCAACTTCCATTTCGATAGCACAGCTGAAGACAGGAGCCCTGGGCAAAGTGGGGTTCGCTGAGAGGACGGGGTGAATTTCTTCCTGACTTGCCATTTTGGGTCACGCAGTGTTACAGATACTGTTGCTCCTTCTGCACCTTGGATTTGGGTCTCAAAATCCTTCCATGAAAAAGGAGCTGAATGTGAAAAAAAATGAGCTGTTGATGCCAAGTAGACCCAGAGAAATCCACCAAGGTGAGCTTGGAGATTTGGAGGTCAGAACAAGGAAAGTAATACCCTCACCCCACATGCCCCACCCAGGCGCTTGAAGTCTCCCAACGAGCACCATGAGCAGGGCCCAAAATAAGGCAGACGGCGCGAATGCGCCCCAAACCACGGGGACCCCGCCCCCGCAGAGTGGCAAAGCCTCCCACCATGTTCACTCAGCCTCCCGTTGGCTTACTCCTCTGTACACATGGGCCGCTGGGAGATACAGCTTAGAGCCGAGCATCCCCACCCTCCAGCCCCACTCCAGCCACCCTGACATCACCCACACTGCACCCCAGGAGCCCTCGCATAAACTGGGTTTCAGCAAATCCAAGGCACCATCTATTGTAAGATGTACCACTGTTTCAGAGACCACCAAAAACAGGGACGGATGCCACCACTGAGACCATGACATGCCATCAATTTTAAAAAGCAGACTGATTTAAAAATATATTAATATGCAAAAAAAAATGAGCATCTAGAATCAATAAAATACATTAATAGCTGACACTTACTGGGAACACAGCCGGTGTCAGGCCTGGTGCCAAATATTTTCCATGGATTATCTCATTCACTCCTCACAACTATAATTATCTCCATTTTTCAAATGAGGAAAGCAGGTCTTCAAGAGCTGAATTAACTTGCCCAATATCACACAGTGTGGCCAGTGTGCACATTCAGGCCTGTCTGAATCCAGGGCCCAAGCATTCAACCTTGTAGGATCCTTAAAATTCCCTAGGAAAGACCTTGGAAATAGGCATCTTCAGCCCTCACCCTGTTGAGTTTGATTCATTAGGTCTCGAGTACTGAGGACAAAAGGGCATTTTATACAAGTACCCAAGTCATGCCGATAAAGGTGGCTCCGGTGCCAGGCTCGGAGAACCTGAAGAGTCACTATGTGCAGGTTCGCAAGTGTCAGCCCTAGGCTATCACCATGGCACAGTGAGAGCTAGAAAACCCCACTTCACTTGGTTGGGGTAACAGCTTACAGCCCAGGAGGTGCAGTCAATTCAGTGTCCTCTGGCATCTTAAGAATGCTCTTAACTGAGCACATGACTCTGTCCTGGTGCACCAGCCTGTGCCCAGCTGGACGAGCACGCTGCCATTCCAAAACCAAGTCCCACTCGATACCTGAGGACCGGCGGGACTTGGGCTGGGCAGAGCGCTGGTGTCAATCTGCGGCTGCTTCATGCAGATAAATTTGAGTCCACTGAGCACAGAGAGGGAAAAAATGTTTCTTTTCAACGCTGCCTTCTTTGGAACCATCCCCCAGTCCTCAACACAAGTCAGCATCCCCACAGCAAATGACAGAGCCTCTAAAAAGTGGGGATGATGCAAATTCTTTCTGTTAGAATGGTGTCTGTTAAAATAGAGAGTTTCATCGGCCAGAAGGGCGTGAGCCTTGGCTAGAAGGGACATGGGTTGGAGTCACAGCTCTACCACACTCGCCAACTTCGAGTGTCTCTCTAAACCCAAGTGCTTTTTCAGTAAAATGGGGATTACCAATACGTCCCTATATGGTTATTGTTGGGATGGAATGAAACCTTGTGCTTCAAGCATTTGACATAATACCTGGCACCTATTAATAACTCAATAAGTGTGAATATCTTTAATTTGCTAAAACTTAAATATATGCAGTGCAGGATTGTACATGGACCAAAACAAATGCATACATAGAGAAATCAAAAGTAGAATAGCAAGTCCAAAAAAAGGGCTCTATTTCATTTGTTGGTTCTTTAATTTTCCTAGTGACTGAGCCATTGTTAGAGACGCTGGCTCTGGATTTCTGGGGTTTGCATCCTGGCTATGTGACCTTAAACTAATCCCTTGCCTTTTCTAAAGACTTGGAAACCTGGGAAGACTTGGAAGTGGGCATGCACATGCACATGCACACGCACACGCACACACACACACACACAAGATAAAAGGGTGTTTTGGATAGTGATATCCTCTGGGTTGCCACCAGCCTGCACTGACTCGAAGCTGTTTGACAACTCTGTTATGTTGTGGCAAATTTAGAGTAACGCAAGTCACTCCTGTCCATAGACGGTTCCTGCTGAAGGTCAACTGCCTACTGCCCCACTGACGCTAACCACTTTGCATCTGCTTCCGCACGCCCGACCACAGGGCACGCTCTGGTCCGAATCCTCCTTTGATCTGATTATAACATGTTACTGGTTCTCTCATTAGTTAATTAATGAGAGAACCTGTAATAAATAAAATGAAATCTTGGACATGTGTTCATTTTATATTTATATGAGAGTCATGATTTTACTTTTTGAAAATATTAATTCTTTAACAGTAAGCCTCTCTTTCCTCACCAATATGAAGAAAATAATAAAAATGTCCACTTCATGGGGTGGGGGTGAGAATAAATGAAATAATCTATACACAGCCCTCAGCATGTGTCTGGAACATCATACGTACACAATTAACATTAGTAAGCGAGGCTATTAAGCTGTCAAAATGGAGTAATGATTAATGGATAGAATGTTCTCAATTTTAAGTTGTTCACCAACAATTTTTTTCTTAAATATTTATCACCTACTACTGCTTCTTTATTAGTGAACGCTCAGAGATAAAATGAATAAATAAGCAGCAAATAAATATTAATAAAAATCTGGAGGGACACAATTATGATTTGCTTGAGGACTTGGATTTTGGTTTGTTGGGTTTTGGGGGGCTTTTTTTTTTTGGACATTGCCCTTGGTTGCAACCTTATATTGCTTACATTCATCATATATGCCCACAGTAAGTTAGTCTGAATTCATACGGTGAAGATTGTACTATTTCACAGTGTCCCTTAAAGAACACGGAAAATTCCAAACGTTCTTGAACAATACTCATCAGCTGACTACGGCTCTGGGGCTTGTTCAAAACTAGGAGACAGAGACTCAGAGCACCTATTCCTCATACAATTGTTTTACAAGAATGCGATCAAATCATTTAAGATCATCTGGGATTAAGAACTCTTTAGAATGGAGACTACTTAGAGGAAAGCAGAAAAACTGAACAGCGGCTACCATTCACCTAGCATTTAAATAACTGTTTATTCATTCAGCAACAAATATTCCACATCCTCGAGAAGCTGCGTCTAGTGGGGGAGAGGAAGGACGATTTCCAAGAAAGCTTTCTAAAACACGGAGAGTCCAGTGAGCTCCGGCGGGGGTGAACAGAGGCGGAAAGGGTGTCACGGAGAGGATACCAGGCACACTTTGTGATGACTCAGAGGATGAGCTGAGTTTGAGGGGTAAAACGCTGGGGAAGTGGAACTGAGGGCAGAGGAAGGTACGAGGGCAGCCAGGTATGAAGGAGCCTGCTGGCTGATGTGGGGGACAGCAAGGACATCCATGTAGCTTGAGGTGTTGGAAAAAAATGACACGGGGCTAGAAAGGTCACCCAGGACCACATCAGTTAAACCACCACTGGGGCCCCATGGCCCCCTGAGGAAGGTATTCCAGTCCCGTTATCAAAAATGGAAACAATTTAAAAGCAATGAAGTTTGAGGGCCTAAGACTATATATTCTGTAATCACTAGAGCTGGGGTTTTTTAAACCTATATGCAGCACCGTAAAGACCTAAGAGCCATAAAGAATCAGGGAAGACAACTGAAAGCCCTAAGAAAAGACAAATTTCGAGAATACACATCAATCCTGAAAAAGTGTCAGACATGGATGTTCAAGCCTCTTTTTAGTTACTGCTTAGCATGGTCGGTACTAACAAGTGAAATCCTCCATGGAAGTGCCTTGCTGTTTCCTGCCCTGCTGCCTTTTATTTTCCCACAGTGGTTCTTTGCCAGGGAGGCAGCAGCCACCTGGGCTTTCCCCGCAGCGAACCGTCCCTGTTCCACCACGCGGACACCGTGGCTGCCACAGGAAAGACACTCTGGGGGCTGGCTCATCTTGGGTCACCCTGAGCCCTGAGTGGGTCACTGCCACAGGCATCCTTGTGAGAGATTAATAGTGTTTCCTTGGTTAATTTTTCCCTTCCATGGGCCTTGGGGAACATCCCCCCACCAAGCATAAGACAGCCAAGAGACAGCCACACGTGCACACGCTGTTCTATGCAGGTGACGGCCAGCACCTGGGCAGAGCTGAACTCCAAAAGCAGCCAAAGCCATCTGAACACATCGCAATTCTCAACTACATTCACCCCAGTTGAAGAATAAGCACACATAAAAACTGCCTTTCCCCCACTTACTCCCTCTCCCCCATTATCATCTGCCAGAGGTCGGTCTTCGGACTGCCAGACCAGAAAGACTGACAGAAAATCCTTCTTGGACCAAACTCTCATCAGGCTCCTCTGAAACTTCTTCCCAGCTAGACCTCAACTTTAGACTTTGAATCTGCCTTTGCACTGCCTGGTTTTAGCCAGAATTCTGCAAAATCATTTTAGCCAGAACTCCCCTACCCTCAATTTGTGATCACTCTAGATATCTGACCAAATTCTGTATTTCCCATCATTCCCACTGATGTTTGATCACCCTTCAGTAGAAATCTTGTTAGGTCAGTTTAGCAAAGACTCCCCCTCACCCCTGATGTTTCCTCTTAGTAATTCCCCATCCTTGACTCTCACCCTGCTTACTGACTATAAATCCCCATTCGTCTAGGTGGTGGTCAAGAGTTGAGCCCAGTTCTATACTAAAGTCCCTTTTCCCTTATTGCAATAGTTTCTGAATAGAATCTGTTTTACTACTTTACTATCGAGCTGTGATTTTTTTCTTGGACAAAGTTGGCAGAAACATGAGCTACAAGAGTTGACCTCACTTACTCAAGCTATGCCTCCAACTTTCCAACATGGCAGCTAACATTCTAAGAGCAAATATTGAGTCTCTTCCCTTTATGCCCCACAGCCACTGCCACCTGAGCACAAACTGGAAATGAAGGTCAAGCCTGGAGCATGTATCCTAAGAATACCAGTTTATATTTAGAAACCAAGAGTCAGGACTTTGACCTTCATGACACGGTATATCCAAAGCCAACACCTTACTCACTATGGGACAGGTAAGGAAAGGGACCCAGTTTTGACTCTAAGGGCAGAATCACATGAAATTCAAATAATAGCTTTGATGTATTTGGGAGGTGATTCTAGGAAGGAGACGGGAGGCTTACAGAAACCTCTCGATATTAAAGAAGGGTATGTTTTATAGTGACATCCACTTGTCCGGGGTTGTCCAGGACAGTGTCCTTTTAAATAGGTGGACTGACGTATCCTTCTCTGGCCGGGGGGGGGTGGGGGGTGGGGGGAGTGTCTGTGCATGCACAGCAGCAGAAGGGCCACCTGCAGGCTGGGAGACCGGGTAAGGGTGAGTAACGGCTCAGCGCACGGGAGCGACGCAATTACTCTACCAAAAGAACCATCGAGTTTAAACAATATGTGCTCAGAGAAAAAAATTACAAAACTTCACTGTCTCTTTTGGAACCTATTAGTTATTAGCTGCTTTGCTTCTGATATACCAAAAACAACAAATTTCTGCTTTTATATTATAACATGAGCATTTTAATTACTAGGAATGCAGTACCTAACAAAAGTTAGTTTACACTCTTTTTAAAAAATAACTTTGTTCATTTTTTTTATTATAACAAGAATACGCGTGAAGGTCAAAAACTCAGAAACTACCAGAAATCATAAAGATGATAAACATTCTACCACATACACATCATAAACATTTTGATGTCTATCCTTCCAGACATTTTTTACATATATAAAAAGGTAAAAAAAAAAAAAGAGAATCAGTCACATAGTTACCTTATAACCTACCATTTCTGTTAGTTTTTTGTGACTATATTTCCATATCAGCAAATATAAAGTTATGTGATCACTTTCAATGACATTATACTACTCCTGTGTGCTGATGCTTTTTTTTTAATCATCTACTGTGAAAAAATTAGGGTGTTTCACTTACACTGTATAAAACCAGTTCTGGGGCAAACATCCTTGTACAAAACTCTCCAGTCACTTGCCTAGTTATTTTCTTAGGAATCCCTGAAAGTAGGATTGCTGGATCAATCATCTGCACTTTCTCTAAGGTTGTGGACCCAAGATGCAAAAACACATCTGGAAGAGCTGGACCAACCCGCCCGCCCCCAGCCAGCGAGGAAAATAGCCATCCCCCACGCCCTCACCAACTCTGCCTATTGTAAAGTGATTCAGCCTTAGCTGACACTTTTGCAATAAAGCAGATCACTGTTCAGCTACGTCCTGGCCTCCAAAGGGCTTGGACAGAAGCTCTCGGGGCCGGGAGAGCAGGACCAAACACAGCCAGGAGCCCCGGCCACAGGGAGCATGGCTCTGGTCTTTTTCTTTCGGGGCAGAAAACGAAAAGGCCCAGGGACACTGTCTTTTTAAGCGCCAACTGGAAGTTAGAGGAATCTGAGGAAAAGAAGGGGCCATGGGTGTCATAGCTCACCTCCTTCAAACCCCCACTCTGGTGAAGTGGGAAGCATTTCATCACCGCCCCCCCCCGCCCCCAAGGCGCCTTCACCCCAAACAACATCTGCTGGTGAAAGCTGAGGAAGAAAAGGAAAAAGCAAATACAAGGGCCAGAAGGGAACTGCTTGGTCCTGCAGGTTAGAAGGGCAGTCTGTTCCCACCGGGGACCCCCGTTCCGCTGCAAACGGCTGCCTTTGACACTTCAATGTGACCAGGGAGGGAAGGGGGACGGAGAGGAGGGAGTAAAGGGGCTGCACGGGAGACCTGAATAGGGACCCGGAGACAAAAAAACCTGCGTCTCTTTAATTCTGCCACTTGCTCGTTCTCCCCTTCCCCCTCCCCAGAATGTGACATTCGGGAGCAGAAGCGTTTTCTCTCACTCTCTCTTTTTCTTTTCCTTTTTCCTTTGACATTTAAAAACAATATACACTTGGGTGCATTGAAAGCTGGGGAGGGTTGGGGGAGGAGGGAAGAGGAAGATTGTTTCTGGAAGAACTGAACCTCAGGGAAGCTGCTTTCATCTTCCCGGGACTTGTCCCGGCAGCCGGATTCCTTTTCATCGCTTTGGAGGGGAAAAGTGAAAGGACTTGGGTTTTGCAAACAAAAAAGGTAAAATCTGGCCCTATCTAGTGAATGTGCTTTCTGGTGGGGGAGGGAATTGCTTATTCCTTGGAAAGGCTCTCAGAGCTTTAAGGAACAATATTCTCCTGAAGCTAACCTCAGACAGCAGCAGCAACAGCACCTCGGAACAGGGCTGGGGTGAAGGTGGGGTCAGAGCCAGGCTGTCCTCTACACATCCATTCGTGAGGTGGCGTCGGCACCGGCTCCCGCCAGGCAACCCAGCTGACCCCTGAACAACATGGGTTTCCACTGCACCCGTCTGCTTACACGTAGGTTTCCCCCACCAACAAGTACTGTAGGTGTGTTCTCTCCTCCTCCTAATTTTCTCAGTGTTTTCTTCGCTCTGGCTTACTGTATTGTAACCCAGTATGTAATACCTACGGCATACAAGATGCATGTTAATCGGTTGTTACCAATCTAGGGTAGGCTATTAGTAGGTAAGCTCTGGCAGGAGTTGAAAGTTTCTACTATAAAGGGATCAGTGCCCCTAATTCCTGTGTTGCTCCAGGGTCAGCTGTACTGCCCCTGCAGCCTTCTGCCTCTGGGAACACCACCGGGTGGAACAGAGAACACGCTTAACAATCAGGCTTGTCTTTTCCAATTCTCCCCCTCTCCCCAGTTCGCAGGTGAGAACACTGAGGCCCCGAAGATTAAAGACGACAGTTAAACTCACAAAGCTAGGCGAACCAGCCCCAGGACCCAAGTCCTTCCTCTTCTAGGAACACCCTCATCTCACTGTGGCCTCCTGGGTCTGTTAGACTGAGTCACAGCTCTCCAAGTCAAGTGGCTTTCTCCACCCACCACAGAGCAAAAATAGCAGGAAAATCAAGAGAATTGTTCCCCTGGGGGAAGAAGGGACCGGAATATCACTCACTTGGGAGCCGGAAATGGGCAGGCTTGAAATCGAAAGGAAAGGACAAGATTTTCATTCTGGAGTCCTCAGGGACCGCAGGTGGTTGAGGCTGGAGAGGTTTCCTGACCTAGCCCCCAGGACCCCTGAGAACACTGGGGAAGGAATGGCTCTGTGTTCATGGCCTGGAGCGCTGGGTAACGAGGAGCCCAGGCCTGACACCAAGATACACAGGCACCATGGAGAGAGCGACCTCTCCCCACCCTGTCCAGAAGGACAGGGACGGTACCCACCAAGGCCGGAGGCCACTGCCCTGGTGTGGACAGCACCAAGCTGTCCATGGATGTTTACAAAGATGTGATCTTATTCTGTACCCAAGCTGGTAAAGTGAGACACATGGATTGGGTAAGTTAATGCCTAAACTTTTGTCACACTGTTTTAAATCTCTTTAGCCTCCAAGTATGACCAGAACGAACTAAGCTGAAATAAAAATACCTTTTTCCTACCATAGAAAACATGTAATGGAATAGAACCTTTTTAAAAAATAAATAAACTTTTAGTTTTAAAGTAGATTTTTTTTAAAAATCAGCAATAGTGCAGAGAATTCCCACGTACACTGTGCCATATTACATTAATACGGTGCACTTGTTAGAATTAAAGAACTAAAATCAATGCATTATTAACTACAGTCTATAACTTTATTCAGATTTCTTTAGTTTATATGCAATGTCCTTTTCCTGTTCCAGGATCCCATCCTGGACAGCATATGACGTTGGTCATGTCTCCTCAAGCACCTCTCATCTCTGACAGCTTCCCACACTGGCTTAGTTTTGATGACCTTGACAGATTTGAGAGGTTCCGATCAGGTATTCCGTGAAATGTCCCTCAGCTGAGATTGGTCTGTTTTGCTCATGATTTGACTAGGGTTATGCATTTTGAGAAGACGACCACAGAGATAAAATGCCATTCTTATTGAGGGTATATCCTGTCAACCTGACTTATCACTGTTGAAGCTGACCCTGACCACCTGGCAGAGGAAGTGTTTGCCAGGCTTCTCCACTGCGAAACTGCTCTGCGTTCCTGCCTTCCCACACTGTCCTCTTTGGAAAGAAGTCACTGTGTGTAGCCTACACTTAAGCAGTAGACAACATGCTCCACCTCGTGAAGGACACAGGATTTACATAAATTTAGAATTCTTCTTGGAAGATTTGTAATAAACTAGTTTGTTTAATGTAGACTGGGTATTGCTAGTTTAGCATCGGTATTTTCAAGAAACAGGTCGCAGAGTGTATGAAAGGTTCTCAAACTGCATTCCATAAAGCTGTAGGAATCCTGGGTGGAATTGTTAAGGGTCTGGGGAGGAAGAAGGCAGGCAGTGAGCAGGGATGCAGAGTCTGGCCGTGATGACCATGCCCGTGGTCCCCTGCCACTGTGTCATCATGCTTCATGTAACCCTTGGTTCGCCTATCCTCCCACTAAAGTCCCATGTCTGGTCTTATTCAGGTCTCCATCCCTGAAGCTCATCCTGTGCCTGGGCCAAAGCAAATGGCCCACAAATGCTTCCTTGAGTGAGCCAGTCCCCGTCACACTGCTTATTAGCCAGCAGACCGTGGCCGAGGTGTTTAGCCTCTTGAAGTTCCAAATGTTTCACTTTTAATCTGGAGCTGATACCAGCTCATCCTCAGACTGCTGAAGTGAGGACAAAACCAAGCAATGTGTGTCAGACACTTCTGGGCCTGGCCCAATATAGGTTAGTGATTCTGAGTAGCTATTCCTGTGTGTCTCTGGGGACTCAGAAAAGGGTCATGTGAATTATGAAACAATGAACAAAAAAGCTCCAGTGACGAATGCAGAGGGCGGGAATGGGAGGCAGCAGTGTCTAGGAAAGAGTAGGTCAGAACGGCCAGCTGAGCGCTCTGAAACCACCTGGGAAGGGTCTTGGCCAGCCAGGAGCAAAGGCAAGGCTGTTCCCAGGGCGCCTTCACTTTGACTCCCGCTTCAGAGCTCATGCTGCGTTCCTAGCCACGGCTGCTCCCCAGCGGCAGCACAGGACCAACGGGGCCTGCACACGCTCCCCCGGCTCAGGCTCGGCAACGCCGATCCGGCTCCGCGCGGCCCTGCCCGCACCGTCAGGCTCTCTGACTGCACACAGAAGCCACTCGAGGCAGGACAGCCGAAACCCCAGAAGGACGTCCAGGGAGTGAGGAAGGGGAAGCAGCTGAGCAGAGAGAGCGCGGCAGTGCGGGCTTTGTTATGTCCTAGGCTACGGACACGCCCAGCTATTCCAGAAGCTCCTTTAATTGTACATTTGAGAAGAAACAAGAACACATCTGGACCTGATGGCCCCAGAAGTCATAGAAATAGCTTATTTTTACCAACAAGTTTGAGGCCACTCAGTTGTCATCTCCCCGTGACAGAGGCAAAATCCCCACTATTTATGTCACTCATTTGGGCCAAAGTACTGCCCCCCAAAGCCCTCTTATAAGGTTAATGTGACCTCTGAAAGGTGACATAGTGCCCAAAAAACTCCCCATCAAAATAGTTTATTAGTTCTGAATTTATAAAAACAGATTTCTTTTTAAAGAGAGTACCCGTAGGCAGAAAGGACCAGTTGTGGGATTCGAAAGACCAGAAGAGAGCCCGGCCTGGGTGCCTAAAGTCCTCATCGTGCTTCTGAGTTGACAGCTGGGCCAGGAAATGAAAAGCGTGTCTTCAAGGAAGCCCTACCTACATGTTCAACACCAAGGACTGGAATAAAACCCAGAATGAAACCAACCCATCTAGTAAATTTCCTCCCCAAACAGTGTACCCATGTCTGGACATGCCCAGCCAGCTGCCACCATCACCCTGTGAAACTGACATGGTCAGATGTCATGCTAACAGAAGACTTTAATTGAAGCTGAGTTAGATTCATGACATCATTTGGCTGTCCGAGCTTAATCCCCCTGAAGTTACATCATGAAACGAAGGCATTACCGAGGATTAGGGACCAAAGGAAGGTGGACGGGAAGAGGTTCCATATGGCCATGACTCACGTCTCACAGGCAGGCCCCAAGTGTGCCCTCGCGACTCACCACTGATATCAGCACCGCTTCCCTCAGCCTCCACAGGGGCGGATCCCAGGCCTTGCCCCCTGCTGCTGGGAACGCTGAGAGGCCCCGGACACAGTCAGAGCGCGGGGCGCCACAGCCGGGAACCGCCATCCCAAACGGAGCCGCGCAGGGGCGCTCTGCTCACCCGGGAAGACTTCAAAACCACCTGAGTTCAGTGCTGCCTGGGATGCTGGTGGGGGCCATGGGGCAGACAGAGTGTCCCGTGGTCAAACACGTTTGGGAAAAGGACTGATAAATGGGTTTCCTCACTGCAAGCCTCCTGGGGCCCTCAACCTACACTGCTCATTGTGAATGCCCACGAAAGCAACGGAGCAGGTTGCATGTTCCAAAGCTGGCTCTCTGGAGAGCCCTTTTTGAAGCAGAATCTGTGGGGCTGGTGCACTAAAAAACATACTTTGGAAAAGCCTCTTTAGTTGTAGCTTCTCCTTTCACTGTTCTCCCTTGCCACGAAGACAGAGAAGCCTCCGGACCCTTGTGTTTCTAAAGACCTCTCCTCCTTCTGGCCTACCCGAATGCTGCAGACTCTGCGAGAGAGAAACTGAATGAGAAGGAAGAAGGGAGGCTGAAGTGGAGAACGGGGGAGAGGAGAGAGGGAGGGAGGGAAGGATGACACTAGGACACTGCGACGCTGCCAACTTTGCCAGGCAGGTTCACACTTAAGGCTCAGCCCAAGCACCAGCACTTCCCTGAACTTTCTCTTCCCACTTCAGACATGAGAACTACCCAGTGCCCCCACCCTTGCCCTGAACTGTGGCTGCCTGGCAAGTCAGCACCATGTTTCTCCTACCACATGCCCCCTGGCACCTTAGCCTCTGGCAATACCAAGAACGAAGAACTTGACGTTCCTCCAAGCATACCATGGCAGCCTACCCAGTATCCACTCTCTGCTTCTTCCTTAATAACAGACCTTGATTAATTTAGGGCTGCAATATGCTCGGCTAAAAACTATATTTTACTGCCTCCCTTGAATCTAGGCAGAGACAGAGAAGTTTCTTTCCAGGAGGTGATTCAGTTGGAGGACATAACCATTTGCCCCTTTCCCCTGTCCATTCTCTCCGCTTGGAATGCAAACATTCTGGCTGGAGCTCCAGCAGCTATCTTGTGACTTGAGGATGGAAGACCTCATGTGCTAAGGATGGCCAACGCAGAAAGCAAGATGTCATCTCCATACCAGCCCTTAAGTGCCTGCTTTTAAGACTTTTTGATGAGAGAGAAGTAAGCCTTCATCTAATTTAAGCCACTTACTTGGTTTTCTCTTTTAGACGGCTAACCCTAAATCTCACACAACAGCCATGTGGTTTCATGCCTCTGAGCCTTTGCATAGCTGTTCTCTCCACCAGAAAGAGCGCCCACGAGCAAGGAAGCCAAGGACCAGAAAGGTAAGTTAGTTCAGGGCCGCAGAGGTGTGTGCTCTGCCCTTACCCTTCACTTCTCCGAGTGCGATCCTCAGGCCAGCAGCAGCCTCCCCCGGGAGTTTGTTAGAAATGGATCACGGATTTCTTTAATAAAATTGTTTGGCCCTCCCCATTTTCCGCAAAAATGTCACTAACCAGGGAACTGGTCTCATTTCCTCAGCTGCCCAGCCTGCGCGGGGACATCGGAGAATGTCTCTGAATGGAAGCAGGAGCCTGGGGCTGGATGCCCTGGGTGGGAACCCAGGGCTGTGTGACAGTCATTTCTGCGTTCTGATCTGGTTCCCAGTTTGTTCTGCGTCGACAGTAACAGAGCCTCGGCCCCTTCGGGTGGCCATGGGCACGTGGCGGAATGAAGAGCAGAAACGCATGCACAGCAGACTTCCACGGACAGCAGCTACTGACATGCCAGTCATGGAAAGCACCTCAGCCATGGAGCCTCAAAGCCAGCCACTGACAGAGTATTCCCCCCGGTTCCCCTGGCAAAGAGCTGTTCCCACGTTTCTTGTGGCAGATGTGGCTCTCCCTTTTATCCCTCCCTCCAAAAAGGACCATGGACTTCTGCGAGCCCTTTGTTCCAAAAGCAGCTTAGCAAGGAATCTGCAGAGCTGCTGTGGGAAGCTATGGGGTGCGACTCCTGCTGAGAAAGCAGCTGGTCCTCCAGCTGGGCCCAGGTGGTGAGGACGCAGGCCGAGGTGGGCTGGGTGAGCCCTGCGGCAGCAGCGGATAAAAGGGGTGCCCGGCTCGGCAGCAGCAGAGGTCTCTACTCTCAGCTTCATGGAGAAGGGTCAAAGTGGGCCCCTCCGCTGCCCAGGCTGTGCTGGTCCCTCAATCAGCTAACCTCAGGCACATGACCAGGCTTTCTCCTTTTCCATAATGCAGGCTAGCTTGTATAGAGGAGCCTGGCCCAGCTAGGCACACAGCGTGAGGGTGGCCCCACCTGCAGGGCCACCCTGGAGAGTTCAATGCTCTGAATGATCATGGTCACATGGCAGGAAGGAGGGGTCTCATTCTAATGCAGAGTTGGGGTCTGTGGTTCTGGGAGGTGCCCAGATTCTGCACTTCTAACAAGTCCCCAACTGCTGCCAGAAGCTGCTGGACCACAGAGCACACTTCAAATAGCAAGCACTCGGCACACCCAGGTTTGAATACTTCCCTCCCTCACCACACAGCCACTCACACACACTCGCCTAACGGCATAGCACTGAGAAAGGTCTTTCACTCTCTGAGCCGGTTTCCTCATCTGCAAGAGGGAGTGACAATCAGCACCTGGTCCATGGGGCACAGCCAGAGAAAGTCCCGTAAGATGTTCAAGCAGGGTTTCGGGTCCAGGGACATCACTGCCACCGAGGGGTCACGTGACAGCATGGGCTTTACAATCAAAGAGACTGAGTGGTTCCCTGAGTCTCAGAAATGCCTCTATAACTCATGGGCAACAAGACTTTGAGAAAGGTTTTGTTGCTGGGAAGTTAAAAAACAGAAAAGAAAGAAATCTTTCAAGTGCTTAGAACAGGGTTTAGCAGGCAGGAGGAAGTCAAAAAATGTTCATTTTCTTTTTCCTATGTTCCTTTTTTTCTTTTAGTTTTCCACTCTCGTCTCTTCCCAGAGGAAATGCAACTGCAAACCAACAGGGTCCACTAGGGGCTTCTGGGGAGAATCATTCAATGACCATGAGCATGAATGCCTATCGCTAAATCACACTTATCTATCAGGATCCTGTGGTTACAAGTGACAAGAACCCAAATGAAACTGGCTTAAAAGGGTATTATGGCCCCCTTAACTGAACAGTCCAGGCACGGCCGAACCTAGGTACCCAAGTCACAGTGTCAGGGACCTGTCTTTATCTTTGTTCTGCTTTCCTCAGAACAAATCTGTTGGCTTCACTCTGGCTCAGGCTCTGAATGTGGTGGCAAAAACTTCCTCCAGCAGATCCACGTTGACAGGTTTGACAGAAAAATTTTTTACAAGATTCTCTTTCTCAAACAATCCAGAAAAAAACCTCAGGGCTGATTCATGCTGGCCCAGACTTGAGTGACATACCTGTCCCTGAGGGAGCTGCTGTGCCCAGTGTAGTCCCACGTGGCATGTCACCTGGAGGCAGGGATGGAGCCCGGCCACCCCATCACTATGACAGAGTGGAAGAGTGGTATATTCGTGTCCTAGGACTGTCATAGCATCAAACCCCAAAGTGGGTGGCTTAGACAACAGAAATTTACCGACTCACGGTCCTGGAGGCCAGAAGTCCAAAATCAAGGTGTCGGCGGGGTTGGTTCCTTATTGAGGTTCCAAGGGAGAATCTGTCCCTTGCTTCTCTCCTGGCTTCTGGTGGTCACCGGCAATCCTTGGTGTTCTTCCACCTGTACCTGTCTCGCTCCCTTCTCTGCCTCCATTTTCTCCTCTCTATTCGTTCCTCTGTGTCATTACATGGTCTTCTTATAATAACACCCGTTGTTAGATTTGGGGCCCACCCTAATCCAGTACAGCCTTATCTTAACTAATTACATCTGCAAAGACCCTATTTCCAAATAAAGTCACATTCTGAGTGCCCAAGTCAACGTGAATTTGGGGAGCAGGGTACTACTCAACCCAGCTCAGGTGGTAAACCAGAAGGAAAATGGGGTATGGATACCAGAAGAAAATAAGATATGGATGCTTGGCAGGCAAGCTCCAAGACCAACAGATGTTCATAATACCACATAAGTCACCAATCATCAAATTGTCAAAACAGGGGAGATCTTAAACAAATCTGTTCTCCCAGTGCCTAGAAACGACTGTGCCTAGTTACACATGGGAAATCCCACAGGGAACCAAGTTCTACAGCACAAGAAATCTCTTTTTGATGGGAATGGTTCTTAGAAGCTGGGCTAAATTTATAACGAGTCAGGAGACTGCAATTCTCTTTCAGGCAAACTCGGCACCGCCCCCCAACTGTTCTGACTTCGCATGTGTCTGAGCCAGTGAGAGCCCTGCTCTGCAGGGAGTTCACGGCCGACCGGCCCATAGAGCCCTGTTGGGGCTAAAAATGTAACACCGCTTTGTGAAAGCAAAGTCCACTGTTTCTAAATCTGCAGCTTCAGGAAGCTGCCCTCCAAGCTGGCCAAACTGGCCGATCTTCTCAGAACAACCACTGCCAATACCCCAACCCAGTTATACACTTTATTCCCTTTCCTCCCTGCAGAAAAAAATAATCATAATAACAACTGTCAATTTCTTAGGGGAAAACGTTCTAGGAGAATTTAAGTCTAACTCTTAGCAGTGGTAATCTCTGGATGGTAGGATAAAGGAAAGTTATGGGAGCATAGTATTTTTGAAACAAATTATGAAGATATTTCTAAATTAAAAATATGTTCCAGTTGTTCTGAGAAGGCTACTATATCATACTGGTGAGCTAGCAACCTTTGATTTAGGATGCCTAATGAATAAGAAAATTTCTCCCTCAACAATAAGGAAAGGAAAAAATCTAAACGAAAAAGAGAGCAGTGGAAACAGAAAAGTACATGTAAAAAATAAAAACCCCAGCCAAGCGCCATTTTACGCCCTTATTTCCTCCGGGCAGCAAAGATTTCCTATTTGGTGCAGTGATACACCCTGGGGGCCTGAGGCCCTGGATAAGGCTCAAGGTTCCCAGGTCTGACTCACAACGTTGTCACTTCCCAGATGTGTGACTCCAGGCGAGTCACTTTACCCATTTGGGCCTCAGTCTCCTCATTTTCTAAAAATATCTCCACTATCCAACTATATTTATATAGTTGTCATAACACTCAAATGGGTCCACCTACGGGCAAGAGCTCTGAAGGCACCATAAACATTATAGGGGATTATTATTAAAATTCTTTATTATTTAAGCATGTGTGGCATCCTACCAGGCCCCAATAAAGCACATAACAAACAAAAGGTAATCCTTTTCCTCAAAATAATGGCCTTTTTTGCTTGCTTGTTTTACCCTCAGGTATACGGGAATCGTTGCACTTAGCCCGTGAGATACGATCCCACCGGCCCGCGCAAGCTTCTACTCACCGTTTATTTATCCCCTTTTGCCCCATTCCCCACTCCCATCTGCCTCCTCCCTACCTATAGGCAACTATTTTATTCTGGTTACTACACAGTCATTTGTACATATTCCTTAAGAACTGTGTATATTTGCACATTGTTTGATGTTTCATTTTGCTTCTTAGAATTCTCCTTAGGTTCTTAGGATCCTGCTGTGTTTTTGTGTATCTGACCTACGTGCCCTCTCACTGTGGCACTGCCCTTCGTGTGCATCCACGGCACTCTGCCAGCTGGTCTTCAGGCTTGAAGGAGTCCCTTCCACCAAAAATAACACTGCAATGGACATCTCTGCTCAGACCCTGCGTGCAGGCTGGCTCCCAAGGCCTGTGCACACTCCCGCCGCTGCTCTCCAGGTTAACCTCCCTGCATCCCCACCGCAGGTGGCACTATCCAGCTTTGTATCCACCAGATACAAAGGTATAGACAGACAGAGAAATCTCATTGTCTAATTTTCATCTAATTGATTATGAACGATATTAAGCACCTCTGTGTGTATTCATTACTTCAGGTGTGAGGGAGAGTTTTTTCCTGAAAGTCACCTGTCTGTATCCTTTTCCTAGTCTGTTAGGAGTTGCTGTCTTTCTCCTGTCCGTCTGGGGGCTTTCTGGCATATCCTGGGTGCATCTTCTTCCATTCTGTCAGCTGGTGACTTGGCCAGACAAAGGACCTTAACCTTGATATAATCAAATTCACCGCTTTCTGCACTGTGGTTTGCAATTTCTGCTAGACATTTCCCATCAGTACCCCCATGAGCTGCCCACACGCTAGCCAGCCCCTGCCCCGAGTGAGTGTCCCATCCCAGCCACCAAAGCTCCCCTGTGCCTGCAACTCTGTTGGCGCAAGGATGAAATCAAAGCCCCTTACTCTGGCATACAGGGTCCTTATAAACCTAATCCCACCTTTCCTGGCTCTTTTCTGCTGTATAAGCCTCCACTTCCATCCCAGCCCCTTTACCCCCATTCCACAAGTCTGTCTTACACACGCTGCTAGCGTTTTTAATAGACCTGTCCCTCTTCTTAGCAGGTAAATGTGAAGACTCTTCAACGGTCACTTCTGCCCTTTTGTAGGTGGGGCTTTTCCCCTGCTCAGTGCACCACTGATGATATCTGCACATGTAACAAATATGGTTTCATGTCAGAAGACAACCCTAATCGCCCATGACGTGTTACTGTCAGTATTGTCACAGCCATACAGCAGCACATAGGAGAAGAAGAAACAGTCGCATCTCCATTATACAGGTTGGAAAGCACAGACTTTGTCGAAGAAAAACAGTGCTGGGCACGTGTTAAAGGCAGATTTTATGCAGACTACTGCCATAGAGGATAGAGACTCCAGTATAGACTGAGCTCAATTCCAACTGAGATAAAGGTAATTTGAGGTTTTTAAAGAAGAACGGAGAGGAAACAAACAAAAAAGGTCTACGGGGAAGTGAAAGGAAGGTTATAAAAAGGAGACAAGGTAAATTATAAGGAAATGGAAAATTACAGAAGGGAAGTGAGGGGAGAATTGCTGCAAATGGTTTGGCAAAGTGAGTTGAGACCATGCACATTTTTAGACTTGAAGTCACTGTACTTTCTTGAGCAAAGCCTCAGCGTGGGGGCTGAGGTCACTTTTAGGGACACAGCCTAGGGCAGGTGGAAGCCAGGTTCCCGCTTATCAGCACAGTGTTCAGGCCAGTCCTCTGTGCCACGATGGAGTTCACCGCTCACTCCTTCTGGTGGTTGGATAAGTAGCATGTGGCTGTCCAAGCAACAGGGCAAAGCCTGGATTGAAATACAAGCCCGTCTGACCATGAAGCCCAAACTCACCCCTGTTTCTGGTTGGTATTTATCATTTCAATGAGGTGCTTATTTGGCAGGAGCCCTGGGGGAGGTTTGTGATCGGAGGGAGGCTCCACATTTATCTGATGAGGCTGCCCAGCTACCCTCAGGGCGGGGGGTGGGGGGGGCCTCTCCTCTGGCCCTGAGATAGCAGGAATTCTTGTGAAGGAACATACAAACTGTTTTTAAAAAAACACCTTGTAGAAATTTGCCACCATATGAGAAAAATTAAAAACCTCACGGGAAAGTTGATGAATGATAAAATGTGCAAGAACTATTTGCTTCTTGAAGGGAACACAACCTGGGAGAAAGTCTAAACATTTCCTTCATAGACATGCGAAGGAACTCCCAGAAGTTTCTTGAAGCCGCCCTCTCAAGTGTCACCATTCTGAGACACAATGAACTCCCTCAGTAGGTTTTGGCAGAGTGCAGTTTTAGGAATCACCTGGAAATTAGCCAGAAGGCACCCCGCTACAGGCCACACCCTTAGCAGAGGGACATTAGCAAGACTACTTTCTATGGCAGAGAGCACCAGGTTGTAAAACTCAAATCCCTCTCCGACTCTAATTTAGATAATTATAGTTTGCCTCCTAGGACTCTCCCTGTGGATCCAACTGGCTTTGGTTGTCATCATTACTGCTATTCTTCTAAATTACTGGGTAGGGCAGGATTAAAAGGCCAAGCCTCCTACAGGGAGGACTGTGTGGGGAAGGTGGTTTCCTCTATCAGCTAACTAGTCCCTATGTGACAGAAACAATTACTTTGCACAGAGCACAAAGCGCCTCCATTTGGTGTAACGGCATCGGTGAAGTGACCGAGTCTCATGTGTTTTTTCCTGTCCTTGCACTGTCCTGGGGCCCAAAACTGTTCTCCACAGCAGACCGGGTTCTGGACCACTGGCTGCTGGTCTGACTCAGAGGCAGCATTGCATAGAAGTTAAGAGATCTTGTCAGAGCCGCGTTGTTTCTGAAACACTGGGATAGTATAGACACCTTCCTCACTAGGAGTCAGCAGAAATAACTGGTTCATTCTATGCACCAGGCACAGAAGAGGCCCCAGTATGTGCTCGAAAGTGTCAGCCCTTACCTGTCCATCCAGAATCAGGCCACAAGCCTCCCTGAGCTGAGCCATGGCCAATGTCATGCAGTTATTATAAATGAGGAGAGTGGTTAGTGAAGCATGTATGTATACCTGACCTGTGAACAACATGGATTTGAACTGTGTGGGTCCATTTATATGCAGATTTTTTTTTGCAATTGAGCCACATTGTTCAAACCCGAGCTCAAGGTCAACTGCACAGGTTGTTAAGAGGTGAGCTGTTATGACAAATGGCAGGCCCTTGGCATGTGGGGAACGGCCACAGGGCCTGGAATGGGTTCTATCACACCCTGGCTATGGGGTCCTGGGTCACACACCACCCCTTCCTATGCCTCTATTTCCCCATCTGAGAATACACCAGTTCTTATTCCTCACTTTCCATTCTAAGGGTTTCAACCTCTGCCTGGGCCTAGCTGAGACGTTCTTGCAAGGTCAGATTTTAAAATCATCTCACCTTGTAGTATTTATATCTATGTTGAAAATAAATCACCTGGAATGAAGACAAAAATGTGAAATCTAGTGGCAAGGGACGGTGCTGAGAGACCGCACCCCCCCCTCCACCCGCCTGCCCTGACACACACACACACAGAGCTCGAAGAGAAATACTGAGATTGGGGACTGGGGAAGGGGGAGGGAGGGAGTGAATTCCTCATGCCCACTAAGTAAAGATGGAGACAGCAAAGCACTTGCCAGGAGGCATTTCAGAAATCAAGAATGTCAGCGCCGTCACCAAGCAAGGGAGAAAGTAGGAACCAGGGCAAAGGCCTAAACCTGCAGACAGAGGGGCCACTGTGCTGGCCAGGGCCGGCTACCAGGGGGGCCCAGGCCACATGCCCACGTGGGTCGGCCTCAGGCTCCACAGAACCGCCCCGAGTTTGGCGCCCACCTGCTTGTGAGGACGGGGCCTAATGAACTACCGGCGCCCCCTGCTTTGTCTCATGCCCAGGATGTGTCTGACACATCAGCCTGAAATTCTTCAGGGCCTTAAGCCTGCTGAATCTGGGGACAGCATAATGACAGCCAGAGAAATTCCTCTATAATTTTCAAGGCCCATTTAGGGTCTGATGCTTAGAAAGCAAACTCTTTATTTGTTCAAATCTAAAGTGTTAAAAGCCCCCAGTGGACAAAAGCGCTATTTATGAGCCTGGCCCCCACTCCCTCTCCTCTTCTGGGCATCGTTGGTCAGCTCAGCGTGTTAGCTGTTTTTGTCTGTTTGTGTTTTGTTCTCCTTCTTAAAGTTGGTTCTGTGCTCCAAGAAAAAGACAAGACTGACAACTTGAAGAGAGAGCAGCCCTCTTCTCTCTGGGCTAGAAGGGCCAGCATCTCCTTGGCAATCAGCCAGCCTAATTTAATGTCTTTCCTAATTATGGGAAAGGGTTGCTGATTAAAAACCTGCAGACAAGGTCCCGACAGGAGGCGTGGCAAACCCAAGGGGGCTCCAGTGGCTGCACAAAAGGGGCTACCAGTAACTCGCACCACAGGGGGCTCACATCAACAGGGTCGAATCTGCCACCAAGCTGCACTGCCCTCACCTACACAAGGCATCGTCACCAGATGCCAGTGCAGGGGCCTGGGGAGACATCTGTAGTAAAACTGGGTCGACCTGCAGACAGCGCGGACAGCAGAGGACTAGCCAGGGCTCTAGCAGAGAAAGTAGGGGCAGAGCAGTTGCGAGAGGCTCGTATTCCTTACCAAGCAGACAGAGAGACTCCAGGTAAGGGGGAGGCGGGCCAGGGAGTTAGAACTCCAAGAGCTGAAGGGTCTACCTTGACTGCAAAGATCCCAGTGCTCTGCCTATAACCATGACCGTGCAACGTGTCATCCCTCACCTGCCCCTGGGCTGCAGAGGCATATGTACTCAGCTGCCCACCCAACATCTCTTCTGGCCTGCAAAAAGCATGTTAGGTATGCTCTAGTGTGGTTACCCATTCGTATTTACACCCTATGAATAGAACCTTGATTCTGTCTGAGGGGCAGTGTGCTCCCCGGATTGTTTTTCCAAGTATGTATGGCTATGAACACACTTGGGGCCAATAAGACGCAAGTGGAGGGTCTGGGGAAAGCCTATACTTTCCTGATACAACTTCCTGTTTACCCCCCTCCCCAACTTTCCCCTTCCTCCTTCTTCCTGAATGAGGATGGGAAGCTGGGGGTGAGATACAGTGACCACCTATGACTGGAAAGCCACACACATAAGCACAAAGGTGGCAGAGCAGAAAGGCCCCAAAAGTTTAACCTTTAAAGGCATCCTGGAGCCACCATTCCAGCCCTAGAGCCACCACCTCGGCCTCCTTGCTACGCAAGACGCACAGCCCACTGTTTCATGCACGTTTCTGCTACTGGCCCTGAGCACAATACACCCAGAGCCAAGCTCGGGATGTCTCCCAGACCTGGTCCTCTGCCAGCCTTTGCACATCTGCAAGTCAGAAACCAGGGGCCACTGTGAATTCCCCACATCCCTCCTCCTCTGTGCTGAGACGGATCAATTCTCTGTCCAGCTCCTTCTCCTGCTCCAACAGCCCCCAACACCCCTCCCCCAATTCATTTTCTACTCAGCACCAGAGTGATGTTCTCCAAGTGCTAATTTTCTTGGGTCACCCTCCTGCATACTGCCCTGCAAGAGCACCCCCCATACACTTAGGAGAAAGACCTTCACCTGACCCCAACCTGGTGGCCCCACACCTCCTATCCTGGCCTCCTCCCCTTGACCTCCATGCACTCTTGCCTTCTTCCAGTTCACTGACTCCCGAACTTGGTGCACATTAGAATCTAGGGGTGGCTTAGGCATTGATATGTTTTGAGGTTATTCCAGGGTGCAGACAAATTTGGGGATCACTGTTTCCTTAACCAGCTGGTGTTCTTGCCACCCACTCATGGGCCTTCGCAGGTGGCCTTCCTCTTGCCTGCACTGCTCAGGCCTCCCGCCCTGCTTCCTTGTGCCCTGTACCTTCTCCTCCTTTCGCCAACAGTTCAAACATCGCTGTCTTGGGGAAGCTTTTCCAAGCCCCCAGCCAGATGGGGCGGCCCTGTTCCAAACACAACGTCTGTTCCCCTCACCAGACTTCAACCTCTCTGAGCTCAGGTCTCTTCTGTTTCACGTGTACTGTGTCTCCAGGTCCAGCACACTGTCTGGGCTTAGTAGGTGAGTGACACAAACAAGCAGGGGCCCCCCAAAAAACTGGAATTACCTTCTGGACGGCAGGCCCCTTATAGTACAGGCTTCCCCCACTAGGTGAGTGTTCTAGGAACCGATCTGCATCAGTGCACCAGCTGGTGTTGTTGTGAGAGGCTGTGTACAGCTTCACTAAAATTTTTTTGAAGACCCTTTTGATGCATTTGCCCATTTCATGATGGGTAATTTACACACACACCTGCCCACACCACACTGTGTGTTCAGCAGTTTTTGACCAAAAACAGCATGGCCCCCATGGTCTACCCTTCCTATTCACCCAATCTCAACCCAAGCTACTTTTCTTTGTTTCCCCGAATGAAAAAAGTCCTCAAAGGGAAATGTTTTGCCAATGTGAAAGAGGTGAAACAAGAAAGGCAGGAGTAGGAAAAGGGGTCAAAATCGACAAGTTCAAAGAACGGTTCTGAGCAGTGGGAAGGAAAAACGCCTCAATGGGTATACTACATCAAATGGAGAGTGCCTGGGAGGTGACGGAAGTTTAAACATAACAATAAATGGACAATTTTTTAATAAATAAATTCTGGGTTTTGGGGAGCCCCCCCCCATATTTGTTGAATGAAGGAAAGGTGAGTAGCATCTCCACCTTACGGGTGCGGATATGAGGCTCTGGATCTAAGACCACGTGGATCGGGGTAACGAATGAACCTTCAGGCCCAGGTGTCAGTGCTCCTCCAATCCAGAGGTTTGCAAATATACAGTTCATCAGAGTGTCCGATGCAGTAGGTCTGGGGAGGAGCCCAAGAATTTGCATTTCTGTCAAGTTCCCAGATGTTGCTATTGCTGCAGGTCTGGGGACCACACTTAAGGACCACTGCCCAGGCTCCCCTCGTGTTACCTTCTAGCCATTGGGTGCACTGAGTGACAGGGAAATGTTGAGGTCAATTCAAGTCTATCTTTAACCACTTTTCTTTTTCCCTTTTTTTTAAAGCTTTACACAAGAGTTATATTCATATCCTTAGAACCTGGTGTCCATCCTAGGCTCTAAGAAGGGCCTCCTTCCTTTCCATCACCCTACTGACAGAGTGAGTCGAGCTGTGGCAAGGCTCAGTCTCCCCAGGACGCTGGCAAAGGTCCGAAACATATCGGCAGCCAAGTGGCCAAGGGGTCTGGCGGCCACTCCGATCCCAGCACACCTGACTCGCGTCCAGAAAAGAGACAAGCGTGAAATTCTGCCTGGGGAGAAATGGGCCAGCCACGGCTCCCCCCATTCCATACTCCCGAAGCCCTGGAGGCTTCCAGAAGATTCCCAGAGCCACACTTTCAGACAACCCACAGTCCGTTTAAAATCCCCCTTTCTCTACTCTTTCTTCTTCTCTTCAGTGTTTTTCGACAAACTGTCGAGAACAAAACTGTGCGTATGTTTAACGGACATTTGGGTGAGTGAAAACAAAAGGTACATATGTTGCATCATGTACACAGCTGGGTCCACCCAGATAATTAATATTTTCAGCCTGGGAGATTTGTTTATATTTTGAAGTTCCAACCCACAGATATAATGTTCATACTGACTTCCTTGTCAGGAAAGGTGGCCACAAAAAAAAAAAAAGTAAATAAATAAAATAAAATCATAACCCCTTAGTTAATGGTTCATTTGAGGATTGAGACTGCTGTGTCAGAGATATTACAAGTAAGAGCAGTTCCATGGAAAAAAATTGAGACATCGGAAACATTGTTAACAAAAACCATTGGGGAGATGCCTGGAGGAAATGGGGTTTTTTGCTCATTATTAGCCAGAGCCAAGACCACTATGACACTTATTCATCCGCATTCTACACACCAGAATTTGGGAAATAACTTTACTATGACTGAGGTTTACCCCAACACAACTCATGAAGAAAGCGTTTGTATCTATTGTTCTAACTGTTAATTAACTGTGTCAACAAGATTGTAGAGAAAATGTTTTCAAAGCCTCTGAAGAGGGCAAACACATTTTAAGCACCTCTAAGTACTTTAGGAATACCCCAGGATTTAAACTGACAATGATAAACAATCACTAATTATAGTCACTCTTAACTGGTTCTCACCAAGGATCTCTTTATTAGATAACACTTGTTAACCTAGTTTAAACTACAGTGTGTATTTAAGGAAGATTAAGTTCAATTTAATTCAAATCTGCATTTATCGAGTTTCCTATAATGGGTGTGTCAAGTAATGAGACTGATTATTCTAAAATATGCTGTCATTCAGACTGGCCCTTCCCCAGTTAGCCAGAAATGGTAAGAATTAACTCTACATCCAAAACCTATAACTACAGAAATATAATTTTATTATGCACTGTATTAAAATTGCTAAGCTGTCCCATGCCGAGGATCAAAGTAGCATATTTTGTACCCCTGACACCTAGCACAATGCTTATCACAGAGGAGACCCTAATACATGTCTACTGAACAAAGGAGTCACAGAGACAACACGGCCTCCATGATGGATTGTTCCAGAAGATGAAAAGACAGGAATTAGTGTCACCAGTTTTTAAAACAGAACTCTCGCTCTTTAACTGCACGTTTCAGATGAGCAAACACTGAGTTAAGCTTTGTAAGTGCTTTATCTTACTCGAGCTTCAGGACAACCTCTGAGGAACAGTCTCTCAATGGACCCATTTTACAAACGCAGACAAAGACAATGGGGCTGAGAAGGGTGGGAGGGAAAAGAAAACCCAGGTCCCTCAGGCTCCAGGCTGGACCCCTCAACTGTTGGCTGCCACGCCTCCCATTCAATCCGCCTGGGTCCACAGCCAAGGGCCCTGGGTCTTAGCATTTCTGACAACTTAGGAAAGTAAAAGACTCCAGAAATAGTGTGGTTATCAAGTGCGAAAAAGAGGAAGGGGCTGGACAGGGGATGAAAGCAAAGTGGAGGAAAGAGGAGCGCTTTGCACAAAATGCACCAAGTATTGCTTCGTTTTCTCTCCTTTGTGCACATGCAAGGTGCGCATGCAGGGTAACAGCCCTGACGACGGCTCAGCATCCTGCTCACCACCAAAAAAGAAGACTTTCCTGTCACTGTGACCTTTGAGCAAATTAGCTGAATAGGAAATAAATACTTCGAGGTGTCCAACATGTTGTCATTAGTGGTGTTATTTTTTTATTTAAATTATTACTTACGCTTAGAGTCAAGCGTGTTTTGAAAGGAGAACAGGAACATGAAGTCTGACTGTGTCAGCCTTGTTTGCACACAAGAAATGGAGGCAGGAACTACAGTTCAAGTGAGCGAGTCTCCCATGTCAGAGGGCACGAGAGCTCCAGAGCAGAGTCTTCAAACCAGACTCCGGAGCCACGCACGGTCACATTCCCACAGAGTCGGTGAGTGTGAGGCCCCGACTCTGCAGTTTCAGTCCCAGTGTCCGAGCGCCTTATTCATGCATTACTCTGTTCAGTGAGCAACTACTGTGTCAGACAGGGGTTCTGGATGGTGGAGATATAGCAGTAAGTACTCAAAACCCTTGCAGTCAGAGTAGGGAGACAGGCCATAATCAGATGTAACCACACACAGCGTGCCAACCAGTGACAAGAGTTGTATCAGTAATAAAGCAGAGAGAGGAGAATGAGGGGCATTACCTCCTTTTACTGGGTGTTGTGGGAAGCTTTTCTAATAAAGAAACAAAGCAGATTTCTACCTGGATTTCCAGAGAAAATGTATTCCAGACAGAGGGAACACCAAATGCAAAGGCACTCGAAATTCTGGTGCTGAATTAAGAGCACTTGCTATATGCTGGATGCTTTACAGCAACGATCTTATTCCAACAGCACGACTCTGCATCGCTAATGACGATGCCTTCCTTTTTACCCCATGACTACGTGGGGGATCTGGGCACAGGTCCAGCAAAGGGTGGAGTTGAACTATGGTCCAGGTGTCCGATGGGATTTCCCCAAGCACAACGTTTCAGGGGTGTCCACCACGGGGAATGGGTCCCTCCTGATAAGTGGTGAATACGCAGAGGGGTAAAGAAACCATAGTTTAACTAGAAGACAGTCATTAATGCAGCTGCCTAAATGATATTTAAGAAGAGTTTAATGATTTGGGCAAGTGCAGTGGCATCGGAAGCAAAACAGTATATAGTGTTATATAGATACAAAGGACAACTATACTAAAAAACTGCACAAGAACGCAAACTGAGAGGGAAATGTGCCAAAATGTGAGCTTTGTGGATGCCTCTAAATGTCCATTTCTTTAACTCTTCACTTTTTAAACTTTCCAAATGTGTCTATTGTAATAAGCAGATATTTCTTTGATCATCAGGGAGGAATATGAAAAATATTGTGAAGACAGGCATTGCTCATGCTAGGAATTTTGACTGCGACCCCACCTTCAGGGATGAGTGACGACCCCACCCATATTAAGATCTCCATGTCACACTCCACTCCAGCACACGTCCCTGAAGGGAAGCCCGGAGCCAGAATTAGCCAGCAGTCCCCAGAGCCAGGACCTGGATGATGCTCGCGTGGCCGGGGAGGGAGGCAGGGAAGGAGGAGTAGGAGTTGCCTTCATCCATCATGCGGGGCAGCCAATGGCATCGCCTTTCAGGGGAGCTTTGAGCGCTCCCCTGGCATGCCTTTCCACATTTCACTGCTATAAATTCTCCTGGCTCTTATTAATAAAATATCATGGTAATTCCCAGAATAATGACCTATTATCCAAAGTCACAGAATGACAGAGCAATCAAAATCAGAATGAACTATAGGGCCCGAATTATACAGGGGCAAGGTGGGTAAATTCTCAACTGGCTTCCAGAGGTGCAGCATTAGGCCCTCGCGGCAAATCAAATAATATCCAAGCCAATTGTTTAAATTGCTACAAGAAGAATAACAGTAAGTTTATGGAGAAAATGCTACCCCAGAAATGCATCATGCACCAAAGAGGGACATTTGGTGGGCTATAAACTGACCCCCCAGTCAGCCACAATGGTTTTGTTTTGTGTTGTGTTTACTTCCTTCTCCTCCCAAAGTGTTTTTATTTTGATTTTGCTTTGTGTCTGAGTTCTAGGTTGACAGTTTTAATCAGGTAAAAGCCATTCAATACATCTGACCAAGACATGGCTGAGCCATTTTGAAGATGAAAGAGAAGTCTTTGAAGTCCAAACTAAAAATCACTTGCAGTCATCTCTAACAGAACCGGCGTGACCAGGAGGACCCAGAGTGAGGGGAGCTCTGTGGTTGGGTCTCCCACCACTAAGAGACTTGTTGACTTAGGAGTCCTGGACAAGGACCTAGCAGGACTCCTGAGCCCACAGTGAACTTCTTCCCCCAGAGAGGCCGATGCCACATGCTGTGACGAATTATCTATGACTCCCCCAAGCAAGCTTAGAGATCCACCTAATTCCACAAGGGGAGGGGGGGTGACTCCTATCAAACCATCTGTTATGTTCTTGCAGTGGGCAGAGCTTTCGTCATGGTGGCCCCAAATTCCTGCAACCCCTCTTTTATTAGGCTCTAAAGCAGTGGGTCTTAACCCTAAAAATATGGAGAGTTTTAATTTTAAAAAATCCATGGCTGGGGCCCACCTCCAAGAGTAACTGTTCTAGGCCTTTGCCACTTGGAATATCGTCCCCAAGCCAGTAGCTGCAGCGCCACTGCAGAGCTTGCAACACACAGAATTTCAGACCCACCCCCGCCCCCCGGGGCCTACTTCATCAGAATCTCAATATTTCAGTATTTCAATAAGGTTCCCAGGTCATTCTAACGCACAGGAGATTTCAAGAAGCATCGGTCTAGGGTAGAGCCAGGAATTTTTTTCATTTCCCCAAGTTATTCTAATGTTCAGCCAAGACTAGGAACTCCACACTTAAGGCTCTATCACTAGCCTGTTCTCCTTCTTGCTGACCGCTGCCAAGCCCGAGCCCCGGGCACCAGGCCACCTAATCCCGGCTCCCCCCCCCCACCAGAGGGGCTGTTGTTAACTGGAAAATTCCCTCCACCCCACCCCTGCTTCCTGAGCTTTATCCCAGACAACCACCTCTCGTGGTCTCCCCCTGCTCCACCCCAGGGGTTTTTTATCCCTCATCCCGTTGCTGACCATCTGCCTACCTTGTGTATGGGCTTTGGCTCCACCCCATCACCTGCCCTCTCCCCCACCACCTTTGTTTCTTGGCAGCTTTCGGTACAAGTGTTTCCACCGTAAGAAGTACTGAATGGAACAAGGGAAGGCTTTTCTTTCTCTTGCCTTCAAGCACCACCCCCTCACCTGCATGCGGCTTTCTACATGACACATGTGTAAGTCATGTTAATGGCATGAAGCCAGAGAAAAGGAGGAGGACGCGGCAAGTGGAGAGCTGTGGGAGAGGGGTTATTTGATGTCTGAAGAGCAACAACACAGTTTTAAGCAATAACATTAAGTCCGCGTGAGGCAAGCAGGAGACAGAAACTCGGGACAAACACTGCATGTGACATTAGGAGATTCCATAAATGACACAAATTATTAAAGGCAACTAAAGGTCCAATGCTGAATATTATCCAATTTCAAACTGCAGCCCCAATGAGAGAAAACAGCCAGATCCCCAAAACGGTCACTGTAATTCGGAAGCTGAGAAGTAAACTGAGCACAGGCCCAAACATGTCTTCACTTTACCCCATGTCCTCCAAAACATGCAGTAACATTTGAATAAAAACTAGAAAGGTGTATACACCTGAAAAACTTACTCTGCTTCAAGGTACACTGGGCTGGTTATGAAGGTCACCTGGCAGTACACGGTCCCTGGTGGCCAGTCACAAATATGCTTGGATGCTAGCGGACAGAGCAAAATGCTTGCTGTTTTGTTCTGTTTTTCACTTGGTACCTAGAGAGTCAAAGTCTGCCTCTCTCAGGCATCTGCTGGCCTCATGGCCCCTGTCTCCTTCACTGTCTCCCTTCCTCCCCCTACTCCATAACCAGGCCTCAGCATCGCCTTACCGGTTGCAAAGGGGCCACTGCAGAGAAGGGCATCATTCCTGCTTTCACCCTCGGGGGCACCTCACAGCCCTTAGCATCTTCCATCTCTTCTCCGACCTTCACCAAGAAGCACCTGTTAAACAAAATGATATTTTTCCTAAGAAATGGTATCTCAGGACATAACTTGAATGCATTTTGGCAAAAGACCCTCTTGGCGCATTCCCACATAGAAAAGGACTCTCTCTGTCTCTGATCACGCTTCCTTTTCTTGCTTACCTGTATTCTTTCTCTCTCCCTGTGTACTGCTCCGTATTAAGTGGGCTTTGCTGCAGTAACACACGACCCCATCACAAGTGGCGTTACACCAACACAGCTTTATCTTTCACCGATTTCATAGCCCATGGTGTGCTGGCAGGGGCTCTGCTCTAGCAGGGCTGTGGAGCCCCAGCAGGCCACCATGCCAACAAGAAAAAGACTTCTTGGGGTCACACGTGTCCATCAAACAAGCCGTGTCATGCCTGACTGTCACTCCTTGCTCAGAATCATTCAGAGGCCCTATCCACCCACAGGGGCCATGAGTGCAGTCCCGCCATGTGTTCAGAAGGAGAACCAGGAATATTTTTTTTTGTAATGCCTTATTTACTCCCTTTGCATCCTAAATTCAAACTCCCAGGAGAAAGGATACAACTGGCTCCATCTCACCATGTTGTCCTAGCTTGCTGGCTGGGAGGAAAGAGGAAGCCGCACACTTCGTGTGTGTCCGGGAGCATGGGAAACAATGGAGGGGGATGAAGGAGGGAATTCAAGGGTCACGAGCCAAAGAAACAAGCCATAAGATATAAAAATAGGACCCTGGGGTGTGGATGAGCTGGAGACAAGACTAATGGATTTACGGGCACAAAACAAAGCAGCACAACCTGCAGGGGTGAAAACGGTAATCACCAAAGAAGTTAATACTTGCGACCTAAACCCCATTTCCAAGCATTCACAGAAATTTTTCTACCATACAGCCACTGGCATACCTGCAAGGAAGAAAGGATTCTCAATCAGAGGTAAACCATTAGGGGGGCCTGAGCTAATAAAAGCACACTCAGATTCTTCTGCTGCTCCACTTATAATTTATGTACTAGTCATACACAATTTTCATTTAATCAAGAGCTATCTTGTCCAACCTTTCAGCTGTGAGTAACTTCGTACAAGATGAAAATAACCTAATCCATCATGATGATAGAAATTTTTCTACTTCTTCCAGGCCCTTACTGCCAACAAAATGCCAGGAATCTTGCTTCCTTGGACGGTTTATTAAAATGCAGCAGACCCAAACTGCATTAGGGCTGTGTAATAGCATGCCCCGCCCACCAACTAATGCTTGCCAGATGCGCAAGCTCGAGCCCCTCTGTAAGCACCTGCTCAGAGGAGTGGGCCTCCAGAGCCAACTCAGGGAGAGTGCAACTACTGGCTTTATTTGCCCTCCAACTGGTGCACTCTGGAGCAAGAAATTAAATTAAAATGGGGAAGAAGGCGGGGCCCAGGCTGCACTGGCAATTGTTCCGATGAAGTTATTTTCCGCTAGAGTTTTGCAAGCATATTTGCTGGACTTCTGCACCCATGTATATTGTGAGACTGAACACCAAAGCTCTAACCCTCACCACCACAATCTTGGGTAACCCCTCAATCCCCCTGAGCTGCGCATGGCTAGTCTGTACAATGGGGACAGCCACGAGCACTGGTCGGCCGCTGCGAGGGCAGGACGAGACGAGGTATGAGGGACTGCTTTGCACAGTGAGAGGGGCACAGTAGTTGCTTGATAAACGTCCCATCCCCATACGCAGTTTTTGACAGGCAGGTAGGGCCAGAAAACCTGGATCTCTCCTCCATACTCAAACCATATCACCCTCCACACACATGTACACACCTATCTCCACCCTTCTCCCTCCCTCTCCCCCTCCTGCCTTTGTGCGGGGCTGCACTACAGTGCTGGAATGGCATAAGGGACAACAGGGGCACTCTGGCCAAGGCAGTTCATTTTTCTGAAGGGGGAAGTTCAGAGACAGAGTAATGGAAGCCCCATCTCTCCATGCCTCTCCCCAGCCCCCTGAAGCATAAGGCAGTGCTGGCCTGAATCACTAGCTCTACACACATACCCCTAAGCAATATATTATTCAGTTTGATATGTGTTTAAACTTTCATATATATAAAAAACTTATATTATTCCTATGTGACTTGTGTTTTATATTCACAATTGTATTTTTGAGATTCACTCCTGTTGGTGCGTGAGGCTATAATTTATTCACGTTCACTGCCGTATAACATTCTATTGTATGGCCATACCATCATTTATAATAACACTAATGGGCATCCGTGCTGTTGCCAGTTTTCTCCCTATTACAGACAGCACTGCCATGAACACTCCTGTGCTGGTGTACATGACCAAGAGATTTTCCAGGGCATGCCGCTAGGAGAACACTGCTGGGTCACAGGTTTATGGTCCCCAATTACTTTTCCAAAGAGCTTGTTCCAGTTTACACTCTGATTTCCCAGTTTCTGGCAAAAGCATTGAAAACTACCTTGGAGAATGTTATCCCTGCAAGTAGAGGCTGGAGTTTCAGAACACTGGCCAAATCAGTTCCCACATATGCCACCTGGAAGTTCACAGTCACAAACATTCCTCCAGCAGAGGGAGAGGTTTTGTTGTGTACATAATTTTTAACAAAGAGAGTCTTGAGATGAGTGGTTTTGTGGCCCCCTGGCTCAAGGGATAAAAACCTCCCCAGGTTTAACTTGTACTGTTCAGCCCATGAACAGAACACTCTGTAGCTGCTACTGTTTTTCGCATGGGGGTGGTGGAAACTGGCATAAGACTTTACTTCCAAACCACCTTCATCAACAGCCTCCCAGAGCTAGGCTGATGTCTTTGAGCTCAGGAAGCAAACTTTTCTATCTCATTTCTACCTGTAAAGCTTAGTATGGTGTCTGCACATCACAGGTGCTCAATTAAACTTCACGTAATGGAATTAAGAGTTAATCATTTTGTCAGATACTGCTGTGTATTATTGAAATCTGCCTTCCCCACCTTCTGGGCACAATGCCAAACGATATTCCCCAGCTCTCCTTGCAGCACGCTGTGGCCATGTGACTGATTCTGATCAAATCAACATTGAGCAGAATGGATAGCCACCACCTCTGTCCTGGTCTATCGAAGCCTCCCACGGGATCCTCCACACCCTCTCTTTTCCTGGCTGGCAGCTGGATGCTTTTCCCCCTCAGTCATCATCGGGATTCACATCATGAAAGGTGGCTATGGCACCTTTTTTAAATCAACCACGGAAACACACACATTTTCTCTTTCAAACAAACAAAGCTGTGTGAGAGCCCCTGTGTGTTCTTCATGTGATAGGGAGAGCAGATGAGCACATTCATGACTCAGAGCCTCAGGTGACCTGCCACTCAGCTGCCCAGGCTCGCTGCCAGGCTGGCTCTGAGTAAAGCTGTATTTCTGATATTATGCCATTTATACCCCAGATACCTCTTAATGTATACCAACAGGATGCATAATGAATGGTCATGTTGAAATTCAACGAGGAAGTGACAAGCATGTTAATTATCTATTGCAGCATAACAAATTACCCCAAACTTTAGTGGATTATAACAAAAACACTTATTATCTCACATTATTTCTGTGAGTCAGGAATCTGGGCACAGCTTAGCCAAGTCCTCTGGCTCAAGGTGTCTCATAGGCAGCAATCCAGATGGTGGCTGGGGTTGCAGTCATTTTAAGGCTCCACTGGGGAGAAATCCACTTTTAAGCTCGCTCTGTGGTTATTGACAGGGTTCAGCTTTTCACGGGCTACTAGACTGAGGACCTCACAGCTTCTCACCACCCATTGTCTGTGGGTTACCCTGTAGGGAGAGTGTGAAGGCTTCCTCACAGCATGGTGGTAGCTTGCTCAGAGTGAGCAAGTGAGAAAGGGGTGGGGGGTAGGGAGAGAGGGCCCATGCAAGTGCAAAAGAGAAGTCACAGCCTCATCTTGGAAGCAACATCTCATTTCTTTCTTCACTAGCAGTCAGTCACCGGGTCCAGCCTTAGAAGCTGCCTTCCACACAAAGATGTTAAAAATCACAATTCTGCTCATTCACTCCTAGATTTTTCTGAACCTAACCTCTAAATTTCATTTATCTAGTCAAAAGTCTTAATAGCTCTTCAAGCTATCTTCAACATTTCAGAAGCCAATATTAAAGTGAGAAAACTATAACAAAAATTATATCCAATTTGCTTCTTCCTTTACTGGGAATAAAGCTCTCCACTTCTGCAATGGGATACTCTGAAAAAATAATGGCAAGAGGCCTATTTTCCTCTTTTATGTCAACACTTAGAAATAAAACTCAAAATCTACACCAATTAACTGGTTAATTTGCTCAGTCAAAATGCAGAAATTCCAAACACAAAAGCAGTCCTGCCTATTTCTAATGCTAATACATAATTAAATTTCCATCTGCATTTTAAAATTGTGTCTTTCAACCAAGTATGATAAACTATGTAATAAGTGTATTGTTTATTGACAAATCGTGCTTTCCTAACATAATTAAAGTAAATCAAACACTATGCATTGCTTACTAGGTAGAAAAAAAAGTTCTGAAATTCTTAAATTCAATTTTTATAACAGGTAAAAATGACAAAATGGGTTTTGTTTTGTTTTTACTCCCTACAAGATGAGGAGAGGTAAGAGACTATATGCTCCCAGAAGAAAGATCCAGGTATGGACTTCTGGGAAGTACCTCTCTGCCTTACACACCACACCCTCCTCCCCTTTCCAACTCATGTGACTATGGGCAAATCAGACCTCTTGGAAAGAACCCACCATAAACTGTTTCCATGGTCCTATGAGAGGCACAGATTTGGAAATATCAGTCCCCGGCAAGCCCACACATTGTAATGAGCCGTGGCCAACTGGAATGACGGAATCCTTCAGCCATGTCAAGTGTGCTGCCACAGCTGGACCACGGCGGCAGAAGCTGCCTCCCCCCAAGGACACCACCCTGTGCCTAGTCACAACGGCATTAGCCCTAAACGCAGAGCACACGTTCCCAGCTGCCCTCAGTGCCCAGGAGACACTGGGTTCAGCGGAGAGCAGGGAGCCATGGCAGCCCAGCGGAAGCGGGAGTGTGCGGGAGGAACACCAGCTGAGACAGGAGCGGGCAGGGAGTGGGTAACAGGCCAAGAGCAGAAAGCCAAACCTAATCAGTCCAGCAACCTTGCAAAGACATCTTAAAGTGTAAAGTCATTCTCAGTTCCAGAACCAGGAACGTCTCCAGATGTTGAAATGGCTTTTGCCAAATGCTGACTTGGAAAATTTGCTTTTCCTTTGGTTCATTAAGAGAGAATAAGCATTTATGCATTTGTAAAAAGAAATATGACCCCTCAGGGTCTACAAGCATCCACCCAGGGGCTGGCATCATCTCTCCTTGCAAGCCAATTCTGCTCTATCAGCAAATATTGATTCGCCAAGAGGCTTCAAGGGCCCCGAGAGGCAGTCCCTGCCCTCAAAGAGCTTTCAGTCTGGTGCAGGGGCAGACTGGGATGTAGATGACTGATTAGGACACAATGTGGTTGTGGCCCCTTCCTCAGAGCGGTGATCGCTAGGCTATAAAAGCAGATGGATGAGAACCCTGGCCTACTTGGGGGTGGGGGTTTCTGGGCACTAATTAGCTATCCTGGAATTGACAGTTTAGCTGAGGCCTCGAGGATCTCAGGACTCACAGGAGTGAGCCAGAGAAAATGAGACTAAGTTCAAGGTACAAATTCTCTGCACATAAAGAGGCAAGTGAATGTGGCTGGCTCCCATCAGGGCAGGGTGCCTACATTGATTTATTTAATTCCCAATAATCCCATACAGGTGCTGCTATTAGCCCCATTTTACAAATGAGGAAACTGAGGCACAAGGAGGTTAACTGGCTTTCCCAAGATCCCCCAGCTAGTAAGTGGCTGAAAGTAGTTCAAAATGAGTGGAGCGTACCAGAGAGGTGGGCGAGGCACAGGCTGCCCAGAGATATAAAGGCAGGCAGAGGCCAGACCACACATGAAGTTAGGAATGTGCAAGCCCCTAAGCAACCCCACAGGAGGCCTGAGCTGACGGTGCTGCAAGCGGACGCGAGCTCTGCAAAGTTCACACCGTGTGCCTGTGGGGTGTGTACTGGAGGTGAATGAAGGTGGTGGTGGGAGACCAGCAACCTCGTAGGAGATGATAGTGATGTGAACTAGAGGAACAATGGTGAAGCTGACAGGGACTAGGATTCCCGGGACCTTTGGTGAGCACAATCAGTTGAACAACAGTTGCTGGGATGGGGCAGGATGAGGAGAGGGAGGCACAGAGGTTAGCTGCCAGGCTCCTGGCTTGGGGTCCACACAGATGGTGGGGTCACCAGAAGAATTCTCTGAGACCCTAGAATAACAACAAAGGGACTGGCTATGATCCTTGACTATTTCATGTCACCAGGCTGGACACTCGGAAGAATACATCTGCCCTAGAGGTTGTCCAATGTGACCAGCGTGTTCCCAGACACAGGCTCCTTCTCCTTTGCCCAGTGCTTGGGAGACCAGGGTCTGCACTGGTGTCTCCAAGTCCTCCTGGTCTGTGTTTCTGGACAATTCCTTTTTTAACAGGGCCTGGCTTTGCTGACCCCAGGAAAGACATGCACTCAAGAGTCTCGGTGAAGAATGAGCAGATCCACCTAGGTGCCTCTGGACTTCTCCACGTTCACCCAACAGGCTGAATTCTTTTTTCAATCCATATCAGACTTGACACAAGCACATTTCCCCGACATATGTGAGTTTTCAGTGAAATTTAATCTATTTCTGATTCTTCTACACTTAACTCATTCACAGGGTATGAGAAAACAACTACTTGACATCCAGGAAACCTTCCTGGATGTTTTACAGCATTTTAAAGCCTCGTTTTCTTTTGTCTTAGGCATAGGAAGCAACAACTTGTCAAGCATAAATAAACTTTCTCCAAGATGATTTTAAATGTCTTCTCAGATGGAAGTAAGAGAACAGAAAACAAGGGATGGAGAAGGAGCAGAAAGCATAATGGAAGAAGGAATGCAGTTTGGGCTTTTGAATAAAACCAAAGGACTATAAAAAATAAATTAAATTAAATGCAGGAGCCGGTGATGTGATAAGTACCAGAGTCACCACTGGCTTGCCAAATTTCTACCCCACTGGCCTCATCCTGTGTCCCTCCGTAGAAAGCATTTGAAGACGCTAAAGAACACTCACACTGAGCAATGGACTTACACTTTGTGGACATTTCCAACTATTCTAATATCCACAAGTCACCTAAATGTCCTGAATTAATCAGTGATTCTCATGTTTGGGCTCTATAGGTCGGGCCCGTAAGAAAGAGGTCACTAGATACATGAACCATTTAAGACTGAACTACTTTTTTTCATTCTAGAGACTTTCTCCCACTTCTTGGGAAAGAAACCCTAAAGCCACCCAGAAACGATCAATTTTTATGAGTGCTGACACATCCGGGGGTTATGGGGCAAGTCTGCGTTCCTTCCCTTTGTTCCGCCAACGGTTCTGAAAGCTTACTTTTGGACTTCTGCACTGTGCCTCTCTCTTCTTTCTAGACCATTTTAGGTTTACCTCTGTCTTCTTCTGCCAAGCCATTGTTCAGGGCCTACCTCTAAGGTAGTTAGTTTATAAACAGTTTGAGAAGCAAGAGGCCAGAGCAGACAACAGATTGTCTAAGGAGGCACATACAGATGGCGAAACGCAGGCGGAAACGTACAACCCAAAGGGGTCAGCCCTACAGCGGACAATGCAGCTGAACCCGAGTGAGTGTGCAGGGTCTTTGGACCCCCAATGAGGGAAGGGGCTCCTGATGAATTCACATGGGCTGATTTGCAGAGAATGACCACTGATTACTTTGGGCTTGTTAGGACAGTGTCCTCTAGACAAAATGTAATCCAAAAGATAACAAGGTGAACCAGCTGAAGCCGCTGTCACCAACAGCTCTGTCCCACGGCAGAACATAGCAGCAAGGCAGGAGGCAATCCAAACGGGGCGCCATCTGCCACCTCAGTTGCTCCATCTTGTTTTATGTCTCATCTCGCTAGCTCTTATGCACACTGAGACACTGAGGAGGGGGCTGGCTCAAAGGCTGTGACTTACCGTCATCAGCATTAGCCAACAATTCCTCCTCCTCTTCTTCCCCGCCCCTCCCCCGCCTCTCCCCTGATAGAAAAGGGGCACTGATGTGGCAGGCGGTTTTTTCAGCCTAAGGAGCCATTGTCACCATTTTTACGTTTGCTTGTTTGGGGTATTTATCAATTTGTGCCCAGCACTTTCCACACAGAAATTGAAGTGAGGACAAGAAAACTATGAAAGAGACTGTAAACTTTTTTTAAAAAAACCAACATCAAAGGAATATGAATTGGATTGGGAGGTATAGGTTTCTAGCTCAACATGGCAGCCCGAGATCCACTCACCCATCATCTTTTGTCCTGAGGACCTCTGAAATTGACATGCAGAAGGACAGACGGGAACACACCTGCAAGCAGCTGTGTCACATGGAGGCGCTAATGAGCTAGAACAGATCTCCCATCAAGTCTGGTCCTAAAGCCTCTGAGCCGCCCACCATGCTAGGGGTTCAGTGCCCTGGAAGGACAACTAACTGGCTCAAATAAAGATAAAGTTAATACACACAGCCACAGGGAGTGGTGCCTTCTGGCACTGGGCCAGTCCACAAGAAACACAGTTGACATTTGCCTCTTTCCTCCTGGCCCCAGAAGAGAAGAGTCATCTCCATGCTAACAGGCCTCACTAAACCACACCATTGTGCTCAACTGAGCAGGAGGCATAGATTCCACAAAGAGACTCAACATCAAGTCGCCCCTGTGAGTTTTTCCTGAGAGATCCAACAACTGAGATTTTCCCTGGAGATGTTGGAAGGGAGAAGCTTGTGAACAACTGGAAAACACCACCAAACCACCCACACTTGCCACAGAAAAGGGATGAAAACTGAAAGCCAATTCCAGGCAATTCCACGAATTAGACTGTCTTCAAGCTAACCTGAGAGGTACAAACCCCTCGCCTCTAAGACCCAGTGTCGTCTTCTGTAAGTAGTCATAACGGCACCTACTCCACAGAGATATGGCAGAACTCGAGTAAATAACATACAAATTGGTTCAGAAGAGCATCTGCCATATTGGAAGCAGTCTATAAGCAGCTTTCATCATTATTATTTTTATTTTTAATTATAGTAATCTATACTTAAAGGGACATAGATACAGAAAACTCTGTCTACTTGTATGTCCATTCATTTGCTTGCCTGCTTCTTTGTTTCACACACAAGATAGAGCCTAACTGCCAAAGTTGGCACAGTGCCTGGTGTTGGGTAGCTGCACCATAAACTTTTGTTGACTGAATAAGTAAAAAGGAAAAATATTATTACAGAAGGAGACTTGACCTGGGGTGGTAAACACACAATACAATACACAGATGATGATTACAGAACTGTACACCTGAAACCTATATAATTTTATTAACCAATGTCACCCCAAAGGGAAAAAAAGAAAAAGAAAATACGTTAGCAGGTTTCTGGAAATAAGAAGAGTAAATTAATAAGGCAAGACAAATGAGCAACTCTGAAAGCTAGGACAGGTACATAAACAAATTCAGACATGGAACCCAAAGATTTTCATGAAATTCACCCAAACTAGCTCAGCACAATGATGTCACTGAAGTTAGGTCAGACACGTTGCTAAAACCAATTAGACTGATCGACTGTGGTGAGTCACGATAGAGCGATAGCCAGTGTGTCAAAGTAGGCTGGCAAGAGACCGCTGTGCTAATTTTGGTATGTGAGGTCTCGACAGGACCAGACAGTTTACGAGTAAGTACATACAGGTACACATGCATGAACACAGTACCAAAAGCTTCCCTAAACAGTTTTTTTTTTAAATACAATAGCGACAGCATTTGTATTTAGAAGAGCCTTGAGAACGCATCAACTAATGCTAACTAAAAGACTAAATATTCTGTATTTCTAAAATAATAAAGCAACTGAAAACTTATTCATATATTTCTCACACGTGGTAAGAACACTAACAAAGTCTATGTTTTAAAAATGTGTAGTTCTGAGAGTTTTTAAAGAAAAAAACAAAAGTACCAGGAGCCTTCTATCCCAATTTATTCCTGTCCGTGTTTCCACTGGTTGCTCAGCCAATAGGAAGCATCATATTGCAATGAGTCAGCCCCAAATTCATCTTCCAGACCATCCAGTTGGGAGTTTTTATTAGAATCATCTAGAAGATTTTTTAAAAATAGCAATGCCCAGGTCCCACTTGCAGAAGTTCATTTCCACTAATCCAAGAGGACCCAGACACGGTATGTTTAACAGCTCCCCAGATCCGAGAACCATGGCTTTAATCTGTGCAAGTATATCTCAATATTGGCTAAAGATAAGACCCTAGAAAACATGTCTAAGCTGGCATGTCAAAAGCAAATTCTAATCATTCTAAGGCTACACTGTCCAATACAGTGGCCACTAGCCATATATAGCATTTAAGCACCTGAAATATAGCCAGTGCTAATGAGGAACTCAGCTTTTAATTTTATTTTGCTATATTTAAAGGCTGATATACAATTTAATAATTGAAAAACATTTAAGTACATTTGAAATAGCTTGGGCATATGAATCTACCTCTCAAATGTAAATTTTGTGAATTCTAATACAGACCAAGTGTTTCTGGTAAAGTTAATGCCTAAACTGAGAAATGCTGGAAGTATAAAATGCATACTGGCTTTCACAGACTTTATAAAAAAATAATGGAAATCTCTCAATAATTTTTATACTAACTACATGCTAAAATAATATTTTTGATATATTGGGTTAAATAAAATATATTATCAAAATTAATTTCACTTGTTCCTTCTTACTTTTTTAACACAACTACTAGAAAATTTTAAATTACCTGTGTATGTTCCAAGAAAAATGAGCAACCTGCAGCCAAACATAACAAAAGACACATAGAAAGTAAGCATCACGTGAGTATCAGCAGACACAATAATAGCTGAATCAGCCTCACAAATATTTTAGACACTGGAATTACCAGACACAGAATATAAGTTTTATATTTAAAGAAATTGAAATACAAACAATAAATAAGAGACTTTTAAAATGAATAAGCATAATTGAAAAAGAGCCAAATAGAACTTCTAGAAATGAAAACCATGGCAATTGAAATTAAAAGCTCAACAGAAAATGATACACAGCCAAATGGAAAATTAGTGAATGGAAAGATACAAATAAATTATCCAAAATGCAACAGTGAGAAACATGTTTGAAAAATGTGAACCTAACATTAAGAGACATGGCAGATAGAGTAAGAAATTTAACAAATATTTAAATCATAATACCAGTAAGAAATGTCAGAGAAAGCGGGGCAAAGTTAGTATTTCATGAGAAAATAATGGGTTAGAATTTTCCAGATTTGTTTGAAACCATTAAGCTTCAGACTCCGGAACTGGCAACAAATCTCAAGCAGGATAACCTTCACGAAACTAACAGAATAACAGAAAACCTAAAGAAAAAGAGGAACCTATTAAAATCAGCCATCAAATCAAAATAAAAATACAACTTATCAAAACTTGTATAATGTAGCAAAAGCAATGTTTAGAGGAAATTTATAGCATTTAATGCATATGTTAGAAAAGAAGACACTTCCAATAATGAGTAGTAAAGTAAAAGAAATTTTTATAACACCCGACAATGCAACCAAGCTGGAAGAAAAGACTGTATTTGCTATTTCCTCTACAGAATAAAACACTGAGAGTGACTGTCACATGAACAGGTGATGGAAGACTACACTGCCAAAAACGTAGGAGAAATCATTGTGGAGGTCTATCGGACAGTGGTACACAGCTCTCACTAAACTACAAGGCTCTTCTCCAAACAGACCATAATGCCACCCAGTCCAGCAGTTGAGACTCTCAGAAACCCAACAAGCAGCTCTCCGCTGCACCTCTGAAAGCGCACACCTTGGCCAAGAGCCTGGCGGTGGCTGGCCCGAGGAAAGCGTGTATGAAAAGGGGACGGGCCTCCTCACTGTTAGGTTTGCCCTGGGCTCACCTAGAGTGTAGCCTGTAAGAACTGCTTAGGGAGCTGCCTTTCTACGCTGCTGGGGACCAAACAGCATCATTGTCTGACTTCTGGACTCCAGTAAAAAAAAAGTCAGAGAAAGGGGCTCTGGACATCTCTAACAAAGCAGTTTCACAACAAAATTGAATGTGATTGGATGTCTAAACACATTCGTCAGCAGGTTCTCACTGAGTGCCCATGGGGAACCCAGATCTCGATTAAGCCTTCTGGAGCCATCATGAATGAAACACTCAGGTTTTTGAACTCAGAGGACCTGCTCAGAGATTTCCAGACAAGCTGAGCTAGGGCAAATGCAGCTTTCAGGAACTGCTTACGGTATAGATGATGGGAATTCAGGTCCTAGGGCCTCCTGGTATGCTTTAGGGTATCAGCCCTGGGTTCTGAGTTCAAGTTGGAAGCCTCAAGCTCACATCCTCACAGTTTCAAGTGCAGTGAAGAAAAAAAAAAACAAAAAAAAAAACAATACTCATTTATGCGTTGTTCAACCAAATGTCCTGAGATGAACTCTACTGGGACCTGATTGGTTTAATGGGACAACTACCCATTTCTGAAACATTTATTGTGACCAAAAGGATGCCACATTCTGGTCACTTCTGGCTCCTTCTGTCGGGAAAAATACAGAACTGGGGATTAGAAACAGTCTCATTCTAAGTCATTTAATGTTTTCCTCTATGTAGAAATTTGACTCAACCTTGTGCAGTTTTTTTTGTTGTTGTTGTTTTACCAATGAAATTGAAAGCAGAGCTAATCTGTCTAGAATGACACAGAGGAGTGGGATCCTAATGAAGAACTCCCAGGTGGCTGATAGCATCAAGGACAAAAGGAGAGGCCACAGGAACCCCCCTCTGTGGGTGACAAATGGAACCCTCTATTTCCCCAGCACATAGACCAGCCTTCCTGAAGTGCAATTCACTTATGAAAGGCTGGATCAAAAAAAAGTATTGATTCACCAAAAAATTTATGATCTCCTGGTTCGTTAAGTTTAAGACATTTGGGGTTAAATAAAGTAAAGGAGTGTTTCTGACCACAGGACACTGTGGAGCGTTTAGGACTCCAGGGCGTGCTTGGAGTCTCCAGAGGCAAACACGGCACGCAGAACTTCCCAAACCTATCCCATCGTGAACCTTTCGGAGCATCTCCTGGGACTGACAGTCCCTGGAACAAACTCACGGACATGCTGCTTTGGAGGAAACAGCTCATTTTCTGACCCAGCCCCACCTCGCCCTGCCCCTCATTTTAACTGAGATCATGAAGCAGTAGAAGGTCACCAAGGAAGGCTGGTTTTGTCCCTCCATCACCTCTCTGGGATGTTTAGAGAGGAATATAATAACACAGACATAAAACCCACCAATTCCCTGGCTTCTCAAAAGAAACCCTTTCTTCATCCAACCTGCTGTGCAAAAACCCTGCATTAAGTCCAGCTCTGGTGGGAGGAAGGACCACTGGTGGGCTACACCGAGAGCGCTTTTGGCCTCTGCGGGAACTGGCGTTCACCTCTGGCAAACCTCTGTCTGCAGCTGCAGAAGATCAAGTCAGGTTCACATCTGTTCCCCAGACACCCGACACCCCACCCCGGCTTCCCCATCCAACAAAGCCTGGCCAGGTTTTCACAGTTAATTCCTCCAGGGCCCCTGGCTCATCTCCTCCCTCCTCGCTCCTATGAATTTGCAGAGATCAAAGCAGCAAGTTAGCCAAAGCTTTGTTTGCTCAGAATTCAGCAGAACACCTTAAATTCCCAGCTTGAAAGGAGGCTGAAAGAAGGTCAAACATACTCTATTGTTGAAAAACTTTAAAGCAGCAAGACATGGCCAAAGCATTAGCAGAGGAACCTCCGTGATTTCTCTGGGCTCAGGGTCCTGTGAAGGGACTTCCCCCTGCAAATTTAATACAAGAATCCGGCAGGGAGGCAGCCAGACTCTCCCTTGGAGGTCACTCTGAGTTGACTTCGGCAATACACTTTGATTTGGAGGTGCAGCCTGGGAGCTACTGCCTCAACCCAAGTGGTCAGCCTCCAATTCAAATGAGATCTCGAGTGTCCATTCTGGACTACTCTTGTCATCCACTCAACCCATGTTCTGGACTCTTCCCTCTCACCTTGGCCTTAGCTCACAAAACTGTATGGCATTTAGAACTAAAAGGCCATCTAGTCTGGAGATTTTCAAACTGTTGGCAGCAGCAAATATTTTTCCAAAGAATATCTTAAACAGGACCCCAATACAAAGTTGATCGAGTTGGGGCAAAACCTGAACTGCCACCTACTCAGCCACCCCCTCTACCACTGTGGCTCTGAGCTCCCACAGTCTGAACAGGTCTCCAAGGAGTACGATCGCTTCAGCTGACACAAATGCTGGAGACCAGAGAGGCAAAGGGAGCTGCCCAAGTCTCTCGTGCTCGAAGTCTTCGGTCCTCATTGAGAGCTTGTTCTTTTTCTCTTCATGTTTAAAGAAAAAAAAGACTTCAAAGCGGTTGGTCCTACTTTCAAAATGCTCTTTTTCTGTTCTCATGATCACTACCGCCCCTCCTGGGAAACACCTGGCACCCCAGCATCTGCCACCAATTCCCCCAGATTCTTCAGTTGCTAGGCTGTTGCTTCAACTCAGTTGATCATCAGGGTCACACCTTGAACCTGAGTAAAAGTACAGATTCCCTGGCCCAGCACTGGACCTAGTGAACCACAATTTCCAGGGGTGGGGGCAAGAATCTGTGATTTAGATATGCATCCCAGGTGATTCTGATGACCAAACAGCTTTGGGAAGCATTGTCTTGAACTTAAGTTGTGTTTCTTCTTCAAATCCACCACCAAAGTTAGGGAATTCTTAGATTAAATCACAGTCCTTGCTGCTGGTAGGATCACAACTTCATATGCCTGCCCCCGGACATCCTCTGGGGATTACAGGAGGTGAATAGTTTCTGCAAGACCTTTCACTCATGTGTTCTAAAAAAAAATAACTCATGGACTTGTGTAAACATTTACCTAAAAGGATGTGCATTGGCTACACTTAAAAAAAAAAAAAAAAAAAAAGAACTCTTCAAAAATGAGGGGACCGAGTCAATAAATGTTGGTGTATACACATAATATTGTACACTCACTAAGAAATGTTTAGAAGGTTAATAAAATGTAAATATGTTTACGATATATGCAAAACAAGCACAAAGTGTTACAAAAACAAATGTATAGCAGTAGTCCACTTTTTCATACAGATAAGAAAACTGAAAGTACAAACAAGAAAATGTTGATATTATCTCTGGAATGGTGGTGAAACTAATGGCAATGTTTATTTTATTACCTGCATTTCTTCTAACCTTCCAAAGTTTTTATAGAGAACATGAATTCTGAAATCTACAAAAAATGCACAAGTTACCTTAAACACATCTCTGGGGTGGGAATCAACAAATGGGATCAAAAGGATGATTTAAGGTATTAACTACTTACACTCTTGCCCATGTCTCCTAAGATGATGAAGAACAGTTTTGTTGTTTTTGTTATTATTGTTTTTAGGATAAATTCATAAAATCTCTAAAAAATAAGAAGGCACACTATCCACAGACTAGATACAGTACGAAATTTCTGGAACATAGAAAGCAAATGAGATCCCTAGATACTTAAGGAAAAACAATCATGTAAAGGATGGGAATCAAAATAAAATCTCCTGGTGCATAAAAAAAAATTTAAAATATGAGAGAAAAGAGAAAAGATGTTTGAAGAATCTATCCAAGAAGTCCAGTTCTGTTCACTAGGAGGAAAAAAGAGGGAAAAGGGGGAAATCGGAAAAGAGAGAAAACACTCAATGGAAGAAAGGCATAAGCATTAAGATTAAAATAGCTTGCTGGGTTCAACAAAGTAAATCATATAATTAAAGGTGTATTGATCTCTTTCAGAGGAAGGCACTAGGCTAAGTGGTCCACATGTGGTAGGTATTTTAGTCCTCACAGCAAGCTTGAGTTTGAAACCATCGCTTTCCTCATGTTATAAATGAGGAAACTATTTGAGGGATACTAAAAACACTTGCCCAAGTCCGCCTAGCACACATAATATTCTTCCTTACTTATTTAATAATCTTAATACCAAGACAGTTTCCTTGTCAAGAGCATTCTTATGATATACAGATTGGTATAAAAAAAAAAAGAAATATTTCTCTTCTGATGCAGAATATTCTTTCCTTGACTTGTGGGCTGCTCAATTCTTAAGAGCTGTAGCAAATCAACGGGCAGTCACAGCTGTGTCGTCACGGAGAGACTTTAGGAGAAAGGTCTTGGGTTTGACCCACATTACATTGCAAGGAGGTCATCTGTGTGATGCCAGCTCCCACCCTGACTGCAAATGGCAGGAACTAATACCTGATGACCTTGATCAGGGTGCTTAACCTTTCTGAGTTTGAGGAGATAATACAATGAAATAAAATAACATGGGAAAATGCTCAGTCTTGTGCCTAGCGTATAGAAGGTACTGAGAGAAATAAATATGCATTCACTTAGCAAGTAAGTAAGACATAGTGCTTAGTTAATTCGCTTAGTAAGATGTGTGAAGAAGCAACCTGTTTCTGTCAGCACCAAGACCAAAAGGTAAGGTCTTCTCCTGGAGGAAAAAAGTCTCAGAGAAAGATTTAATTTTCTTTCAGAATGTAGGGATTAATCCTTTGACTATGGAATCTACATTGTGGGAAGGATGGGAGAGGCAGAGCTTCAACAGAAGAGGAGAAAAAGAGGAAAGAATGGTGGGAGGAAGGGAGAAGGCAAAAGCAGGAAGCAGCTGAGGAATAACACACCCAACATTTCCCCAGCGCCTCTGGGGATCCAGGCTCTGCCCCAAGTGCCTCACGTGTGTTTACCTCATTTAATCCTCCCAAAAGCCCTGCAAGTCAGGGACTCGCACTATGTCCATGCCACGGACTGGTAAAATGGGGTGCAGAGTAGGTACGGACCCTACCCAATACGCACGCAGAGCTGGGACGTAAACCCTTCCCCCTCAGGCACCACTGTCTCTCAGGAAAGTGACCGGAAAACACATCCCTGCGCTTCTTCCACTGTGGTCCTACAAGATGGACTGAGCAACCGACTGGGACTCCCGTGTGTGCTCATTCGCGGCTCTGACCACCCTCTGTTGAAAATCTCAGCTCACAGGTCTACCTCCCGCGAAACTAGCTCCCTGAAGGCAGAAAGGCACCTTCCATCTGTGAGTCCGGATTTGCCACATCGCAGCACCTGCCACACATCAGACATTGAATCCAGAGGAGCTGTCATGGATCTGGTGGAGTCAGATTGCCAGCGCTGCGTCTGGGAAGCTGGGGTGTTTGGAATTGTCTTATTACTTTGATGGAACCTTCCAGCTTGTCTAGTTGCTCTGCCACATGCCTGCTACCCAGTACTGGTGCAGACTGTAATTCTGCAGGAAAGTCCTGATTTTATGAGGTTTTTTCTCAATCAAAGCAATTTTCTAAGTGTTCAAGAGTTATAGCTGTGCTCTGTTAAATCGATGTAAGACTTTTTATATAAACTCACAAATCAGAAAATCCTTTGATGGCCCACAGGTCTGTGCTCAGCCGGTTTGTTAACAATCTTACGGAAACATGACCTTAAAAGTCAGTAAAGACAAATAAATATATATATATGATATATAAATACATACACATAAAATACAGGGTGGGGCAAAAATAGGTTCACAATTGTTTGTATGGAAAATACAATAATTAATAATACCACCACAAGAATAAACTGTTTTGCATATTCACAACTGTAAACCTACTTTTCTCCCATCCTATATTATATACATATATAGACATATTTCTCTGTGTGTGTGTGTGTGTGTGTGTGTGGAGAGAGGAGGGGAACACATTTTAAAAGTTTCCATTTTTTAAAAATATTCTAAATTGGAAAAAAGAAATTGCCAATAAGCAAAATGGGAAGGAAGAAACTGACCCTGCCAGAATTACCTTTAATTTTAACGTATACTCTTCCAGACATTTCTCTATATATACATACTTCTAGAAAAACGTGGTTATAGTACTGTTTTCAACCTGCCTTTTTTTCCCTTAACATTGTGAATATCATCATCCTTGTTTTCCACACTTTTTATCATGGCTCTGATGGCACTTTATTGGAGCTTTCCATCATTTTCTGTGGCTTCAAAGTATTCAATAAAATGAATGTATCCTATTTAAGTTCCCTACTCCTGGACATTAGACTGATTCCAATTTTTTGCTTGTATAAACAACTGCTTAATCCTCTCAACATTTTGAGTAAATGCCACTCATCTAAAAGAATGGAACTCAAAAAACACACTACCAGCAGTGGTCTGAAATCATGTGGAATCCACTGTTGTCCTAAATTTCATTTTCTCTTTGGATATTTTATTTTTAGATTTTTTTTTTCCTGTCACCAAGTCATCCATCCAGCCAGACACTACCTCTCTTGATCCTTCAGCCCCTTCCTAGGTACTCATCTACCAGTTTTTCTGAAAAAACTTTTTCTGCTGTCTTCTCTCCTTTGCTTTCATCCACTCCCCCTTGGTCCTGCGGACTCGTGCTGTCCTTTGATGCCTGCTGTACAAAGACACAGGCAGGCCCTGTGTGGATCAAAGGATACGGCACATCCTGAGTCCTCGAGGAACACGGAGTGTAACTGGAGATGCAAGGTACATACACAGTGATATGCCAGCAAACTGGCTTTCTGAAGGCGGGGGGGGACTTTTTTTCCACCAATTTCCACACTATAGAATATTCTCACTATGGTCAAATTATCAACATGATGTCACTGAGCCCAGAGGTGGGAAGAGATGTACATAGGCCACGACCTAACTGCAAGTGCAGGGAAAGTCAAAATACACACATGTATTCATATGTGTGTGTACACATCCATACATATATGTGTATATACATGTGTGTGTGCATTTTAGCTTTCCATGGACATGCTGTCCTGTATGTAGGCATCTATAATCAGACCAAACAACCAGAACAGATACTGCTAAGCAGGCAATCAAGTCATCATCATCTTCTTCATCAGTAACATTTACTGAGTATGTATGATGTGTCCGGCCTTGTGTTCAATGCTTTATATGTATTGCTTTATAACGCACTCCTAGGAAGAGGTAGCATCATTATGGCCAATTTGACAATTTCATCCTTGCAAAACTGAGGGAGATCATTTCCCCGTGGCCATTCGATGCAGTATGTGAAGCCAGGATTGAATCAAGGCCTACCTGCTTCGAGCACCCGGGCTCAGACGACTGCCCCCTCCTGCTGCTGTTTACCAGGGAGCTAGGCCTCGGGGATCCCCACGGGCACCCTAGTCAGGGCTCCCAATGGGTGGGCTGGCCTTCTTGCTTCCCCACTACATCACTTCGCCAGTGCGATGCTGGGCGCTGGGGCTGGTTAGTATCACCCAAAGTTGCCCTTCAGCTTTCGATACAATGCTCTCTTCATTTAGTTATCTCCGCCTTCCTGGGTATTTTGTTCTGAACTATAGCATTCTCATGCCTGTTTATATTTATCTTCTGAACTTTTTTAAAAATTTCTTTCCGCTTATCAATTACCATTGATAAGTCTTCGTTATAAAAAACCTGGGAGACAGAGAATTTGTGTAACTGGAAAGAACGCGCAGGTCTCTGAAGAGGCAGATGCGCAGCCCGCGAGGCTGGCCAGGGTACAGTGTGTCAACAGGACTAGGCTGCCACTCAGCAGGCATGCGGGTGTGTATAAACGGCAGTGTTGGTGCCGGAATTCTGCAATAATTCTCTCATTCCTGGGCCCTGGGGAGTCTGAGTCTGGTCCCACAATAGAAAGACTTGAGAAAATTGGACGGGATTTAACAGAATACCACAAAAATGATTAAGGAACTGAAAAATGAGACCAACAATGGCAGGATACACACACCAGGAATCTTCCTGCTGATGGAGAAAGCTGAAGGGAGAATGAAAAATCTTATTCAAATGAAGGCAGGAATGAGGAATTAGTATTTCTTGAGTATTTACCATGGCCTGGGTACTGTGTTTGGCATTTAACGTGCATTAGCTCAAGTAACTTCCCATTGCCCTTCAAAGTACAGGCTTTATCAACGTCCAGGCTTTCAGACGCAAAAGGTAATGTCCACCTAGGTTTGGGAACGCCTTCCAGGTCACACAGCAGACACACGTAGGGGCAGAAGGTAAACCTCTGTCTCTCAGATTCTGACGCTCACTCTTACCTTTCCCACTTGAAACACTGCCTCCTGCTCAGGTGGGTGGCCATTTCTCAACTGCCGCATGACTGACATTTGGGGTCAGATAATCCTCTGCTGCGGAGGGCTGCCCTGTGCACTTGATGCTTAGCAGCATCCTTGGGCACTACCCACTAGATGCCAGTAGCGTCCCCAATGCTCGCCGGCTGCGGCAACCCACAATATCTCCAGACTTTGCCAGTGTCCCAGGAGGGGAGGGCAAAACCACCTCTGGTTAAGAACCACGGAGGCAGAGGAAGTTCATCCCGGATTTTGTGCTTGCTGTTCTCCATTTCCCCTAATGATCTTCTCAAGCAGCCGTTTCAGTCAGGAACAAGAAGAACGTACTGACCACGTAAGCTGTGAACGCAGGCACGTGTTGCTTTACAAGAGGGGGACTTTCTGAAAGACAGAGAACTGACAAGGCCGCCTATAAAGGCCTTTCCTTCTCCAAGATCATTTTAAAAGTGCTCTTACTGAGCAGTCGGGTCGGGATGGGTACTGTTCTAGGTGCTTAATCTGTATTAACCCATCTGATTCACAACCACCATGGGTAGGAGCTACAAGTCTTCTCATTTTAGAGAAGAGGAGACTGAGGTGAAAGGAAGTAAGGAAGCTGTCCAAGGTTTCACCACCAGTGAAGGGCAGGGTTGGAACCTGAACCTGGGCACCAGGGCCTATGCTCTTACATCCTACCTGAGTTTGCCCCTTACACCCACCAAGATCCATTAATTTATTAGATACGGATGGGCAGCAAGATGGAAACCTTTTACCTGAAAACAATTGTCTCTGCCAAAAATAATCCTGCACACAGAGCCTCAAGACAACTTTCTGACAGGACTCAACACCCTCCCTTCAGCATGCAGCCGAAAGAAAAAAAAGAAAAAAAAACTAGTATGCATCCTGGTCCCCAGGAAAGTGGTACCAGTCCTGCAGAAGAGTCACCTGAGCAGCTTTTTTGAAATGAAAATTCTGACACCCTAGCCCCAAAGATTCTGATTCCATAACTGTGGGGTGAAGCCCAAAACCCACTTTTTAAACAAGCTGCTGGGGTTCTTATGGCTCTGACAAACTTGGCTGTCATGAGCCACAGCACACATGGCAAACCTCTTCTCCCCGCCCCGCCCAGCATGGTTCCCTCCAGCAAATCGGGCCTCGGGGCCCGTGTGTGTACGCCCTGGCCCGGGCTGAGGCCCATTTTCTCTCCCCGGGCAGTGACCCTGCCTCCCAGGATGCCTGCCATGTGTCTGTTGACTTTTCTCCTTCCTGTCTTCTCACATTTGCTCCGTCTTCCCCAGTTGTAAATGGCATTTCTTGGGGTGCATGGGAGGCCCCGGACCACAGGCATGTGTCCTGTCTGTGCCGGGTCGTGGCCCGTTCCCGTCAAAGGCAGATGCCTGCGGTGCGGTGCCCTGCCTTAGTGGACAGGGAAAGTACGGCCTGGAGGGCGGTCAAAGGAAACTGTGTGTCTTCGTGGCTGCCTGTTTGGGTGGCAGCTCTCTCATTTCTCGTTATTTTTACTTTGAGAAACTCTCTCTCCTGTCTGAGGCTCCCGCCCTGTCAAGGGAAACGAGGTGGTGTGAAACCAAGTGATTCTGAGCCCAAGGAGCCTTGGGTTTGAATTCTGTGCCATCATTTCTTAGCTGCCCCTACCCTTCCCCCTCTGGAACGGGGGATACTACCCATGGGATATAGGGACGGGACAGCCTCCCACTTTGGTTGTTAGAATGAGGAAGAGCAAGTAGAAAGGTCCCATGTCTGGTGGGCACTCCCTAATGCCAGCCGCCTTCCCCCCCGGCTTAGGGCTAAGCCACCACAAGAAAAAGTGCACGAGTGACCCCATGTGATCTGCCCCTCCCAATGCCTAGGAGGGAAGGACCCTGCCTTCCACATTGACCTTTATGTCCTGGATTTTCTGTTTTGTTTTTTTAAACAAAACCACATTGTTACATTTTGTATTAAACATCGAGATCCTCTTTTTAGCAAGAAACAGAGATAGATCAGTTTGTAAATCAGAGTGAAGAATTATAAGAACTGGTAATTAGGGAAGAGATACTCTTGTTCATGGAAAGAATGGCTACCCTTTGAGCACTTAGTAGATGCTCGATGCTCAGCTAAGTGGCTTACATATTTGCATCATATTCTTTCAGCTGCAAGGAACTGAGGCTACTGAGAATTCATTGACTTAGGTGACTAAATGGTCCAAGAGTGGTCCTGACACAACCTGACCCAAAAATACAAGCTTTGAATGGTTATCTGATACACTCTGTCTCTTTCTCTGCGTGTAGCTCTCCAAAATTCTGTGTCTCTTTCTCTGTTTCCCTCTGTTTCTTTCTATTCTATCTCTCTGTGTATCTCTGTCCATTTCTCTCTCTCTCACTCTCTCATATGCTCAGAGGTATTTATACTACGTGGGTGTTTTCATAGAGCTTTTGAGTCTGAGTTATCATCTGGTATTTCTATCAGGCTCCATCTGCTTCCAGAACTGTGTGCAAACAGTACCAACGCAAACTCAGAAAAGAGGGGACATAAAACATTTTTATTTGTCTGACCTGAAAAGCCATGTGATCCAGAATATGTGAAAGGAACTCAGAAAAAGGAAGAACAGGTTGTCAGGCCTGGTCACAGCCACAAGGAGATTCTCTGATCAGTTTCCATAAAACCAGCCCCAGTATGTGCCTTGTGTCCACAGTGCAGCTTTCTAAACAATCGTGTCTTGCCTAGTAGGAGAGCACACAGGTCTGGGTTCAAATTCTGGCCCTACAGCTTTCTACTCTGTGATCTTGAGGAAATTACTTAACTTCTCTGTGCCTCCACTGTAAAACAGGGCTACTAATTTCTACTGTGAAACAGTGTTGTGAAGATTAGACCTATGGGAAGCCTTCAGCATGGTGCTTGGCCAGTGGCGGCGGTGGCAGCGGGTCGGGCACGATGCTGGCAGTGGAGAGAGCTGGAAGGAATGGTCCACATGGTGCTGGTGAAGGAGGTGGTAGTAGAATCTTCCTGTTCATCCCTCTACTTTCCACAATGCACGTGAACTTTGCAAAGACCGTGCCTATCAGTGACAAAGTGTCCCTGCTTTTCAGACGCTCCTCCCTAAGGGACTTCCAGAATCGCCACTGAGCATCCCAGTCCCTTCAGCTGAACTCCCACAGGAACTGAGCACGAGTCACCTCATCCTGGTGAACAGGGAGCCAGGCCCTGGGTTCGGGCCCGAGTGCCGCTGTGCACGGGCCCACGCCTGTCCTTCCTGCTTCCTGCCTCCTGAGTGCTCAGCTTTCCACGCACCGTGTGGCTTCCTCTCCGGCTTCTCCACTGTTCTCCCAGCTCCCTTTCCACCCTCAAGATCTGACTTCTTGGTTCCTATTGCACCTGAGGTCTCACACTAGGGTAAGCCAAACGAAGAACAAAAATACAGATCTTTTTTTCTCCTCAATGCAAACCAGGAACTTCCTCCTGCCTTGCTCCAAAGTTCCCATCAGGAAATCCCTTGACATTTAGAGAACAAGCTCTAAAAACCAAGGTGCGCCTCGGCGCTGCCAAACCAAATTAGATTTAGAGTCGAGGCACCAAGAACTGAGTGGCAAATTTTAAAAGACAATATTGACCCAGAGCTCATTTCACTAGAGTGAGCTGAAGGTTCTTGAGAGGCAGAGAGATGCTGTCCCACCACGTTTTACAAAAACACATTGTCCATGGAGATTTCAAAAAGTATGATATAAGGAGAGGAAACACATAAGATCCAGAATCAGAGGCCTGGGTTCAGGTCCTGGCACTTTAGCAGCTCGGTCTCCCCAAGCCTCAATTTCCACATCTGCAAACTGGGGCTAAACGCGAAACTGGTCTCTAAGCGCACATAGGTATTGGCTTGAAACAGTAAAGGGCTCTACAAAGACAAGACCTTTTCATTCTTTTGGTTCATCTGACCATCATTCTAGAGCGGTCCCTCTTTCAACTTTCAGGTCAGGGACAAGGCTCCTAGCTGTCCAAGGACAATGTCCCTGAGCCTGTCTCATTGTTCTCAAGCCCCCCCCTGAAAACCTAAGTTAGAATGAGGTCCCCTGCAAGAGGGTCAGAACAGGCCCACGCTGGATAACGGTCTGTGACCGATGTCACTGACGGGAGCCTCTGGTGCACTGAGGTTAAGGAGGCAGCAAACATTTTGCAGGGTAACTTGCACACACGAATGTGTTCACGGGCTGGCTGGTCTATTCCCGGGGGATGTCCTACAGAAACAGTGACAGGAGTAATCTCTCTTTGGGACCCAAATCCTCTTGAACAGAAGCACATGAAAGTCAGGAAAAGAAGTCAGAACTCATGACAGATTTTGCAGCTGGGCTGAAGGCCCAGCTGAGCCCAGGAAGAGTGTGAAGGGGTGACAACAGGTTCAGCAAAGGTGCTCCTGCCAGGTCTTCCCTTTCGCACAGTGACCGTCTTCCTGAGCCACACACTCAAAGCCCGCACTGCCAAGTGTGTGTCATGCGCAGATTAATTAAGAGGAAGCATAATGCCTGACCCCAAGTAGCACTAGGCAAATGTCGGCTGATGACTTTTGTCAGTGTGGCTTTTGTCCTGCCCCTTGATCCTTAGGTTTGCACCCAGGACGGGAGGTAAAGCACTCGACCAGTGTTTCACGAGCACTGGTGTGGCCAAACATCCTGCCATAGTCTGCGGAGGGCACCGGTGCTCCCACCCCTCCAACCCTGCCCCTCTGCAACCCAACGGATGCAGAGAGACTGGGGAAGAGAATCTGTAGCGAAAACGCAGTTCTGCACAGAACCGGATCCTCCGCTCTCAGGGAAAGGGCGCGGGCAGCATTCACCCAGGTCCTCGGAGCCTGGCAGCTGCTCTGGGTCACCATCTGGTGAAGAGTGAATGTAGGAATGAATTCACGAGTCTCACCGCATGCACTGTCTCCTGCATGTGTCAGACCAAAAGCTGCTGACCACTGGCTAAGTGGGGCTGGACAAGGGTTTAATCCCTCATTCCTCAGTGTCTTCCTTAGAATGACAGAGGACCCTGTGATATCTGCCTCACCGGGTCACTGTGAGGGTTAAATGAGGTAATTCATGAAAAGCACTTAGGAAAAGCCAGGAACAAAGGAAGAATCAACAAATGGCAGCCGTCATTATCATAATCATCATCGCTATTCAGCTATATCAAAAGAGTGAAGCAGCGGAAGTTGAAGTTGAAGCAGTGACACGCGGAAGCGGGCCTACCGACAATAAAAGGGGCCAAATTAGCAGGCTCCCTCGTGGCGCTTCCATCACTGTTATAACAAGGAAGTGCATGGACAGATTTGCAAAGGTCCTTTTTTTTTTAATCTCCCAAGCCTCCAGGAAGTGAAGCCAATAATCAAACATCTCTTAACAGCAACATCATATATATACTATATATAATATCTGTGTGTGTGTTTATATATATATTTCTATATATGCCTACTATAATTATATAATATACCGTATAGAACTATGTATTATATATTTATATATAAATATGACATGTTTATGTATTTTTATACAGATACAGATACAGATGTACTGCATACACACCGCCCCGGCATCCTATGCCTGTTGTTGCTGGTTGTGCTCTGTTTGCGTGTTTTCTCCACCCCTCCAACTGGGTAAATTTGATATCCTCATTAGCTGGAAAACAACCGGCTGTGATCTCAAGTCTCTGGAAGGTCAGCTCAAGAAGCAGCATCTTCCTAGCAACAGTTGCTAGGGAAGATTATGAGGGTGGACTCAACTCCCACTGGAGATGAAGACATGGAGGGCTGTATAACTGGCATGTGTTTGAATGAGGCCGGGGGGAGACTTGCCACTCTGAACGGTGTATGTAATCTCTTTGGTTAGGAGTTCTAGCTGGTCTTGTTTTTTTATTTGATGTCATTTCATTTTCCTAAAATACGAAAATGCAAAAGTATCCACTCCAAAGGCTTCTAATCCTATTAGACACAACATCCCATTTTTATAGCAAATATTTTATAATATCCCCTCTGCTATCCTTACAGGAAAGTATAGATGGCCTTCCAAAGTGCATAATCTTAAAATTACGGATAATGCCCTGTAATATAAATGACAAATAAAGTAATTTGTAAGATAAATGTCAATATGCAGCTGCTTATGCACAAATATGCTCAGAGGACCTAATAAACAAGTCAGGTGCTTACATCTAGCCATGATATACTGTCCAGGTTTGTTCTTTCCAGGTGGCTTTTTTAAGTAAGTTAAAGAAGTACATTAACAACAGGTATACAGTAACAAAGAATTTAATGCCTACGAGTGCAAAGTTAGAGAGTGCTACCTCGGCCCCCCGAACACGAAGAACGATGTCATCATTGATGTGATTTTTCAAAGTGATGAACAACTCGGTAAAGCTACTCATAAACAAGAAAAGGTGCGTGCTTTTTTTCCATTTACGTGGCACTTACCTTTCTATAAAATTCAGTGTGTATTAAAACCTAAAGAACGGTTTGATTTTATACGTAAAACAGAGTTGGGCTCGAAGCCCAGGTGATTACGAATGACTTTTTAAGAGAAAAGGAGAGAAAAGGAGGAGGGATGTGACTCCAGGTGTTTGTGCAACACAGATGCCTTCCCTCCCTGACTCTCACTCACTAAATGCTAGTGTAACCTTGTCCCATTGCTGTGACAATCAAAAAGGTCTCCACAGATTTCTGGAATGCTCCCTAGGAGCCTCAGTTATCTAAATCCCCCTCACTATAATGGTGGGCCGGGTCGGCCCTCCACAGGCACAAGTCTCACCCTCATGGAACCCCCAGCACAAGCGTGAAGGTGGAAAATTTCTCATTATGAATTACACTGTCTTCTCGATAAAGCAAAAATCAATCCCCAAAACCAATCTTCCCAGACAAATGGGTAAATGGATGAAGAGGAAGAAAACATGTGTCCAGTCTATTATATACAGAGCCAATGAATTTGCTATTAAAATGTGAAAAGTAAAATTGATTGTAACACTGACACTGGCAATTTCTTACTCCTGTCCTTAGCAGTCTGGTCATCGCCATAAAACAGCGATGCCTACACTCTTAGGAAGAGCTTTCTGACATGTAGTAAGAGAAGGCACTCCAACCCCAGCCCACAAAAGAAAACCAAGCTTGGAACAAATGGTCCAAGCCATCCTGCCTCAGTGGTCCAAGCCAGCCCCCAAGAATGGTATCCTGCCATACCGAATCAAACTATCCTTAAAGGAAAGAGATGAAATTCACCGTCCTAAACTTTGAGGGATACTTGACTTTGCCAATCTCCTCCAACAGATCTGGGAGGGGCCCAGGAATATGCATTTTTAGCTATATCCCAGGTTAATTCATTTTTTTAAGATTTTTTAAAATTTATTTTATTTTTAGACAAAGGGGAAGAGAGGGCGAGAAACATCAACATGTGGTTGCCTCTCACACGTTCCCTCCCAGGGACCTGGTCCACAACCCAAGCATATGCACTGACTGGGGAATTGAACCAGTGACCCTTTGGTTCACAGGCCGACACTCAATCCACTGAGCTACACCAGCCAGAGCTCACCCCAGGTAATTTTTAAGTGGGTGATCCTTGGAAGGTACCCTGAGAAACCCAACTAAGTGGCCATACATAGCTGGCTTCTAAGGAGGAGGCAGATATAGGAAATGAGAATACAGAGAAAGAGAACCTTTTATTCTTGGAGCTAAGAGATCAGGGGAGAAAGGATCCAAAGAGTCAGGGGTTCAACTGTTTCTTAGAAAAAGTACTTTGATCAACAGCTATGACTCCCACCAAAATGTAAGCCCCAGGGTCTCTGTTTGCTTCCACTGTATTACCAGTTGAGTGTTTAGCACATAATCGGTTCACGGTATTTTTCAAGTGAATGAATGAATGGATGGATGGAGAAATGAATAGTGGAGGGGTAGAGGACAGTTTGGAAGGGGGCTGGCGGGCTTGAAGGCTCTCACTGTGGCCCCAGCACAGGATAAGGACCTGTCTATAACAAGGGACTGTGAATGGGGAGGCAAAGAACAAACAATAATTCTGGCACCCTCGAGACCACACAGGCCTCACGGTGCCTCTTGGAGGCATTTCCGTATTCCTAGCATGTTTGGGAATGTCTATGAAACGAAAACAGTTATGAGACATAATCAGGACTGAGCTGTATTGCAAAGCCTGTCCGCCACCCCACCCACCCCTGGGAAATACATTCTTCAAGCACAGGCCGCCGAGCAGTGGGACGGAGCTCCTGCTTTATCCAGACCAGAGCACACCCAGACCAGGCAGGCACGTTCCGAGCTCATTCCAGCTAGAGGTTTCATTCTGGGTTTGGCAGTCATTTTGGGGTTTTTGTGTCCTAGAGATATTTAACTCTGTACTTAATTTAGGTTTAATAGGCAGCTATTATGTTAAATAGAGACCAGCTGAACTGATTATTTAAGACATAGTTATGGTTGTTTAACAACTATGTGGTTTGACTGCTACATCTCAATAAAGGTTTTCCAGTCCTCGGCTATTACTATGATTTTGTATACGACAACTGTCCTCACCTAGCTACTGCCCTCTCTTTAACAATTGCCTGGGCGCCTGGAAGCTCCCAGGTCTGCTATAGCCCCTGGTCCCCGGACTGCTGAGTGGCTGAGTGGCTGAGAATTCATGAGTATCCGGAGAGACCAGGAAACTGGAGCTGAGGTCACGTGTGGCTACGCAGCAGGGTCTAGCCCTGTAGACAAGGAGCAGGCTCATGGCTACATGCCAGCTCCAGCCCTATACCACCTGTCAGCAGGACTGGGGACTTACCTACCAATGGCAACATGGCTTTGCCAGGAAACTCAGAAGCCACAGCCGAGCCCGGGAGGTAAGACAGGCCCTTGAGACTCTGCTGGGAGAAAAGAATCTGTGTGTCACAAAGAGAGTTAAGAAGAAAACTGTAAGGGTGCTGACTCTCTAGAAGTTTCCCTTAGCACAGTATTGCTTCGAGTGTGGTTCACAGACCAGTGCCAGTCTGAGGCCTGTCCCTCCTGGTCCGCAAATTAAGAACGAGCATTTAGAGACTTGGGTTGCAGTCTCAGATGCCGCGACATCCAAGCACGAGAGCGATGGGTCTGGCTGGTCGGTCAGGTGCGGGCCGGTCTGGGCATCGCTGACGTCTGGGCAGAGGTGCGCATGGCCCAGGCTGCAACTAGCCTTGTGCACTTGGAACACAGATCTGTCTGCCAAGTACTGAAAATGGGAAAATCAGTCTTTCAACTCAGATGCTGTCCCCAGCCTGCCGGCATGCTTTGGAGTACACGACAAGACTTTTAAAATCTTCCCCATGTACATTTTAAAAGGGTTGAAATGGTAAGAGCTGTATATATTTTACCACAATTTTTTAAAAATCTTTCTTAAATTGAATGCCTGTTTCCAGAATCAGATTGAACTTGCTTCTTTAAAAAAAGAAAAAATCAAGAATGTTAATGTAATAAAAATTACTGGATTGCACACTTTAAAGAGGAAAATTTTATTCTATAAAGGAATACTTGTATAGTAAATTTATGTAAATTATATCTCAATAAAGCTATTTTTAAAAAGATAGAAAGATAGGTGGATGGGCGGATGAACAGATAAGACGCCCAGGTGGACACATATGCGGATGCACAGATATTACAGGAACTGGCTCACGCCATTACAGCGGCTGAGAAGCCCCATGCACTGCTGTCTGTAAGCTGGAGAACCAGGAAAGTCCGTGGGATCATTCAGTCAGAGGCCAAAGGTGGAAGAATCAGGAACCAGTGGTGTAAGTCCCGGTCCAAGTCAGAAGGCCAGAAAACCAGGAATGCCAGTGACTACGGGCAGGAGAAGACTGAAAGCCCAGCCCAAGCACACAGAGCAAATCCACCCTTTCTCCACCCTTTTGTTCTCGTCAGATGTTCAGTGACTGGATAACGCCCACCCACACTGGTGAGGGTGATCTTTGCTCAGCCTACCAATTCTAATGCTAGTCTTTTCAGGAAACACCTTTACAGACACACCCAGAAATGACGACTTACCAGCTATCTAGGCATCTCTTAGCCTGACCGAGTTAATGAAATTAACCATGGTACACCCCATGGTACACCGTCATTCAACAACCATATACCAAGGCCAACTGTGCCTCACTCATCTGCCTAAAGGCTGAGCACCAACCTAAAACACGGACCCAGCCCTCTGCAGCCAATACAAGTCAGCAAAGAGAGAAACACGTACACAACTACTGTTGAGTCTTCAGGCTGAAAACTTTACCAAGGAACACAGGAACTTCATTATAGGAACACAGGGCACTGAAGAGGGAGCAATCAATGCTTGTCTTGCTCACATCAGGGACTCGACAGGACTGCTGACAAAACTCGATCACTTCTCCCCTTCCAGTTCACACAGAGACATTCCAACATGGCTTTGGATATAGCCTTTTGACTTCAGGCACTTTGCCTGGGTCCGTCTATGGACTGGGCTGCTCTGCACACGAGCTCGTCAGGCAAATGAGTCAACATTCCCCACCCACCCCCACCAGACTGAAGGTCTGGGGCTCTGCAGACTTTGACTAAAACTAGCTTTGACGTGCTCAAGCCTGAGACAAATTTAGGAGAGGAAGGTCTCCCTGCGGGCTCGTCACAGGCCAAGATACTGAGCATCAGAAACACATTTTTTAATCTGAACCTCTATGAAGTAAAAAAAAAAAAAATTGAATCGGCCGAAGTCCCAGGAACAGGGATAAAAGGGAGGGCAGGAAACGTTAGGATGACGAAGCTACAGCAGGGTCTTTGCACTCATGGGCCAAAGAGAATCAGGAGCCAAACTGAACTGATAGAACAGCGAATAAAGTCATTGAAAGGACGGACTTTACCAGCAGCTTTTCCGATGAAGACAATCAGACTTTTGGAGGAAATTTCTCAAGTGAGGTTTATTTCAAGCCTTGACAATGAGCAGGAAAAGCCTTTGCGAAGCATAGCTTTCTGAAGGTCTGGGAACAATGCGGAGGTCAAGTTGGAATTATTTACACTTATCAAGGCGGGGCCTAGCGTGGATGATTTAAAGCTAAGCCAGCCCAATGTGTCCATCAGTCTCCACCTCTACTAACCTCTGGACACATTTCTCACCACACACATTTAATGACCCACCATCAGTTGTATCTTCTGTCCAGAAAACACCCTCTGCCCAAAACCCTTATTTGATTTTTGTCTCAAATATCCCACTCTGTGTGTATGTATCTGTGTTTTTCAAGTTACTTTAGCTAAGGCAACTTGTAACTGAAACCACGATTTCTAATTTTTGCTAGAAAGTTATTGACTGATTTGTGAGTCAAAAAGCTGGTTTAGCCAATTCCGACCTGAGTGGAATGTGCCTTCCCCACCTCTCTGCGTTACAAACACAGCACTGTTGTCCATGACAAACCCCCAGCTCTCAAAATCCAAGTGTTCACCATAAATTCCGAGAGCAAAGACCAGCCTGAGTGTCTGCATCACCCCGGTCTGTGTTCTCAGACAACTCAGTAATCTTGATCTGCGTATGTCTCCCCAAGGCCTGCACTGCAGACCTGCCAACAGCTGAAAGTTATAAATAGGACAGTGGGGGAGGGTGGGGGCTCGAGAAGCAAAATCTAACAAGGATCCAGATGCAATGGGCCAAAAAAGCTCTTTGGAGGGACATAGAAGGAAAATATCTGTGGTGTGCTTCAAATACCAAACAGAATGTTCACAGTGACTTCACTCAATGACTGTCAAAGAGAACCTGAGGGATTGCTTTAACCCAGTGACATTACCTAGGGAATGTCACTTCCTCATATAATATCTGATCCAGGTTAGTGGCCAACCAGCACTAGCAGACCCCTCCAGAATGGCAATTCCACAGGACACCTGAGCTCGGCACAGTGGCACACACTAACCACGAGGCATGACCTCATGGCCGGGGGGCCCACGGCAAGAGTAGTTTGTTTGTTGGGGTGACTGATTCGGATCCGCCGGGATCCAAAGCCCCCTCTCTGTCCTGCTTGCGGTCAAACGCCCAGTGCCCACTACAGTGCCTGGCGCGTGGAAGGCACTCACCACCCCCGCCTTCTCCGTCAGGTCTGGCCCGCCTCTGCCCCATGGCCTGTGCTCCGCTCCTCCCACTGCACTGTGCTGTGCTTCGGTCTCCCCACCCGTCTCCTCCAGGCAGTTTACAGGCTCGTCTTAGTCAACTGCATGGCCCCAGGGCTTCGCAGGCTGCCTGGTTCACCAATGCTTGTAGAACAAATACACTGCTCCCTAAGGAAGACACGCACGATTTAAAGAAGCTCCCACTTGTGACTATCTCCTATTATACACGTTAACAATCTCGGGCTTCTTGGTTTATCCACGGTGTTATATATTCCTTCCTTACAAGTATCTCCGGCTGGGGAATTATGAATACCTGTTCCTTTATAAAAGACAACTCAGGAAAGCTGACCTGTAGTAGAGACTGCAGAAGGAGAAGGAATACGCTTCGTCTCCTACAGGGCTGGTTGGTTGGTTGGTTTTTTCCCAAACACAATTGGTCCAGATGGAGCCCATGCTAAACTAAAACTCTCAGACTTCATTTACCATTTATGTTCTTAGGACCATCATCCTCCGTTCTGGGTGTGTGCAGTTAATTTAATGTACCAGCCGGCGAGATCCTTTTGAGTTACTGTCTCTATGGGAAGCCTGCCACCAAGAGCTGCACTGTTCCCCCTGCCAAAACCATGTCCCATGGCTCCGTGAGGCTGTGTCCACCTGGGCTCCTGCCAAGGGTTTTCTTGGCTTGTTCTCTGCTCCTGAGAAGGAACAGCCTGATCCCTCTGCGCTGTGGTCTCCAGAAGAGCCCGTCAGTACATCTAGCTTTCTCTCTGTCTCTCAGGTGACCCCAGGGTTACTGACTCTGCCACCCCTCCGCTCCCCCGGGGGTGGCGTCCACATTTCTCCAGGGGCTGCCATGCAGAGCCTTGCTCCTGCCGTACGGACAGAACCATCAGCTACAGTCTGGGCGCATTTTTCTTTAGGGATTCCTTGTAGAAAGGTGTTTTCTTTAAAACCTGGACCTCCTGGGAGCGGGGGGTGGATTTCACTGTCACTGTATAGCTTTTCAAACTCCAACTTATGACCCTTCAATAGCATGCAAAATTGATTTTGATGGCTGGGCCAGCACTGAACGTATAGAAGTTCATTATAAACAGGAGAAGTAAGGATTGAGCATCTTTTGTTTTAGTTAAAGGTGAGAGAGATTCATTGTGAGGAACTGGCTAATGTGACGGTGGGGGCTGCCCAGGACAGGCCATCAAGAGCCTCAGGCTGACCTTGGAGATTGCAGGTGCCAACCACAGACAGGATTTCCTCTGCACCTCCCAGAAGCCTCAGCTCTGCTCTTGGGGTCTTTCAGCTAATCAAGTCAGGTCCACCCAGATCATCTAGGATAATCTTCCTTATTTAAAGTAAACTGATTGCAGACTTTAATCACATCTCCAAAATACCTGCATAGCAACATCTAGCTTAATGTTTGAATCGCGGGGGCCTGTAGCCTAGCCAAGTTGACACAAAAGAAGAGATATAGAGTATACAGCATTTCTTTTTAACTGTAAAATATTATGGTGGTACAACCTTATGTTAATGTGTCTGAAAGTCTCAGTAAAATGGATCATTTTCTGGGAAAACACAAATTAGTAAGTCTGTCCTCAAAGAGAAGTAAAAAAAAAAAAAAAAATTGTCATGACCAACAATCATGGAAGAAAACAAACCAGTTTCAAAGAACTGCCTCCCCTCCAGAAAAAGGCTTTGGGATCAGGCTGTTGTCACAGCATGTTCTTTCAAATGTTCACGGAACAGATCATTCGCACATTATGTAAACTGTGCCGAAGTGTGGAAAAAGATGGAATACAATCCAATTTATCTTAGAAACCTAGCAGAGCATCAAGACCAAAACCTAAAAAAGGATACAGTACGAAAGTGAATAAATTAATTTCATAATAAATAAAGACACAAAACTAAACCCTCATTAAATATTAGCACACTGGGTCCAATAGGACAGCTAAAGAAAATGACAGCTTCTGGGGTGACACGGTAGACTGTGCACGCTCCTGCCATCTGCCCTGGCAAGGGTGCGCGCATTTCCTGATGGGTGAGTGACACCCGCAAGGGGGACTGGGCCTCACACAGGCGGGCGGCCCACCGACTGAGCAAGGAACACCCCCTGACTACCCTCCTCCAGGAGGACAGACCTGAGTTTGTAGGAGAGTTGACCATGGCAGTAAAAAGAACTCTGTCTCCCACATCTGGGAACAGTGCCACAGGGAGATCCACATTCCCCCAGACACCTCCTCGCTGAGCCCCACAAGATGACCACCATTCGCAGGCCTGCCACAGAGGGAGCACCGACAGCCAGTTGGAAAAGGAGGCAACAGCAGCAGGGAGTAAAGGAAGGTCACTCTCCTTGCCTTCTCCCCACCCCAAAATACTTACAAAAAGGGCGGGAGAGCAGGCAGGAGCAAGAGCCAGAGGCCCCAGCTTGAGCCTGTGTGGAGAAAGGCAAGGAGGCAGGATAAACACGGCATGTGACACGGAAGCATTCAAGTGGGCCGAAGGCTAGTAATTCAGAGGGCGAGGGCCGCAGGGCCAGCAGGCCACACGGGTCTAGCATGTTGGGGGCGGGGGGCAGCACATGGTGGGCGTGTGGGTGAAGTAAGTGCCCAAGAAATTGGTTACGGCTTTCTTCTGTAATTGTGGGGTTTTTTTGTTTGTTTGTTTTTTCCTACAAGCAGGTAATACTTTTATTAACAAAAACAACTGAAACTGACCCCGTGGATTGTGTGGAAAGGAGAAGTGAGCCATGTAAGGAATATTTAAAGGAGGCTGTGACATTTCGCCTAGAGAGGATTTAGGGGGCACTTACCATCACATATCTAAAAAGGTGTCCTTTGTAACCATCGACTCCATTAAAAATGTAAGCTTTAAATAATATTTGAAGAAAGGACAGGCTGATGCTGTGGTCTCACAGATTCCAGAGCAAGAGTTACTGACTTCCAACCTCGGGGAAGCAGATTTCAGTTCCATGCGAGGGTAACTTTTCTTCCCGCTGGGTAGCCCAGCGTGGATCAGCAGCCTGTCCAGGTTTTGCATCAAGCTGCATTATTGGCTGCTGAAGAGCCTCGGGAGCCCTTCCAACTCCAGTGTTCTAGGATTCCTACCTACCAGGTTGGCCGGGAGCTAGCTGCCTGATGCTAAATCCAGCCAGACGGGCTGCACCATAGCTGGTCTCATTGATAAATACTGTGGACCTATACAAACTCAAGTACACAAATCGCCTCACCCCCAAGCAATGCCTCCTCGGGCTTTCAGTTTTTCAACTTCCCTAAGGAGGACCCTCACCAGCGGTCACATGTGATTGCAAAAGCCACGGGGAGAAGTGGCAGTTTTCTCTCCCTCTGTTCTTTACAATAGAATGGTGAGATCATTCTCGAGGCAGCTTGGGGGGAATTAGACATCACAACACCACAGAAGTGACAGTTTGTTTAGCAACAACAGAGCCTGGTTTTGCTGGAGCACTTGCACCATTTATTCAGTGTTTTCAGCAGCTCAGACTACCCTGCATAACAAAAATATCTTGCACAACGTTACAAAGAATTGAATCCGCGGAGTCTCCAAGTTAAGAGTTCCAATTAGATTTCCCAGTAAAGCAGGAGGTGAGGTCCCGTGCAGGGCTACTACCAAGCAGACACCGTCCCCTAGCCCCTGGAGTCCTGTCCAGCCTCAGCTCGTCTCACCACCACCACCCCCAACGGGGACATTCCCAGTCCTCCAAGTCCGTGCCTTTGCTGGACCCATGAGGCCCCTTGCCCTGCTTTCTGCATCACCCCTCAAGAACCCCCGAGATTTTCCTGCACGTCTACTTGCCCACCCAACTCACATCTTGCCAGCCCCTTCCCGTCCTCCCCTGGTAACCTGGCCAAGCCTCTCTCGCAGCCCCAGAGATGGCTTCCTTGTCAGTGCCCGCCTCTATCTAGGCTGTGAGCCCCTGGAGGCAGGATCTCGTCTTCTCAACTCCGAGTCCCGTCTACCATGCCTGGCACGCAGTCGGCGCTCGGCAAGCGCGGGCTGGAGGACTGAATAAGGCAGCCACATCGCGGTGGATGTGTTCCACGTTTTTCATCCACGCAGCAGTGCTCTGAGGCCAGAGTGGCTGGGTTTGGCAGAGCTTGCACCCCTGATCACCTGCTCTGTCTTTTGTAGCTCTCTAAAGCACTCTGTACACCCCACACATCAATCAAGGTTCATGTGATTATCGTGCATTTTGGTTAACTGCAAACCCAATCAGTTCCCATAAAAAGCTGGCATTTTACGTAAGGCTGAAACAGGCCGCTGCCTTTGAAAACGCGTGTGATGTGGTTTCCTGATGGGCAAGGAACTTTGAGGAATATTTATGACGCTCATGGATGACATCCTAGCTATTGTCCATGTTCCTTTTTATGGCATCATAAAGATTACTTTTTACAGTCAGGCTGGCTGATATCTTCACCAAAGCCCTGATGTGCACATTCACCAAAGGAGCACTTGTGCCAATGAGTAACATTTCAGCAACATTCAACAAAGGTTTATTGAGTGCCTGCTATGAGCAGGGCACTGAGTAATGGGATTTGTCTACAAAGCTTTCAAATCTGCAAAAAATATTCTCAATTTCACAAACAGGACAAAAAAATAGTTTGCTCTAGTCTCCCCTCTGGGGCTCACTGGGTGAAAATGCACCTAGAGCTGCCCAGGGAAATAAAAACTCCCTTCATAGACCTTCCAGAGCTTTTGAAAGGTTCTGTCTGCAGCTGGCTCTGAGGGACTTGCTCTTTGAATTCTGCACACAAGCCCTGCTTCCAAGCAGGTGAGCTCCGGGGCACCCTGCGGTCCCTCAGCCCTGGGCACTCGCCTCACCGAATCCCAGGCGAAACACAGACGGCCACCAACCTCTTTTCTCCCTACCGCAACCTAATTCAAAGGCACCTTCAAAGCAGGGATAATACCATTAGCATCCCCCTTGAGGGTCCGTTTCTTCATCTGAAAACAGTAATAATGCTGCTTACCTCTGACCCTGCCAACCCCCACCCCGGGTTACCACGCAGAAGGGGCTGAAAAGATGGAGAAAAAGGACCAACAGGGGAGACGCACGTCAGGAGACTCAACCAGCCTCAGTGAGCAGGCAGGCATGGAGGGAAGAAGGATGAGGAGAGGGACAGTTGTGCCGAGGCTTCTAGCCCAGTGGCTACGTGTTTGGTAACTCCATGGACCACAGTGGGGAAGCCACTCTAGCTCTGAGAGCTAGTGGCTCCAGCTTTGGTTGTACCCTCTGCCTCACCTCATTCTCTTCCTTCACTACCCAAACAAGGGTCCCCCTTAAGCCACAGCGTTTCCTCCTCCAGGAAGCCCTCCTGGCCATTAGAGAGGAAAACAATCTCTTTTTCCTCAGTGTGTGTTTCTCACATTTCAGAATCACTGATTTTGATCCCTCTCCATTAGGTAGGAACAATTTGCCTGGGACAAGCAGGCAGACAATCAATGGGGCTGAAAACATCCAGGTGGTAGGTCTGGAGGCAGAGATCTGGGCTGGGGGATAAGCCTAGAGGCATCAGGAGTAAGAAGTGGAGCAGATAATCCAGGGGGAGTGTGGGCAGGAAGGAAAGGAGTTGCAACAAAGTACCAAGCAGAGTGCAGAATGTGTTGGACACTTGGCGATCCTTGCCCAGGCAGCTTTAGCACTCTGTGCCCCCAGCGCCTTGCCTCTTGGGCCATTCCCTACTGCGACATCCCCTCTCATCCTCAAAGGGCCGTTGAGGTAGCTGAAGCCTTCCCCTGCCCGCAGCCCCCTTGCAATCAGCAATGCCACCTTTTCCCCCCTGCAGCTCAGAGTTATTTGCCTTTGATGACTAAAAGGAAAATGAACCACTCCGCTCAAAAGCAAATAGCAACATTCTTTGACCGTGTTTCTTTTCGGTGCCTGCTGCACAGCCCTATTTGTGGGCTACCCTTGTCACTATCTAATAAAAGCTTCTGAAGCAGAGTTGATGGGGGCATTTAGACTGGGGAGAAAAGCTATTGATTGTTGACATGCTGCTGGCTCCCCGGGTTTCAGATATTAATAGCTCATCAATGCCTCCTTTTGAGTGTTTCAAAACTTGCCTTCTCTCCACTCCAGACAGAAAAAGTACAGTTCCAACCTTGGGAAAGAAAGCAGAGCTTGCCTACGCATCACGCATCACACGGAACAGACTGTCTTTGTTTCAAATACCCTGGTTTTCACTGGCCCAACATCTATTACATATTTATTCACTTCCCAGACACCATTAGGATACATAACACACTGAATCTGAACCTCCTTGCCTTGACCAACAGGTGTCCTGGAGTATCACAGAAGGTTCTCACGCAGGTGCAGGGGTGACCCTTGAAGTCACACAGTTTCTCATCTGGTAACAAGGGCATCAGCTGCCTCTCTCAATGTCATCAGGACACTGGCTATGAGAAACTTTAAATGCAAACGCTGTTGACTAATCAGGCTCAGTGGCCATCATCTCGCTGGGAAATCTCAGCCCTATGGAATCAGTTTCTGCTCAAAGGCCAACGTTCCCCAGGTCTGAACTTATGTCTCATGTGACAATGTCTTTGAGCCCCAAACTAGAGCTCCCTACCTTCACGGGCATCCTCAGATGACCTGTAGACATCTCTTTCTCTGTACATACAAAATCGAACTCAGTATCTTCCCTGCAAAATCCGATGATGTAACCGCATCTTCTCAGACTACTGAACCACCCACATCCTCAAGCCACAGTCATGAAAATTCTCTCAACTCCTTCCATAACCAACTGGCACCGCCAAAGCCTATTGATACTAAATGCCTGATTATCTCTACCACCCTCTCCTCTCCACCCCCACAGCAGCCTTGGCTGGGCTAGAAAACAGCCTTCTAATTGACCCCTCATTTTCTCCCAATCTGTTTTCCTCCCTGTAGTCAGAATGATCTTCTCTGAAGTGCAAACCCAACCCTGGCCTGCCCAGCACTGACCTTCTGGGTAAAGTCCGCTTCCAAACCCAGTGCTCCAGCCAGAGAGAGGTGCCGACAGTTCCCCCAGACGTTCCGACCTCCGGCCTCGGTTAGCCTGTCTGCTCCCCAGAGAGAGCCCTCCTCTGGTCTGCCCTGCCTGGCTCCTTCTCCCACCCTCAGTGTGGATCATTCAGTCCTCTGTCCCCGTAACTCGAATCTGCCTCTAACTCTGCATTCATCCTATGCCTTGTAGTCCTTCACTTCTGGGTCAGTCTTGCTTATTAAAAAAGTGGGCCATGTAATTTACCCCAGCCGAACTCCCAGCATCTACACTGCATTCAGAAAAGTCCACGAGGCTAAGGATTGGAAGTGGAGTTTCTGCCTCATCAACAATATTTCCCTTTTTCCTAGAATGGCCCTCACACTGACCTCAGAAAGCAGCCGGTTTTGGGGTCCACACCTCATGGACAAGAACCCAGGGGGTGATTCAGATTAATGAGCTAAAGGAAGGTGTCCTCAAAAGTTTGCAGCAGGGAAACCTCTTTAGAGGGGAGAGAAAGTGGTGCAAGCCCCTTCCCCACCCCCAGCAAGCCCAGGGTTCCTCCAGAAAATTCCTCCTGTCCCCCCCCCACCTCCCCCCCGCCCGCCCCATGCATTTTCTCCAATCACCTAGGAGTGGAGGGAATGCTGGTCTCACAGGCCTTTTTTCTCCAGTTTCTTTGGCCAGGAATATTTTATGGTTTAATGCTTGCTCTTCTTCTCAAATGTAGAAGTGCGAGTGGCTCCCTGCTGTGAAGATTGGCTTCATTCCCAGAGGGTCTTTTCACGGGGAAGTTAATTTGCAGCCTGAAAGTAATCTACAGCCTGGAAGTAATCCTCAGCCTGAAAAAATATCAAGACCTGGCCCTCAAACCCCAAGGGCCCCAGCTCAGAAGACAGCTTAGCATCAGGAGGAGGACAAGGCATCCGCCAATAGTCTGACCCTGACCCTGTGCTGCCAACACGCCCTATGGCCTCAGACTAGCCACTGTACCTGTTTAACCGTAAGAGTCCCCATCTGTGACATGAAGGAGTTTGATTCAATGATGTGGCTCTGTCTCTTCAGCATCACACATCAGAGCCAATCCTCTGGGTCTGGGGCAATGGTCACAAGTACTGAAATGGTCCCGGCCTCAGGAAACTCTCCCGTAAAGTGAGGGAAGCCAACCATGAGTGAGGAACACCCACACAGTGCGTGGCGGACGTCTCCAAAGGTACTGATTCATTGAATGAAGCACTGACTGATTGAGAAGGATGCCACCTCCTTCTCAATCCCTGCCAAGTAGAAGTTGCAGACCTACCTTGTTCTAATGATATGCCGACTCTTCTCTCTTCGGGAAGAAAAAAAATCTCTCTCTGAGATGGAAGCAGCTGAGAGCACCAGTCACTGTCTGTTGTAGGCAAGGCCAAAGCAGCATCTAGCAGAGGGGGTATAAGAAAACTGCCTGTAAGTCCTTGTTCCCGAAGCTCAGAGCCTGGCAGTAAAAGTCAAACTGCTCAACAACCGCTCAGCGTTGGAATCTGGTTCCCATCATGGCGGGTGATGTAGGGGGAGGAAAGAGAAGTGGGGGAGGAGAAGGGGAGAAGATGCTGCTGCTGAAACTAATTGTAAATAACTACGGATTGTTATACAAAAATAAAATATGTATACACATGGCCTAGAACTAAAATCCAATTTAAGAAGTGACAAGGTGATGATGCGGGCACACCCTGAGAACAAATGAAGTACTGATTCACGCTACAACCCGCATGAACCTATGCTAAGCCCGTTACAGAAGGCCACATACTATGTAAGAGCATTTACAGGAAATAACTGAGATGTCTACAACAGATGAATCAGACATAAAGTGGGTCCACAGTTACTTAGGGCGATGGGGGAAGGAAGGGTTGGGGGTAACGGCTAAAGGGTTCAGGGTTTGTTTTGGGGGTTGATGAAAATGTACTAATATTCATTGTGACTATACAAAATAATAACTTTGGGAATATATGAAAAATCATTGAACTGTATACTTTAAATAGGTAACCTGTATGGGAATTATATCTCACAAAAACTGGTGTATATATAATTGTTTTTAAGCGCAACAAAGCTCTTGTGCTTGCTGTCTTGGGGAGAGATGGTTATAAACACTGATTAGTTCTAAATGCTGATAGATGAAATGCTGACTATTAATTCAATTATCAAAGTAAGAGCCACTCCTCTGTCACAAGAGAGCAGACTAATCAAGAAATGTCACTCTCAAACACTACTTGCTAAACTCATTCCATTCCTAGATTCGTTTGGGGGTTGGAAGGAAATGTCATATTGGTTGTTTGGCAGATGTGATAAAATGAAATACATGTTTTATAATAAATGTTAATTCTGGCAGTTGCAGTAATGTGCAAAAACAGAGCTCTCCCTGTAGGGTGTGAAGTGAGAGCTCTGCTTGTAGATGCTGTGATGCAAAGCCAGAGGGATGGCACATGCTAAGGTGGAGAAGAAGCTAAAAGGAACACGGCAGAGGAGGTAAAGGGGGCTGGGCATGGGGATGGAAGAGACATCACTTGCAACTCACAATATCTCCTGATAGATACTAAAACTGGACTCTACTTGCACTCTGTTACAATCTTAAAACTCGGTCTTGCCTGAGGCCAGTGGTTCTCAAACTTGTGTGTGCACCGGAATTATCTAGACGGCTCGTTAGGACACAGCTTACCAAGCCCCATCCCGGAGTCTGATTCCACAGGCCTGGGGCGGGACCGAGAATTTTTATTTCTAATAAGGGCCAGATGGTGCTGATGCTGAAACTGAAGCAGCCACTCTGTGGACCACGTTTTGGGCAGGAACAGCGAAGGGAGCCTGCCAAACGCGTTTCAGATCACAGAGGACTCTTCAACAGGCATTTCTTAAGGCTGTTCTTGAGATATTCCAGGGGCAGGAAGGGTTAAGGGAGAGGAGTTGTTCTGCCCTGGGAAGACTGGCTGGGACTCTCACACGGTTTAGATTGGATTCTGGCTTCTTGCGTATTGACTGCAATCAGTCAAGTTACTCCATAACAAATCCCCTTAAATTACTGCAATGGTAATGGGCATGGCTGGATGGTGCAAGTCTATATTCATTAAGAGGTTGTCCACACTGCATGTCTCCCACTGGGTCTGACTCAAAATGATTTGTTCCAACCAACCTGATACTTCTTGGTGCTTGTCCATCTGCAAACTCTGCATTTGAAGACAATGAAATGCGTCGAGCATTTCTTACAGGTGTCTGAATGTAGTCTTCGAGGTTTCGACACACATATCCGTGAAGTGGCCACACACACGCATGCGCATATCCCAAGTGTCTTGAAGCTTCTTAACAGCACATATACTGAGTGCTTATTATCTGCTTATAATAGTAAAACTTATGATTAGAAACCAGTTACTCCCAATTAGAGCCTGCAGTGGAAGCAAATTAATGAATTTGAACCCAAGAAACCTGTGTTTCCAAAATGCAATATTTTCCCAGCTTTATGGAGATACAATTGATGAATAAAATTGTACAAACTAAAAGTGTACACTGTGATGATTTGATACACGCATGTATTGTGAAAAGACTACCACCATAATGTCAGCGAACACATCCATCACCTCGCACAGTTACCACTCTCTGTGTGCATGTGTAAGTTTCAAGAACATTCAAGATCTATTCTCTTTGCAAATTTCGAGTATTCAGTACAATATTGTTAACTATAGTCACCATGCTATACATTGGGATTTTTGCCCTGGTGAAAGGAGCATTAGGAAATACAATATTTTCTTAAAGCAAGTCTCCCTGTAATGAGATATGGCGGAGACTAGCTGTGGTGGGGCTGATGGAGATTAAGATAGGCTCCTTAGAAGGCATCCTGAGACAGAGCATGCAAATCACCATGGAAACCAAGCCAGGTTTTTACTGTATAATAGGTTTGCTAATTATACTAAAAAGGTAAGAAAGTCCACTGCCTAAGGGGAGATCAGGGTGGGTGCTGACTAATGTAGTGAGAAATGGAGACAGGGGGCAGCTAGGAGCGTCCATCACTCCCTGACCTGCCAGGCAGGTGTGATATGCAGCGCTGGGCAGCAGGGACTCTTGCTGTCCTGCCGGACGGTGGGAAATGAGGACCGGCCATGCTTCCCAGACTCTGTGCTGCCTCTCTGATAGTTCCAGTACCCAGGGAGCCTCCGGGATGGCGGGGGAGCAGACTGTGCTGCTGCCACCCCAAGCCCCAAGGTCAGCCAGGCCCGGCGGTATAGATCTTCCAGGTAACAGGCCGGACCAGAACAGGAAGGCAGGGGAGGAGGATACAAGCCCATCCTGGGCACCTGCCCAACGAAATCTCACCCCCATTAGCTCACTGAATGCTCCACTAAAACCCTGTCTGGACAAAACTTAACATTTGCTTAACACCAGTAATGTCTGAACACTGCGCCCTTTCCTCTATTCTAATAATCTCAAGCCTAAAGGAATATGAAGGAAGGGATAGGACAGTCCTCTAAGTAAACACAGGCTAGATTCAACGTATAGATTGGCCACATTTCTTTCAGATCTTCTTATTTTTTAAACACAGCGTTTCTGACATAATTTAAGTAACTTCTGAACCACCCCTAATTGGGTAAGCCCTTTCTTCCTGTCTCTATGCTTTTACTAATCTAAGTATCTATCCATTTAAAAAAAAAAAAATTGTATCTCATATTTTACAAAAGTGGTGTCACAGTACATTTAGATTATGCCACTTAATGTTTTCATTTGACATTAGGTTTTTAAGAACTATGGATATTGAGGATGTAGAACAATAACTGAGCTCAGCGATGTAGCTCAGCTTATCCCACGAATACGGGGTGGCTGCCAGGAATGGAGTCTGTATGATAGACTATCCTTAGGACCTGAGACTTCCCGAGACCTAGAATGTGGCCGGTTAAGGACTGTTCCACGTGGGCCTAAACAGCGTGCCCTGTCTGTGTGGGGTTCTTCGACATCTACTAGGTCAAGCATGTAAGTAGTACATACTTACTAATTAGTGTCTACATAACATCGCTTCTGAAGAATTATGTCTCAAAATTATACTAATAAAACTTTTTAACTCTATCAGTTACTTTGATCATCACAACTTTTTTAAAGTGTGTATGATCCGACTCAGGGTTGGAAACTGTCTGCTTGTAGAAGTTCGCGTCTCCAACTGAAGAAATGATCTACCCACTGGGGCAAAAAAACAGCAATTTGGCCTATGTTTAAATCCAGGTCTGTGAGGTTCTGAAATGATAACTCTCAACCTCTAAATAACTGTGCATATTCTAGCAAACAAAAAACGAACCTCTTGGAATTACACCCTGCCACCCTTCACTTGGCATCTTGGTTGACCTTGTCTGCTGACTTTGGATGGATCTCCTCCAGCAAAAAAAAAAAAAATTTCCCCAGTGTGTACTACCTCCCATGGGTGTCCCTACAGGTACCAGGCCCTCCAGGCCTCACATTCATCCTCTCCCACCTGTCAGGGCTCCCCTTTGCAGTGGCCCAGTGATGGCAGGTTCATAAATTAATAACCAAAGCCCAATCCAAAATGTTTTCCCAGCCTTTGTGTCTGCCTTTCATCCCTGATAGAACAGAATCTGAAATGGCAGATTCACCATAACAATTAACGTAGCTGAGATATCAAGACCCCTCTCTTGCAAGGACCCCTTCTAAGGCGCTGTACTTATAATTTTGTTTTGTCAAAGAGGACTCCAAAAATCCTATGAACTTCTGGCCACCCAAAACCTGGATCCACCCCTGCAGAAATGACACCTTTAACTTAGAGATCTTCTAGCCGAGTAGTCAGGTGCTGCAGGGGAGCTCACAGGTCATAATCTCAGGGTTATAGCTCAGATCAGAGACACAAGCCTCTCCGTGCCCCATCTCTTTCTACTTGTGCATCACACTGGGTGCCTCCCCCCGCCCTATGGGACACACTGGCCTTGGTCAGCCCTGCTCCACTGCAGCCTTCAAGCCAAGGGAAGGCCAGAGCCCCCAGCTCAGCAGTTCGCCTGGGCCCCACCCTGCTCCAGCTGCGCCCACTGGGCTCTCGGGGAAGGGCCAGCCCAAGCCAGATGCTCTGACATGATGAAAAGGGAAATTCTCAGCATTCTTTAAGCAGAAGACAGTTGCCAAATGCAATGCAGAGAGGAGAAGCAGGCTGGGGTTTTCTCGAGCAGCCAAATGCATCTTCAACCCTAACACAGTTCTAAGGGGAAAAAACTGGATATCTTAGTAGGCTGAATTCCAGGGGGAGCTGGTGTCTGTTGTGGACAGAGCAGGAGGCCAGGGAAGGGAAGCCAAGGAAGGATGCGCGACGAAGCATCACGATACTCTCCCAGTGCACGAACTTCCAGAATTGGAAAACTGTCTTCACATTCCCAGAAATGACCCAATGGAACAATCAGATTACATTATTTTCTCCAGTCATCAATGCACAGTGATGGTTCCAGATGGAAAGGGCCAAAACCCTCTTTTTAACTCTGTCTTGACTCTCACACGTTAACCGATTACCCAAAGATTCTCATAAAGGTCATCTATCCCAAATGTTCATTTTCGTCTCTCGCCAGCAAGTAAGGAGGTTTGGTGGGGAACATGCCAGTCTGTCGGCCTGAACTTCCCAAGCCAGCTTCAGGTGGTCAGCTCCCACCAAGACGCTTGAGGGGTGTCCAGAAGGCTGGACAGAGCCTTCTCTCCCCGCAGCCAGGGCGCAACCTGTGGCTCCGGAATCTCGCGTCCTGACATACCCTCCCAGGAAACCTTGCACTTCCTTTTTTGGAAGCATTAGATTATCTGGTCATGCTGGCAGAGCCAAACGTTCCTTCAAAACTCAGCTGGTCGCCTCCTCCATGGAACCTGTCTGATTGCCTCCCACCTTGAGACTGAATCAAGCATCCGCCTCCCAAACATCGCTGTAGAATATATGACTTTATGAAACTGTCTACATGAATTCTGTCTCCTCACCAGTCTGGAGGCATAACATTTCCGTCCCCCGCTTCCGAGATTCTCTGTATCTCTACCACCCTTTAGAGTTCAAAAAGACCTCTGACTTACTTCCCATTTAATTGTTATGATTATGAGTTGCCATTTTATCAATAAAGATGCTGAGACTTGGAAAGACTGTCAACACCTAGACCTACACCCAGATCTGATTTCAAGTCTGGCGTCACTTTCACTGTTCAGAGGCTACAGGTGACAAGGCTTTAAGGGAAGAAAGATATCGCAAGGACAAACACCCAGAATACAGCTTCCCTGCCCTCAAACATCAGGTTGGATGATAAATTATAGTCAGAGGTGCCAGAAATACACCACGGTCACAAACTACAATGCCTCCAGAGGCCAAGCAGGGACTGTGAATGGCTGAAGCAGTGGGGCAGGGACTCTGACCCACCTGTTAGGTCCACCTAACAGGCCCATCTTTTCTTCAGAGCCAACCAGTCGCTACCACACAGGAACACAGGCCCAGAATTACTAAGTTTATTTTTGTAGTTGGAAATCTGGACTTTAATATAAAGTCTACAATATCTTTAATGTTGGCAGCTAATCCAAAGCTTAAAAAAAAAACACAAAACACTCAGGGCCAAACAAATACATCGGCGAGGTGAACATGATCTACATGTAGGCCGCCAGTTTGCAAACCCCAGTGCAAGCCCAGTCCCTGGACATCCATCGACCCATGCAAATCGATCTAACTCAGCTCCTGTGCCCCTGCCCACTCACGTGGCACAGTCTTGCCATGTAGCAAAGAGGGTGGGACAGCACATCTCCTAGTGTACGGCCTGTATTGCTTGGTTGCTGCCTCCTAGAGAACTGGAGTATCTGCGGACTCAAACACGGAAATGGCGGCCTTCAGCAACAAGAGTGCCACTTTGATCCAACGCTTTGCTCCTCCATGATACCTTTATCCTCACAACTCGCAGTAGGATAACCTCATGCTTTTATTAACCAACGGGCCATTCCTACCAGTCAGCCTCCCAGAAGGAGACTTTTTTAAAATGTGTGTCTGATTTGGCATTGATTGTGTTTCTGTCAGTCTTTCAACTACTTTCATATGGGCTCCTTTTCGGGTGGCTGTTCAAGTGCCCCACAGAGCTTGACACGATGTTTGTACAATAGTGAACGTGTCACAAATGTGAAAGAGAAGAACAACAGACTGCAAAGCTTCAACCCACCACCTCCTCACTGCCCCTTTGCGGGCACTTTCATCTTAGAGCAGCTGAAAGCCTGGGGTTCCACAGGCTGATATGCCGCTCCCACTCCAATCATGATGAGCACCTGCCATGCACCAGGCCTCATTGAATCCTCAACAATCCTCTACGTCAGGTCCTAGTTTGATCTTATACCGCAGGTGAGGAGAGCAAGACCCAGAGAAGGGGAAAAAACACTCAAGTGGCAAGGTTAAGGATTTGAACCCAAATAAAAGCAATTCCAGGGTCCACGCCCAATGATACCAGCTGTAGAACCTTCACAGGCCCCATTATAATCCCTATGGTACAGATGGAGAAGGAGGTCAGAGAGATCGGAAAACGTCCTAAGAGTTACACCCAGCTGATAACAACGCAGATGCACAATTATGGCAGGTCAACAACCGACCCAGTTCTAAATCCACTTCTAAATTTTAACACAGGCTTAGTTGAAATGAAAAAACGATTACAATAAGCATAAGAAAAAAGTTTAACCCGGGCTTTGCTCTAATCCCTGCTAATCGCACCTTTAATTAAAAAACTTAATTAAAAAAAAAGGCACACATGAGCTTACCATGGTGGACCTCCTCCTCCATTTGTAAGTCTGATTTCTCCTCTGTCTGCAAGTTTGCGCTTGTCTCCCAGCCTCTCATTACTCCATGTGTGGTCCATGAAGCAGATCAGCAGCATCAGCAACATCTGGGAGTTTCCCAGGAATGTGGGATCTCAGGCTCTCTGAATCTGAATCTGTGCGTGAACAAAACCACCAGGTGGTTTGTGTAGACAGGAAACTTTGTGATGCACTGACACGACCCCAAGAAATCTCAAATATCAACCATTTTATGAATAATTCTCTTGTGTGTGTCTAAAGACAACATTGGCTAGTGAACATTGGTTTTTAAATACAAAACTCTACCCAGAGACACAGCTCCCAACAAGAACAGCCTGAGGGGACCATGATGAAATGTCTCAGAAACCTCAGTTTATAGGTTAGTGAGTCCACTTTGGGGGACCCCAAATTACACCTGAATCCTCAGCTCCCCCTGTACCCAGTCATCTGTATCACCTGCCACAGTAACTCTGCTTCCTCACCCAAGATGCCCACCCACACTTCTACATGTTCTCTGGGGTCTGTTTTTCAGAGATGCAGGGAGGGTGTCATGACTTTCAAACAGTGCCTTGCTGAACGACTGGAGAAAAACTGATCTTTTGCTACATGGAAAAAATGCACCCAAAAATGAAGTAATAGGGGAATAACAACGAACCTTAGGGGCTGTCCATAAAGCAAGCTAGGATGGGACTGAGAACTTCCTTATAAAGCCATACGGCCATTCCTCAGTGGCTGAGCTGTGGGTGGCATGGGGCTGAGACCAGAACCATGGAATCCTGGGTTACAGAAGGTCAGAACAGCTTCTGTCACTGGTCAAACCTTCAATGAGTCCTTGGGGGAGACGCACGGGAAGGGACCCTTGGCTAGAAGGACCCAAGCCCGGGAAAGCCAGGAGCCTCCTCCACATGGCAATGCTTGGCTTTTCTTGGGGCTTGTGGGAATTTCATTATCCTCAGCACGCCGTACAGATGGGAATTTAATAATTAATTAGGGAGGAGCTCGCCCAAGAGCCCGAGAACCCGTGCAGGGGGATTATGCAAAGCAACCGAGATGTGGCAAGGGGCTGAATATTTTATAGTGTGTTTAATTTGCAAATACTACCTGCTCAGAAGGCTTAGGCAGGAAACCTATCATCATCATCATTATTATTACTCATGCAAAACTACTCGAATTTCCATCAGACAGCCTTCCTTTCAACTGCTTTCACCAAAACACTTCTCCCCGCAAAATGTAATTTTTTTAATGAAGGAAAAGAAAGTAACAAATGCAAAAGAATATTAGAAATGAAAGGGAGATGTTTGGATTAAACAAAAACAAAAAAAAAAGCGCTAACCTAGACACTACTACCTTTGTTTAGCCTGCAGTTCTTTTTAATATGCACACAGCTTCCATCGTGATAATTTTCTCTCACGTGTACTCTATCAGCTGAGCTCAGAAGCTGAACCCCAAAAGAAACCAACCAATGCATTACTTTCGGGGCACTCCACACACACTTAGTGCATTACTTGAGACACCCTTTGATTCTGAGTACGCCAATATTCTATCTATAAATTCTCCTCTGCTTAAATAAGCCAGAGTAGTGGCCTATTGCCTCACCACAAAAAACCTGAACTGCTCTAAATTGTGTGGATAATAGGGACTAGAAGATTACACACCCAAGGCTTTCTAGCTAATTCTATCTGTTCGGCCACCACCACAGGTTGAAAACGCAATCATCTACAATAGGGTCCGAAAACTTTTTCTCTAAGAAGCCAAATAAATATTTTAGGCTTTGCCGGCCATACAGTCTCTGTCGCAACTTCTCAACTAACGCTGCCACCCTAAGGGAAACAGCCGCAGGCGACATGTAAACAAACTTCAGCACAAGCTATATTCTAATAACACTTCATTTACAAAAGCAGGTGGCGGGCCTTGCTGTTCTGCTATGGCGTTTTTTAAGATTTCATGCAGTTTTATTCTTTAAAGGGGGGGTGCTCTATGACTCTGGGCACGTGTATATGTAGACCTACACATATTAAATGAGTGGCTCTCACATTTGGCAAAGTCTGGAGACCAGGGTCAGCTTCACGGGTGTGTAAGTTGCACGACGGAATGGGGTAGCACACCTAGAAGGGCCCCGGCCCCACGCCTGGTTTAGGACTCTACTATCGCTGTGTTGAAATTCTTAACAATCTTTGTGCAAGGGCCCCGCATTTTTCTTTTGGCCTGGACCTCAGACAGTATTAGGTTGGCAGGTGTGCCAGAGCCACAGAAAACATCAAAGACTGTGATGACTGGGGAGATGCCGCTTGGGCTTTGGCTTAGTGGGCAGAGCAGGGAAGCTGTTAACTATCCTACAACTCACCAGGACGCCCCACAAGACAGCACAGAATTATTAAAATGTCAGTAGAGTGGCACCTCACCCCTTACCCAGCAGTTTCACTTACCCGCCGTCAGCTGTGGTCGGAAAACATTAAACATAAAAACTCCCGAAACAAGCCATTCGCGTTTTCAACAGCGCCATCTTGGGCAGCAGGATGAAATCTCACGTGATCTGCTCTTTCCACCGGAGCCGCGACGCTCCCTTTATGGAGCGACGCACGCGGCGCACGTTTCCCGCCTGGTAGCACGTACTGGCGCCTGCGCGATCAGAACCATTGTCCCGGGATCACAGTTCCTGCGTTCGGGAAAACCTTTGTTTACTTAATAACGGCCTAAAAGCACAAAAGTAGGGCTGATGGCCACTTGGAAAAGCCGAAGATTAGGCGGGCATGCTTCCTGTAAGTGAAAAGGTATGTGTAGAAGGAAAAACGGTGCATATAGTGTTGAGTGATACCCATGGTCTCAGGCATCCACTGGGGTTCTGGGAACATATCCCTCCGAGATAAGGGGGTACTATTGTAGTGACCAAGTTTTTAAAAGAAAAAAAAAAAAAACAACCCTGGGTTAAACCATGTAAAATTGTCGCTGTTCCACTTCTTTGGACCTGCAAATAAAGTCATTTAGTACGGTGCAACCTAATTAAACTAGGTTTTACACGTTTATAAGACATGAAAGAATTTACAAAGCAAGAAAAAAGTCCTCTCAGTCTATGCATTTCTGATTTCTTTGCACTCATCACAAATAAGCTTCTAAGTCTACCCCCACTTTGTGTGCCCTTGTACTTGTTTCCTGTTTTTATTTTTTCCCTAAAAAAGTAAGACATGCAAATAGCAGGATTTTTAAGATTCTGAAACGTACTCAGTAAAAGGATTCTCCCACTTACCCTGTCCCTCATCCCAGTTCCCCTTCTCAGAACAATGCCATTTACCATCTCCCTCTCCCACATTTCATAACGGGAGACAGTCTATGCGCGCGATCACTCTCATTTTCTTTAGAATGTCCTTTATCTGCCTGCCTCAGACATTCACCGGTGATCCCCTATGCCTGGTCCAGCCCTTGCTTTGCTTAGCATTTTTCCCAGTGAGGGGGGGCTAGTTTTCTAAAAAGGACTCTAAGTATTTCAGGGCCTTCTCCTCCACCAACTCTGCCTCCTGTTTCCCCTCTTTTGAAGTCACGCCTGAATAAAAAGTAGCATACCATTTTCCATTTCCTAATTTCTCCCCCTCAGTGCTCTTTGTCACAGAATGTCTTATTGCTTTATTTCAAGTCTGCTGGGACCCAGCACCTGTCAAAGTTGTTGAACAGAATAAAAAGCACTTGAGCTTGATTCAGGCCAAACCTCTATACATAGATTTGGCCCTCATTTCTGTTCCAAAAAAAGCAGGAAAGAGACAGCCTGATATTGGAAGCTCTAACTTCCCTGGTATTGATTTTGACTTGACAAGCGAAGGAAGGGCTGGCTGTCTTTATGCATGTGAGCGTGGGTATATAGGACCGTGTAGGTGCTCATAAATTATTAATACCACTTTTGAATTAAAAAGAGAAAAAGACAAGCAAAAGCAACCAGAAAAGCATAAGCAGGCAGAGAACACCAATTCAAAAGAATGATTAATTATTTAGACATATTTAACGACTATCTTAGTTCAAGGACATTTCTAGTTGGGAGAAGTGAGAAGCCTGTAGGGAAAGTGTGGCTCTGACCCCAGGCGGCAGCAGATGGCTGTGGGAGAGCCCCAGGTCCCTGAGAATCTGCCCTTTTCTCCTTCTTGACCTTTGAACTCCTGAGCCACCACACTCCGTCTCCCAGGAGGAAGGCTGCAGGCTCCAGTTTCCCCTAACCCTCCAAGGAGGTGAGGATGAGATGCCCTGGAGAGCTGGTTGTCCTGGCAGCTTGATGTCAGAGGTGGCAACTCCGTGATGGAGAGGAGGCTGGGTCACATTGCTACTGATGGGGTCACCTCCCCCAGGGCACTACTGTCCTTACACTCCAAGGTGACCCTGACTGGTGCAGATGATGGGTTGGCAGGACATGGGGGGTCTTAAGGTTGGGAGGAAATCCCTCCACCAGCTCTTCTAGCTGAACACTTCTGCCTCCCAGTCCTGCTACCTCGTACTTCAGGGCACATTGTGTCCTTCCCAGTTCTTGTCACATCCCTGTCTAAATGGATGACTTGAGATGGTGAAAAGGGGGCAGGATGAGCTAGTGGTAAAGGAAGGGAAGATAAGCATTCGGAATGGCGAAATAGTCTCAATTTTAAGTTCCCAGACTTGCTGTGCTAGAAAAGCCTGTGAAGATATTTTTGTGTGCAGTAAAATACACAGAACATAAAATTTACTGTTTTAATCATTTTAAAGTGTACAGTTCTGTAGCATTAACTGTATTCATACTTTTGTGCAATCATCACCATCATCCATCTCTGGGACGTTTTCATCATTCTAAACTGAAAAGTCTGTTCCCATGAAACACTAAGGCCCCATCCTCCCCTCCGCTGAGGCCCTGGCAACCACCCTGCTACTTTCTGTCTCTACCAACTTGACTACTCTGGGGACCTCATGTGAGTGGAGTCACACAGTGCGTGTCTTTTTGTGACTGGCTTTTTTTTACTTAGCATCATGTTCTCCAGGTCCATCCATGTTATAGCATGTGTCAGAATCTCCTTTTCAAGACTCATTAATATTCCATGATATGTATGTACCACAAGTTGCTTATCCACTCATCCAGCCGTCCATGAATGCTTGAGTTGCTTTCACCTTTTGGCTATTGTCAATAATGCTGATATGAAAATGGGTGTATAAGTATCTGTGCAGACAATGTAGCTTTTTAAAAAATACATATCCCCAAGTCTTACCTTGGGAGATTTTATTTCACTGGCTCTGGAGTAAGTGCTGGGAACCTGTACTTTTAACAAGAACCCCCCTGATTCTAAAGCCAGACCAAGTTTGAAGAACAAGAAACTAGATGCCTGAACAAATTGTGCTACACTTGGGGAGCCCTCTTTTTAGTTCCTTTGTAATCAGATGAGTTCCTCTGTAATCCCAGACAATGAAAGCAAAAACAGCTTTCATTTGTAAATGTCCACTCCAGCAGTCTGAACGTCTGATTTTTTTGTTCACAATAGGGAAACTGAGGCTGAGACACAACTCAAGCGCCAGGATTCCAGCTCATTTCTCCGCTCCAAAGAGCTTGCTGTTTGGCTCCCAGACCGTACGGCCCTGACTCCCCTACCCCGGAGTCTGTGGCAACTCTTCCGAGTGACACGGGGCAACAACATCAATGCCAAGGGGTAGCAACGAAAGGAGAGAAAAGTCTGCACCACACGGGGTGGCTGCAGGGTCTGTCAGTGGTGCCTGTTTCTTCATTCCTGGAGAGGTGTCATCCACAGCTTGGAAACAGTGAGTATGGCTTGTGTTTGGCCTTAAGACAGTAGGTCAGCTTCTTATGTCTTTAATGTGCAGATGCAAAGAAGATGAAAGGAGATGCTGGATATGCTGGCAGCCTTTTGCCGCACTCCCGCGGATCGATTCAAGATCCTGTTCTTGGTATTTTTATATGATTTAGCTTACGGAGTCCTCACCAGCCCTTCGAGGAAAGATCTTTCCACTTTACAAATATGAAAATGAGAGCAACGTTGTGTGACCTGCCCGTGGTCACCCAGCTAACGCCACAGCCAAGGTTTAAAACCAGACCCTTCCGACCTGGCTGTGTGTGTCCTTCTTCCCTACCTTCCACCTCCAAAGCAGCCCCAAGGTCACTTTGCCCCATCAAAACATTTCACAGACTAAAAAATTTAACATCACAGCACTTGAAGATTGGTGCCCAGGAGAAAAAGAAGGGTCTCATTTCTTGGCACCCTCTGCTAAACTTCTCATCTTCTAGCCATTATAGTTTAAGACTCTGAGGTTCCCAGAAAAGGGGCCATTGTCTAACCAAACCTACTGTACGACTCTGAGCATCTTTAATGTGTACTGGGCATTTTCAGGGAACCACAATATAAGTCCATCACACTTTGAGATTTTATAAATCATGTGCAGGGCCCTCTGCAGGGCTATATACATGTTTCTCTCAATAAAGTATTACTGACTAGATGAAGGAATGGCTGAATGAATGCGTACTTCTCATATGTCTTCAGTGGACCTGTTTGAATGCTGTATTAGCCAGGGTTCTCCAGAGAACCAGAATCAGTATGTATAGAGAGGTTTGTTTTAAGAAATTGGTTCACATGATTGTGGGGGCTGGCAAAGAAAAATTGTTGGGAGGGTCAGCAGGCTGGAAAGTCAGACAGGATTTTTGCGTTTCAATGTCAAGGCAGAATTCCTTCTTCAAACACCTAAGTCTTTGCTCTGAAAGCCTTCAACTGATTAGACGTGGCCCACCACATTATGAAGATGATCTACCTTACTTAAAATCAGCTGATTGTCATTGTTATCATATCTAAAAAATACCTTCACAGCAACATCTAGACTAATGTGACCGAACTGGGCACCATAATCAAATCAAATTGATACATGAAATTAACCATCACAAGCACCTACCTCTCAAATCCAGGGATTTATAAAAATACGAGATACTATGAATATTACCAAAGGAGAAAAGAATAAGTATGTTACAGATTGACAGCTGTTAATGATAAAATTACTACGAATTTATAATCCCAAAGCCTAGAGTTGGGATGTTGTTACTATTTATATCCTGCTTGCTTACAGAAAATATTTGAGGAATCAGAGTCAAGAGCAAAAAACCCAAAAAAATTGTCAAGAGAGTTGAAGTTACTGAGTTTTGCTCTAGTGAGTAATAAAATTATATATATTTTATCTCCACTAAATCATAGGATTTTAGTATTACAAAGGAACCCAATTTGGAGGCCACTGTTTTATGTAAAAGAAATCCAGGACCAGAGAGAACAATTTACTGAAAGTTTTACCCTATTAAGCTATATGCCCCAGCCACTCTTTGCAACCAGATCACACACTCAAATTAACCCAACCTAGAAAAGGAAAAGATTTTTTTCTTTTTTCTTTTTTCTTTTTTTCTTTCTTTTTCTTTTTTTTATTGAATCGGGTTTATTCCAGAGGTCAGCTTCTGGGGACCATGGGATCTGCCTTTCATAGGTTAATGAATCATTTTCATTTTCAGAGATGTCAAGGGGTTACTTAGGAAGCATGGTGAATGGGAGGGAGGACCACAGTTGATCAATGAGAATGAATATTAGCCAATGAGCTCCTTACCGAGGTGTCCAAATTTGAATACCAAGGTGAGAACTTCAGAAACAGGTGTGACTCAGGTCACTTCCTGGGAAGCTCACCTGAATACTTAAAGGAACCCATGTCTCTCTGAGCTTCTCCACAGTTCACAGACTGACGAAGCCCTACATAGCCCACTAGGAAAACAACCCACCAGCAGAGCTTGCTCTGAGAACATTGAGCACATGTCGCCAGAAGTGAGAGCACTCCACTCTTACTCCATCAGCTCGGCCAGTGCTGCACAAAGCGGCAGATGTAGGTCTTTCTGGCTGAAGCCCAGCAGGAGAGGTGGGAAAAGGAGGGTAAGGAAAACAGGCTGTGTGCTTAGCAGAAAATGCATTGGTTTGGGACTCAGGTGGATGTGGGTTTGAGTCCTGACTCTACTAGTTGTTCATCAACTCACTTAACACCTTGAACCTCAGTTCCCACTAAAATGGGAATAATTACACCCACCTCATGGAGTTATGAGGACTGAGGAAACATCTGTAACATTTATACAATGTCCTGGCAGGGTTGGTGCTCAGCAAATGACAACAAAACAAAACCAAACCAGCCCAACCCTGCCCCCATGGCACGGGCTCCGCCTGTGCTGGGTGTGACACCTCCTTCAGCCAGCTCCAGCCCCATCAGGGCCCACCGACACAGCGCCCTTCTCTGCAGGCTGGAGCTGCCCTGTAAGCTAGAGGCTTCTAAAAGGGCATGGAGGAAGATCCTGCACAAAAGGAGAAAAGAAAAAAAAATAGCCAAGAAAGGATGGAAATCCCAGCTCTCCTGTTTTCCTCTACAAATGTGAGGCCAGATCGTAACCTCTCCCTTGGCAACATTGCACATTGGACAAGAGGAGAACTAACAGAGATATTAGCCTTGCACTGCATGAGATGCCCACCCCCCACCACCACTTGTTTCTTAATGACCTTACTTTTTTAACTCTCGAATCCAGGTTAGCCTATTGCCTGTTCATATTTTAAAGGAATTCAGGCCCTTTGCAGTAAAGAAGACAGGCATTCCCTGGCACTTTCTGTTAGGAATGTTTCTAGATGGTCGGTAGAAAGTACGTACATTTGTTAATTTGCACCCTAAACACACCCCATGGCCTCATTTAACTCTGAGTGCTCATCTGTGTATTGCAACTGCCTATGCATGGTTCCAAGTTAATCAAGTACTTAATGGGTAACATTAATATTCATTGTCTTCTCCACAGGAGCTTATGCTCATCAAGGTAAATAGCTGCTGGCCTGCTGCCTGTGCAGCCTGCGGCTGAACTGAGAATTGTCTGTTTTCATCCAGACAGTGGACTGTTTGTCCCCCCAAGATGGGGAAACCCTCCTGGGTACTTTCCAAAGGCTTCATTTTAAAACGAGATGTTTCCACTTACAGGTATTTTGAAAATGCCAAGCGAGTTGGAAGGGCAGTAAGAAATCTATTATCTGTGTGATAGTCATTCCAAAATTCTTGTAGCATGCCTATTATGTGCCAGCAGGCACTGCCCTAAGTACCGGGGATGCAACAGTGATCCCAGGCAGTCCTGGTCTGACCTCCTGGCTGCTGACAGTCTGGTGGGAGAGGCCCACACTTATGGAAGGGTTACCTTCATGAGTGCATAATTGCAAAGTGAGAGTAGTATTAGGAAGGAAGAGCATGGGGTGTTAGGAGAGCTATTCCCCAAGGAGGAGATGATGGAGCCGAGCTGAAAGGTGAATAAGGGAAGAAACCGCTTATTCGCCAAATATTAGGACTGGAACACACACTCACAGAATATCTATTACAACTCTATTTACAGATGAGGAAACCAAGGCACAGCAGTGTCTCAGTTTGCCCAATGTCTTGCCCAAGGTCAGAACTAATTACAGAAACCAAACATCCCAATACTCGATCCCTTCCTGCTAAATCCCATGATTTTATTTATATCTCAGCTATAGATTCTCTCAATACATTTGGCCAGTAAGACACAGGCTATTGTGTTAAAACCACATCCCTCAAGACCACAAGCATCAATAACGATCGTGCTTTAATGCGGATGATGCCTTTTCATTCTGCAAATCCAGAGTTCTCATCATATCAGAATCCAAGACAATTTGTTTTCTGTAAGAACGGGAAGGTCGTAATAATACCGTCTAAAAAGTACGGGCAAATCTCTCTACCTACACGATACGATGCTGATTTGGGAGGGAGCTGTGTTGGAGCGGGCTTTATGCCCCAGCCTCAGGGTTTCACATTTGCAAGCCGCGTTTGGATGATTCTTTGCTGTTTCCCCACTAGGCTCTTTCTTTGGACTCTGGAAGCCTATGGGGATTTACCACTGCTGAAGTGGCGTGGTGGTGTTCTCGCCAGTGAGTGCATGTGCTGCATGGTTAAACATTCTTTTGAAAAGCCCGTGAGAATCCACTTGCAATCTGTACTTGTGCATGCAAAAGTGCAGAGCAAGGGCTAGAAAGAACTGCAGCGGAGCACACACCCTGACCCGAGGTTACCTCTGGGGAGCGGCTGCAATGGGGAGTGGAAGAGATGTGGTCTCCTTTTTACTCTAGACACGCCTGAGTTGTGTGAAACCGTACGCAAGAACGTATTTGTGTGTTACACATTTCATACATATGTATGAATTTTTCAAAATAAGATTCTTAAACAAAAATAACGCGCCAGTAGAACAAAGGTGCGTCTCCGCAGACAAGCAGCTGCGTTTCTTGCAGCTGTGACTGTCGACCGCAGAGACCTCACAGTAACTCCCTCTTGCCCATCCAGGAATTGAGGGTGGAAAACGTGCTTTCTACGGCATCCCAGCGGGAGATTTGGAAAGTTGGGGGCATCTCGGGGATCGCTGCATTGGCCCACGCCCCCAACCGGTGCGTTTAGCGACGTCTTTACTTTTCACTGTGCGCGCCCCTCACCCAGCAAGCCAACGGGTGCCGATGCGGGAGGGTGCGGCAGCGACTGGGCGGGGCATCGTAACTCTCACCTCCACCTACTGCCCCACCCGCCCTCGCCCCCCCACCCCCTCCCGCGTCGGGGCGCCGGCCCGCCCCCTCCCCTCTGCGCGCAAACGAACCTCGCGACGCCGCGGAGCGCTGCGACGGGCGGGGGCCGGGCGAAGGAGGGGGTGGCCCGAGCCACCCGACTCTCTACCCGACTCTGCAGTTGTCTCCCGAGCGCGGGCTGCGCTGCCCGAGCCGCTGGGCTGGGGACGCAATAGCTAGCTGTTCGCTCCCGGGCCGGCTCCTCCAGGCGCTCGCAAGCATGCAGCGGGGGAGCAGGCGGCGCGTCCCGGGCCGCTGCTGATCCGGCCGGGGCGGCGGGAACCAACGCCTGCCGAGCCCCTCCCTCCTTGCCCCGGGGCCGACGAGCGGCTCCTCGGCACCCCCTCTTCGCCTGCAGCCCCGTCACGCAACCCCCCGCGGGCCGCAGGGGCTCATGCAGCCGCCAAGGTAAGCGAGGGCCAGGAGCGGGGTGGAACCGGCTCCGACCTCTCTGAGGCGCCTCTGACACTTGCCGGGGCCACCACACTGGTTGGGTCCTCCCTAACCCCACGTCTCATCTTGCTTCCATCTTGCCCAGATTTGGAGCTTCGCCGCGCCTCGATCGCTTTAGCTCTTGGCAGCAGTAAAGTTTTTGTGGTTTGGTATTTGCTCTTTTTTCCTAAAAGGCTCTCCCCAGGCAGCCGGCAGCACGCGTGGTTGGACAGTCCCGGCGAATGTCTCCACTGTGTGCGGGCTGGGAGCTCCTTTGCTTCTGCTTGACCCTCCTCCTCCCGGTAGCCAGGACGGAGCCGGTCACCCCGCTGTCCCGCCGAGAACCCCCAACTGGCCCGACCCGTCCTGCTCCCTCCTCCTGCCGCGCGCCGGCCTTTCTAAACCAGCTGCAGAGCTGCAGGACGAGCGCCGGCGCCCCGGGGCGTCGGCGCCGCGCTTAGTCAGGGCTCGGGTCCCAGCGGTCCTTTGCCTGGGAGCGCAGGTGCGCAGGAAAATGCGGGACTTGGCTTGAGTGCTAAGGGATAGGAATCCCTAGTGGCCCTGACATCCCTAAGTGGGTGATTGGGGCCTGCAGGCCAGGCAGGGATGATTATGCGCCCAGCTCTTGCCGCAGCTCATCCCAGGGAACCAGCTGGGGCAGGGGGACAGGTAGATTTAGGGGAATAAGCCCAGGTGGGGACGCTGGGATGCAATTCTTGATTGCATCCTGTTAACGTAATTGCATTGGATTTGCTCGGAGGTAGAATCAATTCCCCCAAATTGCGATTTTAATGGGGGCCTTCGAGCTGCTATTATGTAGTGTGGTTTCTGAAAGGCGTTGGATTTTATTTATTTTATAAATAGGGTGTCTTGCGGACGAATTAGGGGAAATCGCGCCATCTAGAGGAAATGGCGAGTTCCTTTTAGACTGCAAAGTTAGGTGATCTCTACAATAGGTGCGTCCTATGCCAGGTGGGGAGGCAGGAACTAGACTCTAAGAAAGACTAATTCCCTGTGTATCTACAGTCCCGCTGAGCCTGAGAGTCCGAGCTCAAGGCGCAGAATTGCAGGACGTGCTGAGTAGCAGGGTCGTGCCGTCACCTCAAGGAGATCCATCACTTTCTCCATCTGGCTTTAGGATCCTCCAGCAGAAATATAACATAAAATGTTACCTGCTGGTAAGAGGGTGTCTGTTCTTCAGGCACCTGTGGCAGAAATCTGGAAAACCTATGCACGAAACTTGCTCTTCTCCCGTCCATCACAGAAGAGTGAGTTTTCAGGCGAATCTTGAGCCATGATCCCTGGAAACAAAAATAGCTGTGATCTGAAGGGCAGCCGAAGGAGAACTGGGAAAGGGTCTCTTACCAATTTGCACAGGAACCGTGTGGTGTGACCAAAATGGCATTTTTGCACTTACAAAGAAGAGGTTTACCACTGTTCCACCACCACAGCAGGTGACAGGCAAGCCCCCTTTATTAGAGACATGCTCTCCAATTTACAATGAGGACAGACTTTGCTGGATGTCAAGCAGAGCGGAGGAAGGCTCTAGGTGGGGCACCCACACGTCCAGGCACCTCCACGTTCTCTGTGGCTGAATTTTGCTGCCACCCTCCAGACCAGATGGTGTTAGCCATGAGCTGTGTTCTCTCTGTTTGGAAAGGAACCTTAGTTTCTTGTAGATTAGTGTCACATTCTGCTTGTGGTGAGGACCCTGCCCCGTGAGGCCCTCTGAGTTTTGGTGGCAGTAAGAGAGGAGGCTAGGAGAAAAGCCTCCTTTTCTCACTAGCCCTGCTCCCGTCATTCCTTCCCGGGTGACAGACCGGAGCTCACTCTGGACAGACATGGAGAGTGGTAGATGGCTTGTGTCCCACCCTGCAAGCTGTCTCAAACTGTATCTCCATTTGCAGGTGTTTATTTAGTAACCAGATTTATGACCAAAAAAGGGTCTCGAAGTAACCTGGCATTTTTTCAAGGAGCGCTTCTCAGACCTTTGCTGAGAAACCTCTGTCTGCCTTCTCCTTCCAGGCCTCCTCAGGGCACAACTCCCTGCCTCCCCAGTGTGCGTAGTAATGCAGAATGGAGGTGTGAGAATCTCCTATTTAATATGCCTCTCCGGCCACCCAGTGGAGGATCGAACACAGGCATCCTTAGGTGAGGAGACGCAAAAGAAAATGAATAGGTACTGAGTGAGCATCCCTAGCAATGGGACAGGGAGTTTTTTGAGCCAGGCTCCCAGTGTTCCTGCATGTCTTGGTGTTTCTGTTTCTCAGAACAAGAAACTGATGCCCAGAGAGGCGAAGCAGTACAGCCCAGGGTCTGCGGAATTAAAGTGCTGTCTCCCCTATAGCCTTACTGCCAAAGGAATTAAACTCAAGCACTGGCTTTTACCATGTGTGGTCCCCAAATTTGGTTATGCCTTAGGAGGTACAATCACCGATCTCTCCAGAAGTCTGCCATCCAGAAAAAAGGGAAGGGACATTCCCAAGTGAAACTGAGCCTAAACAAACGTATTATCAGAAACCAGTGCAGGCTCATTAGAATCTGTTATGTTGATGAAATGAAAAGGTACCACTCCTTAAAGATCTTTGTTCTAGAACTTGACTTATATCCCAAGGAGAAGTTCAAATCACGTTTAAGTGCCTGTGGTATTCCTGTGGCTCTTTAGGAGATGGCTTTGCTTTTCAAACAACATCATTGCTTAGTCATTCAACAAACTGAACATAAGTTTAACCTGAAGAAGGGAGGTCCAGGTCTTCCCACTTGCCTGGTATCCAGCCCCATCCAAATGACAGGCACTTCTTTTTTCTTATTTTAACCAAACGAGAGGTCAGTGCCGGCCTCCCTTCCCTTAGCTACAGAGCTGTGAAGGAGCAATAAACAGGGCAGTGGAAAAAACTAAGGACTGCCTCACCCAAGGTGCATACAAGGTCAGGCTCACCTGTGGACACGATGAGGTTCCTGATGGCATCGCCTCACAGGCCCAGCGCTGCTCACCATCTCTCACTGCCGAGTTTGGCAGGCCGTTTGGCCCCGAAACAGGGGATTCCTGGGAGTTAATATTGCTTTACATCAGCCAGAGCAGCTAAAATAGTGTGATATTAGATTTCAACATACTGATTTTACAATGCTTCCCTCACTACCCTGAAGCACACCTGGTTTGGGATCTTCGGTGTCTCGAGGTCATATGGTAAAAGAAAGCCAGATGCCAGTCTCGTCCATGCTGTGAGGATTTTACATTGCTTTTATGCTTCTCTGTTGAGAGCATTTTTAGAAAGGATACCCCTAAACTCCAAGTGCCTGATTTCTTTGTGAGTATATGGATTCTATTGGCAGTCGGGCTGACTTTGGACCTGACAGGGAATATATTATCCCTCTGAGCCCGGGCCAGGCGTTGGTGAGGGCAAAGCAAAGCCAAGGCAAGATGGTGCCCAAGCCCTCCCTACCAGGGTCAATGACCAGTCTCTAGGGGCAGAAGCCTATCTAGCTTTGAGTTTGAGGAGTGCTCTAAATAGCTTATGGTGTGAAGGGACTGCAGTGAATTGCAGCTGTAGATAGGCTTACTTCAGTGTCTTGTGGCATAGTACTTACCTGACAGTCAGGGGCTTTTAAGTTCAGGCAAGTACTATATGAAGACTTGACCTAAATATATACCATTTAGCATCCAAAAAAAAGAAAGAGAATTATATAACTATTTTAACTTGCTAAACTTTTAGGGGGATGAGAGAGGTAATTCAGGGGAACTTAACATGTATGCGTTTGTTTATTTCTGAAAAACAGTGTATCTCTAAACATATTCCCATTTCTAACGCATGACCCCTCATTGTACATACAAGGCATAGTGCTCGACCAACAACAATAACAACAACAAAAGCCCCGGGTGAACATGAGAAGTCGCTTAACGTCCCTGCGTCTCAGTCTCCTCGTTTCTGAATTGGAGACGTGCATGCCCATCACACAGTCGAGACGACTCTGCAGTTCAGTTACGTAGGAGATGTTTTCTCGTAACAGGAGCTCACCAGAACTTGAGTATTACCGATGATGCACTGAGAACCCACCAGAAGTCAAGTTTGTCTAGGAGTCCTTGGGGAATTCTGCGTATTTCACCCCCTGGTAGACACTCTCATAGTCCAAACAATGGTTCCTATCCATGATATAAAACTAATATTGGCAACTACTTATCAACACTCTCTCTATGCCAAACATCTGCACTAAGTGGTCTATTATCGTATTTACTCGTTTAATCCCCGTGAGAACCCTCTGATGAGCTGAAGTGTGTCCCTGTCTCACAGGTCCAGAGTCTCTGTTCAGGCTGCATGTTCTCAGCCAGAGTTCTCTCCTGCCCCTCAGTGTAAAAGTGAAGAAACCCTCTCAGCCTCCAACACATTTTTAAAAGGAAAGCATGGAGGTAGAAGGAAAAATCCCATAAACACATTTGTTCTTTCTGGATTGGCACTCTTCCCCATCTCCCATCAACGGGGGATCTTCTTTACTTCATCTTTGCATAAGCCATTCTAAACAACTTTGAACTTGATAAATAACTTGGTTATCTGTTCCTATTGCTAAATGTCTGTGGTATTTGTGCTTGGCACCAAATTGTTCATTAATCCAAATACTCCAGCCTTCTGCTGGTTGAGAGACACAGAGACTCACTGTCAGTTCAGACACTTGCCTTTTGGTGCATAAATGGTTCCAAGCTGGTTTTTCTCCCAAGAACTTACTGGAATAAGGAGAGGTAAACACTAGGTTGTCTGTTCTCCGTGACAGGCACCCAGTGCATCTTGATATGGGGATACCCAGAAGCCACCGTAAAACAAGAGGTTACTGAAGTGCTTTTTAAGGTGCGGTTTCAGATATGTGGAAGTATTACTGGGGATTATTACTGAAGAGTTCATGCCGACACTGAAGCACAAAATGTCACTCCTCAAATAACATTCCCCACTTGCTCAGCAACATGTTCACTTGGCAAATTCAAAAATGTTACAGACGAAGCTCCTCAGAGTCAGATGTGGGCAAGACCAGTTAGTTATACAGCCAACACCAGTTCACTGGATTCCCTAGACGCATGGGATCCCTTGAGCTAGAAGACCGCCCCCCAGGCATCCAAGCCATGATTCTGCAGATTGTAAAGCTGAGGGTCTAGAGATAGGGTAGGACACCCGGGGCCACAGAGCTGGAGGTAAATCGCCCCATATCTCACATCTCTTTCTCCGTATCTACTGCAGTGTCTAGAAGTCTCCATCTCAACGCTGACAGTTAAGCAATCCAGAATGCTACCGCTTTCATCCATGGCTTTGGAGGCAGAAGAATTTGCAGGCTCGTAGACCAGATAATAGATGTGCTCTGGAGTCTCAGACAGGAGGCTCAAGAGGGAAGTAAGAAAAGGAGACTTTTGTATATGAAACTCCAGTTAAACACTAGTTTAAAATCCCAGTAGGGAAAGATGCGAGAGGTACCAAAAGAGAAAATATGGCTGCTCCAGGAGTTTACTGAGAAACGCCAAGGTGGAGAAGGAGAGGTGTGAAAAGATAGAAGTGGGGGAGAGCTTAATCAAACGCAACCCCAGAAATTGTTACAGGTCACCAGGAGGGCTCCAACCCAGCCTCAGTCGAGGCTGGGGGAACAAAAAGGGACTCCTCGCTCTGTTCAGAGCAAGAGGATGAGCATATAGATGGAGTAGGGTTAACAGAGGCAGAGAGAAGACCAAATATTCCTGTGCCTGGGAAGGAGTTGGTGAGCTCATTAGAGATGGCGTAACAGCCAAGAGTCGCCCAGACTTACTACCAAAATCATCTGGGTGACTTCTAGCAGGTTACCTGCCTTCTGCAGTGGAATTTGGGATAAGTATGAGTTGTCTTACTTCCAAATGAGAAGGGACAGAATTAGCGTCTTTAAGTGGGAATTGATGTCCTAGAGAGGCTGTAGCCATTGAAAGGCATTTGGCATCCCTCGTCTGGACTATTTTTTATATAATTCTGTCTTTACATCTCTGACTGCTTAGGTCATGGCTTAGGCCATGATGGAAGGGTTCATAGGACTGTTTACCTGAGAAAGAAAAAGTAGGAAATATCCCCTGGGGAGGGAGCAGGCAGGAGGTTGCTAATAGTTTTTGGTAAAATGATAAGTAGGCTTGATGGATTGATTGATTTTTTATGTGCTTCTGTCCTGGGACCATCTGGAGGGAAGGGACCAGTGGTAATTAAAGGTGGTAGTGATACCTAGCGGCCAAAATGAGCAACTGTCCTTCCACACCAGCCCTGCGCTCAAAGGCATACACGCCGGGCCCCTTGCCCACGAACGGAACCCACCCATGTAGGTAGGGTCATTTTTAACAGTCACTGTGGTGGAATACATACTAAAACCTAATATCAGCAAACACTTTTTAAAGTCCCAATTAACTGGACAAAGCACAACACACTTTCTGAAAAAACACCATGAAACCAGGCCAATCTGTGAGCATTCTTTGAGGAGGTAGAAACAGGCTTGGAGACCAGGGAGAAACCCAAGGGTGAATTATGTTTAAACTTCCAAAATTCCTTCTGACAAAAGTCCATCCCCAGGGTCATTTATGATAGTAAGTTGTTCCAGAGTGTGGGGGGAATCGCCACAGATCGGAATTGCCCTTAGAGACGGGAAACCAAAAAATAGGATAAACAGGTACTTTTCTGGATGAATAATTATAAACAGCGGGGATCCCCAGGGATCACTCGTGCTCCCAGACTTAGTTTAAATGTCATATTTCATCTGAAGGAGAGAACGCTTAGCTGGTTTCAGGCCTGTGGATGAACTAGAGACTCTGCAGAGAGATGGCACCCACACGGTGATACACAGCAGAAGCTTAGGCGTCAGCAAGAAAACGCGTATTAAGCTTTTGCAGGGGCCAGCCTCAGTTAATGCATTTAGGAGAACATAATCCAAATTACAAGAAAATGGACTCTGTCCATTCTGTTTACATCCAGAAAAGGGATCCTGGAGGAGTCTTTGCAAAATGTTTGTTTGATAAAGGCCACGCAGGACCAAGTGTTCAGAAGGCATCTACCACGGGGCTCAGGCTACAGTCTTGGGGAGAAAGCGTAAGTGGTCAGACTATATAACAGGAGCTGTTTGTCTGAAGTCAGCTACACTTTGAGTTACGTGAGTTTCTTTGGCAAATGAAATGCTGAGTTCCAAAACCCAGTGTTTCAAGAATTTCTTATTCTCGCAAAGAGTTCGGGAGTTGTCAACAAGCCGGCTGCTTTGGCCAGCGTAGACAGGTGCCTCCAGGCCAACATAACCCCACGCTGCTCGTAGGGGGCTGGATTTCTCTTGATAGTCTAAACTGTGCAAAAGCCAAATCTCCACTTTTGTGATGTCCAAGTTCAGCTGCACACATTTCTCCTCATGAGAAAAAAAGCCCTTGGCCTTACCTCTCCCACATTATCTGCTTCTGCCATGAGAATTGTTTCTCCTCCCCAAATGACAGCCAGTGAATCCCCTCGCAGGAATGCTGGAGAGCTCCAGTGGCAGGTGCCCCTCCCAAATGGTATGATCAGCCTGCCCCTTACAGATGAAGAAACTGGGGTGGTAGAGACCAGAAGTCTTGCTGTCCAAGGTTTACTCTTGGGCCAGGGCAGGGCTGGACGGGGCTGCTTTCAGGTCTTTTGAAATCACACAGCCTCTCTGCTGTATTCCCAACCTGCAGGTGCAGCTGCAGTGGTGGTGGTGGCGGTGGTGGCGGTGGTGCATTTACAGCTGGGATACGAACAGGTCCCTTCTCTCTCATTAGCAGGAGGGTTTAGATTAGCTTGTGAAAGGCAACCTCCAGTGAATGGTGTTAACTGGTGGGCCTGGAAGATGCCTCTGTGCAGCCTAGCTCTGTGCCTGCCTCAGTGTGCCAGGGCTGCCCTGGGGTCCTGAAGATTACGCATCGCTGAGTCTGGCCCAAGGATGGGCCAGTCTGGAGAGGAATGCCATTTGAGACCTGGACTTCCGTGGGCAAACCTACAACATTTTGCACACCGGGGCTTCAGACGCAGCTCAGTTTAGGGGCCTGATGATCAGACAGAGCCTGTTAGACCGAGACCTAAACATTACAGGAAATGCGGTGGCAGCCTAACTGTAGAGGCTGGTGGGCAGGTGTTGGCACAGCCTTTAGTCCCAAGGGAACAACAGCTTCCTTGTGCCCCGTGGCACAGCTGGCAGAGGCCTTAGTGGCCTTTCGTACCCGTTTTGCAGAAGACAGGTTCAGAAGCGTTCCTGCTCTGGCCTGCGTCTTCACAGACACAGGGCCGTCTTCCTTTGCCCGCAGCTCGCTCCTCCGAGGAGGCTCCCTCCTGGCAGGCAGAGAGCCCTGCAGCCTGTGTGGCCTCCAGCAAGTGAGGACTGTGATAGTGCTTAAGAGAAACATCTAAATTGGATAAAAACTCAGAATTCTTTTCCAAAGAACCAGATGAATAGGCTTGGAAGTGACGTGAGGGGGGCCAAAGGAGGAATTGGTTTGACTAAAAACACTTGCTCTGGCCTATTTGTATTCCATCCAAAAGATGTTTCTCAGGGGAAGCTGCCAGTCTCTTAAATATCCCAGGAGCAGCAGCAGAAGAGCTGTAGGGCCTAGGGGGAACCTCGGGGAGGAGACATTTTCCTCCCAGAAAAAGGAGCAACCGAGTGAAAGGAAGTCATCACCCTGATGCCCTCCAAAGAGCGGCCTTCGTGCCAGGGTCCTGGGCACCGCGAGGACCGCTTTATCCACACCTCCTCTGGGGTGGCAGCGGCCCTGCCCCCGACAGGCTCGCAGGCCCCCAGCTCGGGAGCACTGCCCGGACCAGTCGTCTGGAAGCAGCCTGGAGGGGATGCTGGAGGCAGCCGAGCCCAGACAGGGTGGGTGGCCCGGGACAACGGCGGGCAGGCCTCGAGGTGCGCTTGGGGCTGAGGTCCCTCAGGCCATCCTGCCTAACCCCGGACAATTGGGAAGCAGATTTTTCAGCCTCTCGCGCCGGGGGACACTTGTGAGAGAAATGAGCGGCTTCGGGACGACAGTCTAGTTGGAAAGGGGACCTGGGGTTCGTCTCCAAACGCAGTCTGTACTTGGATTGGATGTTTATGGGGAAGAGTAAGGGCGTGTTGCCACTCTTGCGCTCTGCAGGGCTGGCGGGCCGGGCGAACGAGCCCTTTCTGCGTAGGGAGCCGCGCGCGCCCTGCGTCCCGGGATCCCCCAGGTCCCCGGGGCTAGTGCCGCAGCCGGAGCGTCTAGGTCCCCGCCCAGCTTCCCCACCCCTAGCGGGCGGCGCTGAAACCCGAGCGCCAGGGGGCGGGCAGCGCAGCGGCGGGGGCGGCGGAGCAGCGCCGACATTGGAGGGGACCTCGTGATGGATGGCGAGGGAGGGGCGCGCGGGGAGGGGGCGCGCCGGGCGCCCGCGGCCGAGGGGAACCGAGCCGCCCGGCTCGCTGCTCCCGCCGGCGGAGCGAGGCTGCGCTTTCTCCGCAGCGTGATTGATTTTCTGCTTTTCCTCTAAACTCTTCTTCTAGGGAGAGGCTAGTGGTAACAGGCCGAGCTGGATGGATGGGTATGGGGAGAGGGGCAGGACGATCAGCCCTGGGATTCTGGCCGACCCTCGCCTTCCTTCTCTGCAGCTTCCCCGCAGGTAAGACATTGCCCGGGGAGCGCCCCCCGGGGGATCCCGCCTCCCATTTCCACGGGTCTTTGTTTCTCCCGCGCCCCACCGAAGGCGCGTGGGATGCTGTGGGGACCGGTGGGGAGGGGGTGCTACTGAGGCTGCACTGAAAAGGGGCTGGACGTGGAGGTCACTTGGGCCAGAGGTGCCCCCTTACGAGAATGGCGGGGGGGGGGGGACCAGGGACGCGTACCTTCCAGGCCCTGGCGGAGGGGGTGAGGGGGTGGCACCGTCTCGGAACCAGGGGCACTTTCCCCAGCTCCTCACCCACCAGTTTGCAAACCTGCTGGTGCCCAGGGGTGGACCCGGGGCCGCCCCCGAGTTTCTAGCCAAGTCCCCGACACCCCCTCCTGTGGGACCCCCGGCCCGGCCCCACGCTGGGAGCCCAAGGACTGGGCTCAAACCAGCCCATACTCCTGTTTGATAACATCCCGCGTCGCCCCCTGTTTGTTTTTATTGTGTCAGAAAGGGAGAGAATTTCAGAATTAAAGCTGAAAAAGCCCATCTGTTTCCAATGAATCCCCCATAGTTTTTCACAATGTTTTTGGCAGATCGCTGCTTTCAAATTCCTCCGAGCCCGGACCTCTTGTTTTTGTTGGGGGAAGGGAGACCAACTCCACAGAGAAGCATTTGTTCGTTCCCAAACGCTCCAGTTTCTTGACTTTTTTTTTTCCCCTTTTGGGGGGGGAGAGGGGGGAGGCACGAAACTTAAATCCCTGCTCTGTTTTCTTTATAATGTTTCATAAAACTTTATTTCATTTTTGCCATATGCTACTCACAGCTGGGAAACGCCAGTTAAACCCTTTATACCCATTTTTCTCTTGCTAAAAATACAAATAAACCTAGTGTCACGGGCCAAAGGGTCCCCGTTGCAAGGCGGAATCTCCAGGCCATTGCCATTGTGTTGTAGGGGTCTGAGGTGCCTTGCAAAAATGCAACTTTGTTTCTCTCTGCAGCCCAGTGCGGATGCACAGCCCCCCATGCACCACTGAGCTTTGCAAGAAAGGACTTGAGTTAGACTGGGATGGGGTTGTTTTGTTTGCTCCTCAGCCAACTGGGTTTCAGGAACTGGCAGAACTGGGCCATCCAGGCTACAAGTTGCGGCTCCCCGCAGGCGGACCATGCAGGCAGCTAAGGGGCCAGGGATCAGTTTACCTTCTGCCCCAGCCCTGCTTCGGGTGCCCCGGTGCGCCCTGCGGATCCAGCGCGCCCAGCTCACGCTCAGCAGCGGCATCTCCAAGGGCGCCCTGACCTGCTCCCAGCACTGGATTTCTTTGGGGAGGCCCAGGCTTCCTGTAACACAAGGACCAGAGAAGGGGGCGGGGGGTGTCAGTGCCCCAAAGAGCCTTTGGACCTCCTGTGTCCTCGCATACCTGGGAATATTAAAACTCCCACCGTGGGTCAAGCAGCAGAGTGTCCTACTCGCCGTACCGCTGCCCCTTTCTAAGGCAGTTTGTCCATCTACTGAGAGGTCTAGCCAAAAGGCTGATTTGGTTCTGTCCCAGGAACTAAAAAATATATAATTACAAGTGACCCTCTCCTTTAAAAGGAAGTTCGCGTTTTGCAGAACAGGCGTTTGCAATATGCGTGCATCTCAGCTTGGCCTAGATAAAGATCCAGCCCATTGGAAGTTTTATCAGATGGGTTGATAAATGGCTTTTGTCCCTTGGCTGCCGTGGGGGATGTGATCTCAGCTCCAAGCTGAAATTGAGAAGGGGGGCTTAGAGGCCCTTAAAACAACACCTTCCTGCTCTTAAAGTGGCAGCGCTTGTTAACTTCTTGGGGAGAGGGAGGAAAGGAAGGGCTGACAGAGTACTCAGGGGCGGGAGGGAGCTGGGAGGGCTACTGGTGGTGTTTTTGTTTTTGTTTTTGTTTCATTTCTCCATATTTAAAACTTTAAAGTATCCCCCATAGTCTGGGGAAAGCTGGTGGGTTATGTAATTCACAACCCAAATTCCATCACTTTTGTTTCCAAGAAGCCCATTTCTTTTTGGCTTCGAGGCTGGTAACTCAAACCTGGCAGATAGAACAGATAGCTGCAGTACTGTCATGCCAGCTGGCTAATGTTCCTTCTAATTTGAGGCCTTAACAGCCACATTTAGTCAAAATTGCCCACCTTGCTGAAAACTGAGCTTTCAAGATCCCCAAACTCAATAGACTGGGGGCTCCGAGAAGTTGCATGCTCAAGAAACCTGGGTCAGGAGACAGTTTCTTAAGGCAGAGATGAAATGGGCCATTTCCACAACAAAGAGATGGACTGTGATATTCTTCGATGCATTGACAAGGGTGGGGGCGCTACCCTGGGGCTAAGTCAGAGAACCCGAAGGTCTGGGGGAGAGCAGAGTGGACGTTAAAGGAAAAAAAAGAAAGCTCTGGCAAGGGCGAGGCACAGGGACATTCAGGGACCCCTTGTGCCACGGCCTCTCCGCTGAAAACAGGTGGCCTGTGGCCCCAGCAGCCGCGTGAAAGCATCGGTTTGTTCGATGCAAGTCAACTTGAATGACTGCCAGGAGTAAACTCAGGGGAGTGCAAATTAAATTGGACGTAGTTATGTGGAGAAAGATGCCTTAATTTCTGCTAGACTGAGAGGGTTTGTGTCACTCAGGAGTGTTTACATGTACTCATTTGACGTCTATGGCGCACCTACTGTGTTCCTGACTCGAGTGACATTGGGGGCCCTCATCTGAGCAAGGCTGGCATCTGCCATCAGGGAACAGGAAAGGGGCTCTGTGGTGTCCCATACGCTGTGAACGTGTCTGCATGGCCAATTCTACATCTTTAGCAGATGGACAGAGAGCAGCCACATCTTGCCGAGGGGCACCAGGGCAGGAAAGGCTTCTTAGAATAGTCTTCCACAAATAGTATCTGCTTCAAAATACAATTAATAGATACTTTTAAAACTATGAACCCATTAGGACTTCTTAAAACAGATTTTTTAAGAGAAACCTATCCAGGGCCTATGTTGTCGACATGTTGGCATGCTTCCCATAACTGCATATGGATGCTATATTCGGGCATGGAGGTTCTCAAAGTGTGGTCCTTGGATGAGCCCCATCTGTCTTCCCTGGGCGCTTGTTAGAAATACAAGTTCTGGACCCACCCCAGACCTGCTGGAGCAGATACTCTGGGGTGGGACCCTGTGGTCTGGACTTTAGAACAGGCCCTGCAGAGGGTTCTGATGCAGGTCCAGGTGTGAGGACCGCTGTTCTGAGAATTCCTGCCCTGCGGCCATTCTTTTGTCTTCATTTTTCCCCCTGTACTTGTAAACTGCAGCTGTTTTTAAAATGTTAGTCCTCGGTGGGGAAACTGAGGCCAAGGCCCTCTGTAGTGTGCAGGCGCGTCTGTGTTGTTACTGAGATGAGACTATTTCTCTCAGAGCCGTTCTTCAGAAACGTGCAAACTGGGACTGCCTGCCACATTATTGCCCTCCTGGTAGGACTTTGTGTCCCAAAGCGAGAGAATGAAATGATGTCCAGTTGCAAGAGCCAATTGGCAGCAGTGCCAACCAGGAGGCTGGTGTGTGACCACCCCCCCACCCCCACCCCCCGCGGGTCTGCAGGAAAGAGCCCTGCCTCCAAGGGAGAATGGAAGGTAAAGCCCTGTGGACTGTCAGCCCCTTAGGCCCAGAGGGCGAATAGGATACTAAGGAGAGCCAGTCTGGCCTTCCAGGAAGCCTCTCTGCGAGGTTGGAGACATTGCCAGCAGTCACCCCAAAGCTCAGAGAAGAACTGGGAAGCAGGGGTCCATGAACATTCCATGAGATGGGGAGGAGAAGGTCCCAGGACCCTCTGAAAGTGAGAGCGTGGGGCGGGGCCAGTTTACATGTCGGGGGCATGTGGCCCCTGCTGAAAATCCTCTCTTTAGTCAATAGTGCAGAGCCAGCCCAACAGAACTGGGCAGAGAACCCCAGCTTTGTGTCTTGGTTGAGCAGCGAGGAACCGTGCTGGTTCGATACGTGGCCAGTTCAGTCTGACCGAAACTGAAGGCACCGTCTCTTCTTGGGTGACCAACCCATCTGAGTTTACCTGGGACTTTTTCTAGTTTCAAAACTGAAAGTCCCATCCCCTGGACTAATCCCCGGCCTGTGTTCGTTAGGGACCCCATGGGCCAGGACCGTGAAGGCTGGTCACCTGGGGCTGGGCCTCTGGCCTGTCCTGCTTGTTCTCTTTGCCACTTTGCTACGAGCAGCCGTCTAGCCCCAGGACCTGCTTACCTGTGCCCCCGCCCCTACCAGGTTGCCAAATGAATTGCGATCTTTTCTCCAAAATAATTTTTTTCTGGTTATAAAGACAGTACTTATTTTTAAACCTACAGGCTGAAAATGATTAGTAAGACAATGTAAACAACCCACATTCCACCCTCTCGCAGGCAACTATCACTAGTGAACATTCATGAACGTCCTTCGAGACATAATCTCTTTATATTGTTCTCTCCAAAGTATGATCATTTGAAGGAGAACACTAATTTTTAATTCTTAAAGCTCTTCCATTTACTGAGTGGCCACAGTGTACCAGGCACTCTGCCAAATGCATACTGACCACGTCAGACCATCACGCCTTCCTGGTAAACAGCATCATTCCCACTGTACAGATGAAGAAACAGAGGGTCTGAGAGGTGGCCTACAGCTTGTTAGCAGCAGAGCCAGAAGTAGAAAGAACCCAGACCCCCACCCTTTTCCCTGCAGCTGATTTTGCATAGACACTCATTGAATTGACTGTGTAGTATATTAGACTTTTTGCTGTGAGCAGATACGGCTTTAAGGTGGGGGAAAAAATAAGGAACAGGCTTTGGAGATAGGTGGTAGCAGAATGAAGAACGAGCACGTTTTCCCTGGATCCAGCATTCTTTCCTCCTCCCAAGGCTCCTCTCTGCTCCCGTTCCGTCCCTGGCTTAGCATTCCAGAGAAGATGCCACCCAGCCACAGGTGGGGAAAACCAGTTGGCAGGGCTGTCGCTGTGCAAAGTTTCCTGAGTCAGATTCTGTCTTCTGGGCTTGGCTTATGTATTCATCTCAGGCACCATCTCACCCAAGCAGTCAGAACACCAGGACGCCTGTTGAAGCTGTCCATCCCTCTGCGCCCAGGTCCCCGCAGAAAGGAGCCCATTCTTGCTCCCCACGCTACGGAATGTCCCATGATCACAGGCTCCCCCTCGTGTGTGTGCCCTGGGCACGTGCCCAGCTGGCCTGCCTTTGCCCTCCCACTGCAGGAGGAAGGTGGAGGAGGAAGGCCTGCCGGCGGGTGGTGGTGACGGAGAAAAGCCACTTCAAATGAGTGTTGACCTGGAGTGGCCAAGCAGATGAGCCCAGGGCTGCTGGAGGCAGAGCCAGGATGGAAAATTCGCATCTCTAGAGCTAGCCCTAGACTCAGGAAAATGGGTTATGCCTCGCCTCCAAGCAGAAAGACTAAATTGCCCACCTGCAAGCCTCCATTATATCTGAAAAGTGATGTCTGTCTTTGCCCATAACCAGCCTCTTGTGGAACCCTGGTAGCTTAGTTCCGCGTCTAAGCCAGGATGGTATGGAAATGGAATCCCGTGCCCGGCCCTTGCCCACCAAGGGGCCCTGCTACCCAGAGAAGCCCTCAGCTGCCTGACTGGCTGCTCTGTTTGCCGTTGATCTGGCTCTGTGCGGCCCCGGTGGGAGCTGGGGGAGGGTGTCCGGTTTGTAAGCCGAGGTGTGCCCTCTTCCTTGGCACTCAGCGTGCTTTCTTGCAATAACTTGGCATGTGTGGAGGCTGGGGCAGAGCAGCCTTGGCTGGGTGTGGCCAGGGGGCAGTGCCTATTGCCTCAGCCACCTCTGCCCACACTTGGCAGGGAGTTAACCCCTAGCTCCCCAAGCCACCCTCCTCCCCTTCCTGGCTCACTGGAGATTCTCTGAGACAGTTCCTTTTGCCTCACCCTTTTCTCCTGTAAGCCAGTTAAGCCTCCGGAAATTTCCCGGGGCCTTCCACAGGTGGGAGACATGATGGAGCCCCGGTCTAGGTCAGTTCCCTGGGACAGTCTTTGTCTACACTGGGGAGGAGAGTCTTTTCAGAAAGGTGATCAGTTCTGCCTGCTTGTAGGTTAAGTAAGGAAGTGTCTGCCGAACCTGGTGAAAAATCCAGCCCCCACCCCCCATCCCCCGTCACCTGGGTGTGTTCCTTTCTGTGTCTGACGCCAAACACCTGCATGTTTACGCCGGGAAGATGGAGTGACATTCCTACAAGAGAGACACAGGCAGGCGGCCTCAGGCATCTGTCAAGCAAGGAGACTCCCAAATACTGCCCAGGCCAGAGTTAACCAAATATTGGCCCTAGATCAGTTTGCTGTCCCCGCCTAGACTCAATACTAAGGGACAGGAGATGGTGGAGAGTGGTGGCCCATTGCTCCTGTTGCTGCTGGGTCTCACACTGGCTGAGGCAGGTTGGCCCTCCAAACAAAAACCACACAGCATCCGTCTGCAGAGGGATCTTAGCACGGGGGTGGCGAGTGGGTGTGGAGGGAGTGCAAAGCCATGAGGGACCACGGGGGCACACGGAGTCGCAGGAAGTGGTGCCCCCCTGGAGCCGGAGGGGAGGCGGGGAACAGGTCGCTGAGGAGGGGTCCCTGCCTGGCTATCTCAGTACTCTGGAGTGTCACCAGTGATGCTGAGGGGGAGCAGGGCCACTGTCCAGTCGTGGTGATAGAAATAGCCTGGGGACATAAGGTTCACCCGTGTGCACCTCCAGCCTTCCCTTCTCCATCCCATGCCCTCTTGTGGTGGAATCTAACAGGGCGCCTGGCGGGGTCCCAGCTCCACACAGTGGAGGAAAGTAGAGTGAAGCTCGGGACAGTCACTCCCTAATGGGCACAGCTGGCACTCAAGGCTCTTGTGTCTGGCTCCACGCTCACCAGCCAGCACTTAGCCCCCGGCCAACCTCAGCCATGCGGGAGGCGCCTTGTCTTTCTGGGGCCTTGTCCGGGCCTCCCCCGTCAAAATCCCATTGCCCTTCCAGAGCTGATTGAAATGCTACTTCCCTGATACCGTCTCCAGCCTCCATTCTTCCATCTTTGCTGTGTTTTAGTACTGAAATGAAACTCGTTTGCTCTGCATTCTGGAAGTTTCCGTGGCACACTCCACCTGAGCACAGGAGCTCGCTGGGTCTTGTTCAGGAACAGCACGAAGCGTAGTGCCCGGCACGGCGTCGCGTCTAGAACTTCCAGCCAGTCACGCAAGTTGCCGTGCAGAGGCCGTGGGGTTGCACGCCCCAGCTTGGACACGGGGATTGGGCCCAAACTGAGCTTTACCCCTTTAAGAAGAAGCAGGTTTTTCTGTTTCCTGGCTCGCCCCACCCCTCCTACCCGGCATCTGAAACCTGATCTAATCCCTTTGCACGCGGGTAATTTATTGGTCTATTGGGCTTTCCTTGGTGGCAAATTGCATTGTCTTTATTCCTGGGTTCAGGCTGTGGAGCGGCTCACCACATTCCTAAGACTCCTTTCTCAGGGCCCGTCCCTCACACCCCCTCTGCGCGCAGCCAAATACGGTTTATTGGGCTGCTTTGTCATGCAAACAAGGCGGTAATAATCAGGCTATTATTCTGAAAGATTGGGCTTGATTAACAGTTCAAAGGAGGTCTCTGAAAGCTGCTACCGCAGCTCTGGTGCACTCTGGTGGGTAAATATTTTCATCCTGCCTGGGATGGTGCAGCGGGTACTCCCGGCTCCCTGCCTCCCACTTTCTGTTTCCCAGGGGCACTGGGTGGGTGTGATTTCTCTCTGCCGTCTCCGTCCGTGAGGGAGGGAGCCTAGAGCGCACCTCCCCCAAATGCGAAACGTTATATATGCGGGGTGCCATCGAGTGAGGAGTGTGGGAGCCAAGGATTCTGGGACAAAAGTGGGGGCCCCAGCTCTCAGGGGACTGAAGGGCAGGAGGTGGCACTCGAGCTGGGGTATCATGGATGACAGACAGTTCAGGCAGGCCCACAGAGCGGCCAGAGGGCGAGGCCAAAAAACGACACGGGGGAGCCCAGGGGCTCTTTTCGATAATACCGGTTGGTAACCTCGGAGCCTTTTCTGTGTGGCTCTACAAGAAGGTTCGAGGTCCCCGGAAAGTCCCGGGGAGGCAGGTGTGGGTCCACAGCAGGAGCGTCCCAGAGCAGCGGGGACCAGCCCTGCCCTGGCAGGACTCAGTGGCAGCAGAAGCCAGATGGCCACCAGGCAAAGCTACAGGCAGATTTCCTGCCTTGGGGGCTGGCTGCAGGTAGAAACCAGTGACCTCTGGTGTCCCTCCGGCCCCGGGTTTTAAAACTGAGGCGCATCTTGAGAAGGCAACACAGAGGCGAGTCACAAAGCGATCCCTAGGGCTCTTGATAAAGTTCATTGCACAGAGGAGCGGGGACCTCTGGCCTTCGCTGCACGAGCCAGGAGCCAATCGGTCTGATGGCTGCTCAGGGTTTAGTGCACCCCTAGTAAGTGCAGGGAACTCTGAGCATGGACGTTGCCTGCATCCTACCCTTCCCCCGGGGCCAGCCGCTTCAGCGTGGCCTCTGGGTTCTCCTGCTTGTCCCCCTGTAGCTAATTCCCAAAGGGCTGTCTCAAGAGGCCTGGGTCAAAACGGAAAACATATCGGGCTTCAAAGGAGCCTAAGTTGCTGTTCGCACCTTTGCGTTTCCCTGGGCCTCTGGGATACAGCCCTGGCCCAGAGAGCCATCCCTGCCAGAGGACACAGTGGCTCAGATGGAAATGGAGCCTCGGAAGAACATCGTATTTCCAATCAATTTCTCTCATTCCCTGGCGCTGACCTTATTGGCTGTCTTGGATCCATCGGGAGGTGGCTGAAGGGCCAGAAGGGGCTGCTTAGCTGTCTGCAGGAGCCAGGCGGGAATGAGACGGCTGGCTGCCTTCTGTCAGGCCAAAAGCACCAAGGTGGCTCGCTCTGCAAAGGTGCTCGCACCAGCTGCAATAAGAAGTGTCAAACGCTCAGACTCTCCCCTCCTTGCCTCTTGGATGCTCACATCAGGAAAGGCCAAGGTTTATTGCCTGGAATTCAGGTCTCATGCTTTTTTATTAAAGATACTGAACATAAAAATCAGCGCCCCTGGGGTCTCTTTGGCAGGTGACGCCACAGCTGAGAACTCTCCCTTTTGATGCCGGGCCAGGTTACATTCCGGTCCCTGACCTGGGAGGCCTCCGGCCCATGATTTAGTGGAGTGGACATGGGGTGGCAGGATGGCTCCCTGGGGGTCAGCAGGCCCCTTGTCTCACCACCATGGGGACCGTCCAGCCCCGGCATCCCTGGCGTCCTTCCCCAAGACTACAAGGAAATGACAGCCCCATGCATGTCCACTTGAGACAGGCGGGCCCTGTAGAGCTGTATCACTGCCTGGAGAGGTGACGGGAACAGCAGCCATCAATTCCAGTCCCAGCTTGTCACCTGTCAGTGGCCTCTTGCAAGCCATCCTCCACCCAGATCTGCAGTTTCTCCATCTAGAATGGTACTCTGGCTTCCTCTTAAACCCCTAGGAAGATGTGCAAAGGCTGAAAGTCTTCAGCTGCTGGGGACACCCGGGAAGTCAGATGTGTTAAAGCCATGGTGCTCAGGCATGGCCGTTTGTAGCCATCATGAAGGTCTCAAAGCTGGTGAGGGACATTTTTTTTTTTTTAAACCATGCGTTGTTGCAAATCCAAAGTTTCACTTTCAGTTGCTTCCTAGGTTGCTTTCCTGAGCAGGATAGACAGGGATGGAGCTAAGCAGATGAGGTGACCGGAACCAGACCCTCTGTGACAAGGGCCGATCCAGTAATCACACCAGCCAACATTCACTGAGCTTCAGCTAAATGCTGGTGCCTTTCTAGGTCCTCTAACACTTTTAGCAACCTCACACGGTGGATACTATTACCCATTTTCCAGATGAGCGTGATGAGACAGAGAAGTTAAGTAATTTGCACAAGGTCACACAGTGGCAGAGCTTGGACACATTAACTCCCTGCCAGATTTCTGCCACTTTTGCCAGATTCTTAGGGGGTAGCTGTGAATGTGTTCAGAAATGTCAGAGGCCTGCTCCCGCAGTCCTGCTGCCCCTGAAACACTGACCAGTCCTCTCCACGGGGTGGGAGCTGTGGGAGGGGCTCCCACCAGCCCTGGCAGCTTGAGGGAATGCATGCCCAGCCACTTGGGGTTATTAGGGACTGCAAGGAAGAACCTGGACACCCGAGAGCCTGCTCTTCACTACTACTTTTGGGTTTCATTTTTGTTTTTTCATGAACTCTGTGCATGTGCAGTGTGGGCGCTGCTGCCTCAGATGGGGTATCCTTGGGCATGTGCCCACCCTGACAGCAGTCCCTCCCTTTCTCCACAGCCACCTCCCCGTGCAAGATCCTCAAGTGCAACTCTGAGTTCTGGAGCGCCACGGCGGGCGGCCACTCCCCAGCCTCAGACGACGCCCCCGAGTTCTGTGCCGCCCTGCGCACCTACGCCCTGTGCACACGGCGCACGGCCCGCACCTGCCGGGGCGACCTGGCCTACCACTCGGCAGTCCATGGCATAGAGGACCTCATGAGCCAGCACAACTGCTCCAAGGATGGCCCCACCTCACAGCCACGCCTGCGCACGCTCCCGCCGCCGGGGGACAGCCAGGAGCGCTCCGACAGCCCCGAGATCTGCCACTATGAGAAGAGTTTCCACAAGCACTCAGCTGCCCCCAACTACACGCACTGCGGCCTCTTTGGGGACCCGCACCTCAGGACTTTCACAGACCGCTTCCAGACCTGCAAGGTGCAGGGTGCCTGGCCGCTCATCGACAATAATTACCTGAACGTCCAAGTCACCAACACACCTGTGCTACCTGGGTCTGCTGCCACAGCCACCAGCAAGGTAAGGATATGCCTGAGGCTTCCGCGGCCCTGCAGGGTCCCATCACCTAGGCCCTGCTGTCAGGAGGGCCCGGGCTCAGCCTTCTACCGACCCAGATGCCTCCTGCACCCAGCCATGGTCTTATTTTCAGGAAATGAGCCAATTATTTAGAAAGGAATTAGAGATTTATAATGTTGCCTAGAGCATGGTGTTTGAGCCTCGGACTGCGGCACGCTGCCTCCACGGGTTTGTGAAACCAGCTTTTGGAGGGCGGGATATCCGAAACCATCATATACACGCTGTATATATACACACACCCTATATAGGTATATGGTACATAGACGTATGTACCATATCTACATGGTCTAGTTGGGCAGCGCAGAACAGGGCAGTCTAGCCTGGTACACCTAAAAGGCAGTGTGCGTGCATGGTAAGGGTAAGTGTTCGAGGAAGGCTGGTTTCTGCTGTGTGCGTGTGTACACAGGCACTGTGTGTGCCCACGTGCGCACACTGGGGCCCTGACAATGGCACAGTCCCGCCCACCCAAGGTTCACCTCCCATACTCACTTCTGGAGGGTCTCCCATGACCTCACAGTCAAACTCAGCCCAAAGACACCTGGAGGAGTCTCAAGAGTCCAGGCTATGGGGGCACCTCTGCCTCCTCGGGGCCAGACCCACCAAAGCCCCAGGGGTTTCCAGGTTGGCAGCGGGCCTGTTTTCCTAGGGACAGCCTGTCGCCTGGGCACCAGGCTGGCCCACCAGGGTGTTTCTGTTCCTTCCCATTCCCCCGTGCCCCAGAGGACAGTGAGGTGACCTGGCAGCCAGGACAATTCCTGCCACCGCCCTCTGCACCAGCAGTCCTTGCATGTCCACAGAGGGTGTCTTTCTGAGACCAGCTGCTGGGAAGGAAACACGCAGGCCTTGGCCCTGTGGACGTGCTCACAGGCCCTAAGCGCCAGGACCCTCTCTGCACTCTCTGTAGCCCCTTCACCTAATCTGCCTCCCACTTTAGATCCAAGATAAAGGAATACTGGGAGCCTGGGGCTGCAGCTTCTCAATCCAGCAGCACACGTGCTCCAGAAGGGGACCCGGCCTCCAAGTCCCATCCTGGCAGGAGCACATGGGAAGGGACCTGCCCCTCCTAACCCAGGGAGGTACAAGCACTGGCTCTGATTAACAGAGCCAAGGGAGGAATTGTGATTGGCCCAGGCTGGGCTGCTGTCCCCAGTGACTGAGGGGTGACGAGGTGGAGCGAGAGCCACTGGGCTATGTGCGACTGGAGCCTGCAGGCTGGGGCAGTGCTCCCGGGCTTAGGACCCCCGGACACCGCCCTCAGCTCTCTGCCGACACACACTGGGGCACGGAGCCCAGCGATGCCGTCCAAAAACCAGATGGATTAACCATCCATTCTTCTGCTCTGTTCTATCACTTGGCTGCGTTTGTCCAGTACCTGCTCTGTTGCAGGCTCATTGCTGGGCCCTGTAGCTGCAGACCTGCCCCAGCATTCTAGTTTCCAGAAGGATATGGGGACCTCATGCAGAACCGGACCCACCCAGCCCCTTTCTGCTGTGGCACGAGGCCACCTGGATTTTGCAACCCGCTGAGCACCCAGGGGCTTTCTGCTGTGTCTCCATCAGCCGGGAGGCAGCACACGGCCCTGCTAGAGGCCCAGCAGCGACAGGGTCAGCGACTGGGACACACCGGTCTCAGGTGGCAGGGCAGACTGGGGCCTTGCAGTACCCGGGCAAGAGGCATAGTGGCTGTTCTCCAGCGTCTGTGCCTGCCCTGCCTGTTCTCATAGGCCTCTGTCGCTTGGGGGGGGGGGGGGCGTGCGTTGATTTGGCACACATCTACTGGACCCCTCTTTTATGTCAGCCTCTGTGCGGGGGGCGGCCTCCCTCCTCCCCCAGTTTGCAGGCTTATAACGAAGAACAGAGAACTGCTGATGGTGCGGAGCTAAGGGTATGGAGGGCTCTGCCTAGAGCGCTGGGGGAGGCCTTGCAAGTCCTTGCACTGGGCCTGACCCCCAGGGACGGGCATGGCTGGCAGCAAGCCAGGCTGAGCATGGGTGCAGCCCAGAGCCTCCAGGGGACGGGAAGCCAGGGGGCTTTTATCTCCGAGCCGGTGGTGCCCGGGGCTTTCTCAGCCCTGGCAGGAGCCCTCTACTCACCTGACCTCTCTCCCCACCAGCCTGCCCTCCATGTAGCGCCGTTGCTCATTTCCCGGGATCATGGCATCATCCGCCTGGTCTGTCCTCCTGTTCTTGTGGACGAGCAAGATCTAGTCTAGCATTTTAGCCAACCCTCTGCCCCATGGGACTGCGTCCCATGCCCGTCTCCTTCCAGCTGCGCTGGTAGCACCCCATTCTTCAGGTGAGGAAGCAGGCTTAGGGAGCAGAGAGAGGTACTCTGGTCCCTGCCTCCCCCCCCCCGCCCCCCCCCGCTGGGCCCTCACTGCACTGACACTCGCCGTGTGCCGCAGAGTTCATCTCGTCTGCCTGGTCTGTGACCCTTCCGCCGCCCCGCCCTGCATGTGAGCTCCGTGAGGACAGCAGTCTCGGACGGTTTTGTTCCCTGTGTGGATACAGCCCCTGATGCCAGGCCTAGCATGTCACTGGCACGCCATGAAGAGCTGTTGAAGCCTGGGCTCTGCCCTGTGCCCACTGCAGTGGGGAGGGCCCAGGCCCCTCTGGGAAGGGAAGGGGGGCAGCAAAGACAGGAGCGGCAGCCCCGCCCACGGCCCCGTTGGCAGCGAGCCGCCCAGCTTTCGACAGGCCCCCTTCATGCTGTTACTTGTGGTTGAGTCCCTGGCACTGGTGCCAAGAAGAGTCAAGCCGCCTGTCAGCCTTCCAGGAGACTGTCTCCACGAGAGATGGCAGTTAGAGCAGAACCAGCCTTTCCTGTTCCAGGGAGACGGGTGGCACTTGGAAAGCAGCCCCACCCCTGCCCCCCCTCCCCAAACGCACACACACAGTGCCTGTGCACCAGGCAGGGACACCGGAGTCCTCCTCCCACGCCCCCTCCTCCAATGACAGGACCACCCACTGCCCAGACCACCCCGGCTGGCCCACCTCCCGGCCCCCTGCAGGCGGCCTCCCCATCAGGGCGAGGAGCCTGGGATGGAGAGAAGGAAGCAGCAGGAGGTGGAACCACATGAAGTATCCGTTTTTATGGGCCAGGGGCGGTAGAGTCGTGGCGGTTCCATGGGGTTCAATGCGGAAGCCTTGACGGAGGACAGACAGGCAGCGGCCGCCTCTCGTCCCAGAGCACCAGCTTCTCCCCGTGCCCCGTGGGCAGCGGAGCCCTTGGTCCTGGGAGCGGCGGCCTTCGAGGCCCCAACTGAACCTGGGATCGGGAGTGGGAGAGGCCATGGTGGTTTCTCTCCTGCTCTTGCCTGTCTCTGGCCCATGCAGTCCTCCTAGTTAGGACTAGAGAGGAAAGAGAGGCCAGCCATCTCCTCCCGGGTGATGGCCGTAGTGGGATTCGCACTCGCGCCTTGGGCTGTCGTCTCCCATCCTTTCCCAGGCCTCCCACTGTGGGTTGGTGGCTGGAAACCAAGACACTAATCCCAGCTCTGCTCCTTGCTGGCTGTATTACCTTGGGCAGATCACTCTCCCTCTCTGAGCCTGAGTTTCCTTGTCTGTAAATGTAATGTCTCCCTCCCCTGCAGTGCCACGCAGGACTAGAAGTGATAAATGTGTGCCCAGGACACTGATGCAGCGAGTGTGTCTGTGTCCTTGGTTCTCAGGTCATCAGGGACTAACATGACCAATCAGCGGCTCAGCTCAGCCCTGTCCCCCACTATGGGCTCTAGTGGGAATGGGCCTCCCTGCTCCGGCCCTGGCCAGGGTTTCACATGCAGCCTGGAGACCCCGTCTTCTTTTGGCCAACCTGCTCCTTCCTCCTCCCCTTCTGCCTCCTGCTCCCCTCCAAGGCCTGGCTGGGTGACCCCTTAGGGCAGCCTAAGGGGCCTCTGCCGACCTCTGCCTGCCTGTGTGGATTCTGTCCCCTCATTCTTTCTTCCAGCATCAGTGTCTTCTCTTCACCTGCCGTTACGTTCAGGCCGTGGCTTGCATGCTTTTTCAGGAATTCTGCTGGAGGTCCCCTGCAGCGTGGGAGACGGTGGGAGACAGCTATGGACTATGTTAGCTTCCTGTTGTTGCTGTAGCAAATACCACGAACTAAGTGGTTCAGACAAGCAGACCTTTGTTCTCTTACGGTTCGGGAGGCAAGAAGTCTGGTACAAGTCTTATGGGGCTAACATCAAGATGTCGGCAGGGCAGGTCCTTCCAGAAGCTCCAGGGGACAGACAGTTCATTCATTGTCTCTTCCAGCCTCTGGTGGCTGCCAGCATCCCTCGACTTGTGGCCACATCACTCGGAGTCTCTGCCTCTGGAAACATAGCCTTCTTTTCTATGGTCAAATCTCTGCTTCCATCTTATGCAGATCCTTGTGATTGCATTTAGGGCCCACCCAGGCAAGCCAGGGTAATTCCTCCATCTCCGAATCCTTGATCCAACCCCTCTGCCAAACCGTTTGCCCCGTCTGGTCACACTCACAGGTTATGGGGATGAAGGCCCGTATCTTGGGGGCCTGTTAGTCAGCCTATTACAGTGGATAATGACTTATTTTTAATTAACAATGCTTTACTTTTTGATTCACCTTTCTATATATAGTAAATAAGATGGTTTTCTATTTAGAGTAATAATGTAAAGTTCCCATGCTAAGTCAGTTTTTTTAAGTAAAAACAAGTTGTTTTAAAGAAAAATATTAAGTGCTTAATAGTGCAGATGACACTGGGACCAAAGTGGGGGATAGTCTGGGGCATCCCAGGGCCCCCTAGTGCCTCAGCGCATTGTCGGCGTGGGGCAGGGCCCGCCCCCCACCTCTACCCCCACTTCTCAGCTCTAACCCCACGCTGCCTGCTTCCCTGCAGCTCACCATCATCTTCAAAAACTTCCAAGAGTGCGTGGACCAGAAGGTGTACCAGGCCGAGATGGACGAGCTCCCGGCCGCCTTTGCCGACGGCTCCAAGAACGGTGGGGACAAACACGGGGCCAACAGCCTGAAGATCACAGAGAAGGTATCGGGCCAGCACGTAGAGATCCAGGCAAAGTACATCGGCACCACCATCGTGGTTCGCCAGGTGGGCCGCTACCTGACTTTTGCGGTCCGCATGCCGGAGGAGGTGGTCAATGCCGTGGAGGACCGGGACAGCCAGGGCCTCTACCTCTGCCTGCGGGGCTGCCCCCTCAACCAGCAGATCGACTTCCAGGCCTTCCACACCCATGAGGGCTCAGGGGCCCACAGGCCGCAGGCTGCCAGCCCCGCCCCCGCGGCCCCCGACACCTTCCCGTATGAGACTGCCGTGGCCAAGTGTAAGGAAAGGCTGCCTGTGGAGGACCTCTACTACCAGGCCTGCGTCTTCGACCTGCTCACCACGGGGGACGTGAACTTCACGCTGGCTGCCTACTACGCCTTGGAAGACGTCAAGATGCTCCACTCCAACAAGGACAAACTGCACCTGTACGAGAGGACGCGGGAGCCGCCCAGCCAGGCGGCCACTGCAGGGCTCTCTCCAGCCCCCCGGCTCCTCCTGGGCAGCCTCCTGCTCCTCGCCCTGCTCCCTGTGTTCCTGGAGGCCCTCGCTGCATAGGATGGAGACCAAGTTGTACTGCCTGTCACCACACCGGTCGGCAGCCGCAGAAGGGCTGGTGGCTTCCGGATGGCCCCTTAGTCTCTGCAGGGGTCAGAAGCGAAGGCAGCGGCTGGCCGGTGAGCTGTGGGACGGCTACCTCAGAGCTGCCTTGGGCTGTCTGCTGGCAAGGGCTGGGGGTGCGGGGCGGCCCCCTCACCCTCCCATGGGCCCCGGACAAGGTGGTGGTGACTGACTGGTGCTGTGACGTCTGTGACAGTAGAGCTGTGTGAGGGGGAGAGCTGCTCCCTTCCACCCGCCCCGCAGTGTGAATGTGCAAAACCGAGCCCCTCGGGCTGGAACCCCCGCCCTGCCAGAGACACTGGGAAAGGTCAGAGTCAGCTCCTTCCACCCCCTGCAATGCACTGAACGGCCCGGCCGCCTGCTGCACGCGCCAGCCCGCTGTACGCGCACACTCGCACACGAGCACACTCGCACGCCGGAAGCCGGCAGGGCCGAGGCACCCTCAAGGCCTGACCCCAGGCAGGACCTCCTTTCCCCTGGGGCCTTAGGGCGCCCAGACCCCTGCCTCCAGAGCCCCCAGCTGGGGACAGTGCGTGTTGGCACATGCTCAGAGCAATGCCACTTGTGGGCTCGGATACCCTTCTCTGACCCCTTCCCCCTGCTGTCCCCCGTTTCCCAGTGTGCTTAGAAAGTTGAGTTTCTAAATGTCTAAACAGAGAACTACTCGTTGATTACTGTTCCTTCCTCTCCAGCAGATGCCAAGAGCCCCTGGGCAGGGGGACTTGGGCCTTAGGGCGTGGGCAAGAGGCCAGTGGATAGGGCCAGCCGGCCTGCCCTGATCCTCTGCTCTCTCCCCGCCCTGTCCACCCAGGGCTGCATCTGGGCAGAGGAGCAGCCTCGGCAGGGTCTCCCCTGTCGGGTCCCTTCCCTTAAGCCTGGGGCTGCACAGCTAGGAGAAACCTGCTGGGGGCCCGGGCTACCCATCCAAGGAGCCCTGGGCCAGTCCCGCCTCTGCCGTGGCTCCAGAGAGCCCCAGGGACCAACACCGGCCTGGGCTCCGTTCCCGAAGGTGCTGCCAGGCCCCTGTGGGCCATCCCCCCAGAAGCCCCGCAGCCCCTCACTGTCCCTGCCTGCCCGCGGGCATCCACTCAGCCCTCCTGCTGTTCCCCAGGGACCTCTCATACACTGGCCTCCCCCTCCAAGAGGTCCCCTCTCTCTGCCAAACCTGGGCGGGTGGGCGGGCGGGTGGGAGGGGCGAGGCCCCTGCTGGTTTTTAGACAGTCCCTATGTTGGAAGGAAAAAGTGAAGCACTTTATTTTGGTTGTGTTTGCTCATGTTCTGCTTGGAAGTGGGGACCCCTCACTGCGTCCTTGTGTCTGCGACCTGTGTGGAGTGTCACCGCGTGTACATACTGTAAATTATTTATTAACGGCTAAATGCAAGTAAAGTTTGGGTTTTTGTTTTGTTATTTTCCTTTGGACTACGTGTTGGAGTTTGTTTTCTAAACAGACTGGTTCCTCTGGGGGGCGGTGAGTTGACTGGC